>ML661355.1:749922-798968 GCA_007570785.1 Antilocapra americana
ATGTGTGTGTGTGTGTGTGTGTGTATATATATATATATATATATATATATATATATATATATATATATAATGGAATATTATCCAGACATAGAAAAGAAATCCTCCCATTGTGACAAAATGGATAGCCTTAGAAAGCACTATGCTAAATGAAATAGGGAGACAGCAAAGTAAATACTGCATGGTATTACTACTTTTATGTGGAATCCCCCCCAAAAAAATTAAAAATCAAAAAGAGAGTAAAAAAAATGTAGTTGCCAGAGGCCTGAAGGTGGGGGAAATAGAGAGAGGTTGGTAAAAAGTACAAACTTTCAGTTATGAGATTAATAAGGTCTGAGAGCTAATGTAAAACATGGTAACTATAGCTGACAATTCTGGTATCATACAACAAGTTTGCAAAGACAAGAGAATTGTCTTATGTTCTCATCAAAAATAACTTTTTAAACTCAAATATAGTTGACTTACAATGTTGTGTTAATTTCAGGTGTACTCCAAAGTGATTTAGTTATATATACATATATATATATTTTCAGATTATTTTCCATTATAGGTTATTACAAAATACTGAATATAATTCCCTGTGCTATATAGTAGTTCCTTGTTGGTTATCTATTTTTATATATAGTAATGTGTTAATGTTAATCCCAAATTGCTAATTTTTCCCTCCCCAAACCCTTTCCCTTTTGGCAATTATAAATTTGTTTTTTGAGTTTGCAGATTTATTTCTGTTTCATATATAAGTTCATTTGTATCATTTTTGTTAGATTCCACATATAAGCAATATCATATTTATCTTTTTCTGACTTACTTCACTTAGTATGATAATCTCTAGGTCCATCCATGTTGCTGCAAATAGCATTGTTTCTTTTTTATGTCTGGGTGTTGTATTTTTATGTCTGTGGTATTGGAGAAGACTCTTGAGAGTCCCCTGGACTGCAAGGAGATCCAACCAGTCCATCCTAAAGGAAATCAGCCCTGGGTGTTCATTGGAAGGACTGATGTTGAAGCTGAAACTCCAGTACTTTGACCACCTGATGCAAAGAGCTGATTCATTGGAAATGCCCCTGATGCTGGGAAAGATTGAGGGCAGGAGGAGAAGGGGATGACAGAGGAAGAGATGGTTGGATGGCATCACTGACTCAATGGACATGAGTTTGGATAGGCTCCAGGAGTTGCTGATGGACAGGGAGGACTGGTGTGCTACAGTTCATGGGGTCGCAAAGAGTCGGACACAACTGAGCGACTGAACTGAACTGAATATGTATCTTTATCTCAGTTCAGTTCAGTCACCCAGTTGTGTCTGACTCTGCTGACCCCACAGACTGCAGCACGCCAGGCTTCCCTGTCTATCACCAATTTCTGGAGCTTACTCTAACTCTTTATCTATTCAACTGTATTCATCTGCTGATAGATATTTAGGTTGCTTCTGTGTCTTGGCTATTGTAAATAGTGCTGCAATAAAACACTAGGGTGCCTGTATCTTTTTTAATTAGAGTTTTTGTCTTTTCTGTGTATATGCTGAGGAGTGGGATTGCTGGATCATGTGGGAGCTCTATTTTCAGTTTTTTTAGGAACTCTCATACTGCTCTCCATAGTGGCTGTACCATTTTACATTCCTACCAATAGTGGAAGAAGGTTCCTTTTTCTCACACCCTCTCCAACAGTTATTATTTGTAGATTTTTTTAATGATGGCCATTCTGACCCAAGTGAAATGATACCTCCTCTGCAGTTTTGATTTGCATTTCTCTAATAATTAGTAACACTGAGCCTCTTTTCTTGTGCCTTTTGGCCACCTGTAGGTCTTCTTGGGGGAAATATCTATTTAAATCTTCTGCCCAGTCTTTGATTGATTTGTTTTCTATATTGAGCTGTATGAGCTGTTTGTATATTTGGGTTTTTTTTTTTCATTTAGTAATTATTCTCTTTTATTTTGGCATGTTCTTTTTAAAAAAAGAAACGAAGATGAATATTTTTAATGATAAGAGGTCTAATTCATGAAGAAGATGGACATCATAAATGATTAGGCACTTAAACAACAAAGAAACATCTGCAAAAATCTGAAGAAATATAAGGGAAAAGAAAAAATATATAATCACAGTGAAACATATTAACATTGATCTGAGAATATTTTACCAAGTACAGATAAAATAAGAATAGGAGCATTTTGAACGATGTCATTAATAATTTAAACATAATAGATTTATATTTAATTTATATTAATCATATCCTACACAAATATATTTAAAATTCTGTATCTTGTACGTTGTTATTAGAAGTCCATAGGACATTAAGAAAAGCTGGCAAAAAGATAAACATTACTAAATTTCAGAAAGTTGAATGCTTTTCTGTGTGTGTGATTTAGTTATACATATACACATGTTATTTTTGAAATTATTTTCCATTATATGTTTGCTTTGCTATACAGTAAACCTTTCTTGCTTGTTACATATCTTTTTGTTTTTAATTAGAAATCTAGCATTCTATTTATGCTAAGTCAAACAAGTGGAAGCAAAATGTCATAAATTTTTTAGTTTGGGCAAAATTTGTAAGTTTTCTAAAATATGTATGTTATACGTATTATTTATATATGTATAGAAAAGCTTTTCTACTACACTTGATAAAGGCTTAGTAAATGACATCAAAAGGAAAAGAGATGGAGAGATTGGAAAACATAAACTAAATGAAATGGAAACACTGAATATGAAATAGAAAAAGTGAAACAAACTAGATAAAAATAAAAGATTCTCATATAGGCCAGTTGTTTTTAAAAATGGCTGCTCATTAGAAACATATCTGGAACTCTGGTCAAAAAAAAGCAATACCTGGGCATTTGTATTTTTCAAAAAATTCCAAGATAATTCTAATATACATATGGATTTTTAAAAGTGATTACAGGTTTTTCTACTAGATCCTCAGTTCAGTTCAGTCACTCAGTCATGTTTGACTCTGCGACCCCATGAAGCACAGCATGCCAGGCCTCCCTGTCCATCACCAACTTCTGGAGTCTACCCAAACCCATGTCCATCGAGTTGGTGATGCCATCCAGCCATCTCATCTTCTGTTGTCCCCTTCTCCTCCCCAATCCCTCCCAGCATTAAGATCTTTTCCAATGAGTCAACTGTTCACATGAGGTGGCCAAAGTATTGGAGTTTCAGCTGTTAGAATCCTAGTTTTGGTGAAATTAAGTTCTATTATTTTTCTGTTGACTAATCATGATACAATGGTATTGAGTAATAGTTACATAATAACAATAATAAAAGATATTTATTGGTTTTCACAATCAATAACCAACCAGACAAAAAGTAAAAGATAAATATAATTGCAAGCCATAATGGGAACATGATTAGCCTAACAATATAAAATAATCACATACAATTTGGGGGGTTAAACAGAGTGATGTGGTAAGTGGAAGCGCACACATGCACATGTTTTCTTTTTTTTTGTAAATTTATTTATTTTAATTGGAGGCTACTTACTTTACAATATTGTAGTGGGTTTTGCCATACATTCACATGAATCAGCCATGGGTGTACATGTGTTCCCCATCTTGAACCCCCCTCCTACCTCCCTCCCTATCTCATCCCTCAGGGTCATTCAAGTGCACCATCCCTGAGCGCCCTGTCCCATGCATCGACCCTGGACTGGTGATCTATTTCACATGTGGTAATATACATGTTTCAATGCTATTCTCTCAAATCATCCCACCCTCGCCTTCTCCCACAAAGTCCAAAAGTCTGTTCTTTACATCTGTGTCTCTTTTGCTGTCTCGCATATAGGGTCATCGTTACCATCTTCCTAAATTCCATATATATGCATTAATATACTATATTGGTGTTTTTCTTTCTGACTTTCTTCACTCTGTATAATAGGCTCCAGTTTCACCCACCTCAGAAGAACTGACTCAAATGCATTCTTTTTGATAGCTGAGTAATATTCCATTGTGTATATGTAGCAGAGCTTTCTTATCCATTCATCTGCTGATGGATATCTAGGTTGCTCCCATGTCCTAGCTATTGTAAACAGTGCTGTGATGAACATTGGAGTACACGTGTCTCTTTCAATTTTGGTTTCCTTGGTGTGTATGCCCAGCAGTGGGATTGCTGGGTCATATGGCAGTTTTATTTCCAGTTTTTAAAGGAATCTTCACACTGCTCTCCATGGTGGCTGTACTAGTTTGCATTCCCAGCAGCAGTGTAAGAGGGTTCCCTTTTCTCCATGCCCTCTCCAACGTTTATTGTTTGTAGATTTTTTGATAGCAGCCATTCTGACTGGCATGAGATGGTACCTCTTTGTGGTTTTGATTTGCATTTCTTTGATAATGAACATCTTTTCATGTATTTGTTAGCTGTCTGTATGTCTTCTTTGGAGAAATGTCTGTTTAGTCCTTTGGCCCATTTTTTGATTTGGTTGTTTATTTTTCTGGAATTGAGCTGCATGAGCTGCTTGTATATTTTTGAGATTAATTTTTTATCAGTTGCTTTGTTTGCTATTATTTTCTCCCATTCTGAAGTCTGTCTCTTTATTTTGCTTATAGTTTCCTTCATTGCATGCACATGTTTTCATCTGCTCAGCCAGTGTATGTCTTTTGATTGGTGCATTTAATCTATTTACATTTAAGGTAATTATTGATATGTATTAACCTATTACTGTTTTCTTAATTGTTTTGGTTTGTTTTCTGTAGGTAGGGCTTTTCCTTCTCTTGTTTTCTGCATAGAGAAGTTCCTTTAGGACTTTTTATAAAGCTGATTTGGTGATGCTCAATTCTCTTAACTTTTGCTTGTCTGGAAAGCTTTTGATTTCTCCATCAAATCTGAAGGAGAGTCTTGCTAGGTAGAGTTTTCTTGGTTGTAGGTTCTTCCCTTTAATCACTTTAAACATGTCATGCCATTCAGTTCTGGCTTGTGAAGTTTCTGTTGCAAAATGAGCTGATAGCCTGATGGGAGTTTCCTTGTATGTTATTTATCCTTTTGACCTTGTTCCCTTTAATATTTTATCTCTGTCTTTAATTTTTCTCAGTTTTCTTACTCTGTGTCTTGGTGTGTTCCTCCTTGGGTTTTCCTGCCTGGGACTCTCTGGGCTTCCTGGACTTAGTTGACTATTTCCTTTCCCATGTTCAGGAAGTTTTCAGTTGTTATCTCTTTAAATATTTTCTCAGGTCCTTTCTCTCTTCTTCTTCTGGGACCCCTATGATGGGAATGTTGGTCCATTTATCGCTGTCATAGAGGTCTTTTAGGCTGTCTTCATTTATTTTCTTTCTTTTTGTATATTCTGTTCTTTGGCAATGATTTCCACCATTCTCTCCTACAGGTCATTTACCCATGCTTCTGCCTCAGTTATTATGCTATGGATTTCTTCTACTGTATTATTCATCTCTGTATATTTGTTCTTTAGTTCTTGTAGGTCTTTGGTAAATATTCTTGCCTCTTCTCAATCTTTGCCTCCATTCTTCTTCTGAGATCCTGAATCATATTCATTATCATTATTCTGAATTACTTTTCTGGAAGGTTGCCTATCCCCACTTCAATTGTTTTTCTGGGTTTTTATCTTGTTCCTTCATCTGGGACATAGCTTTCTGCTCTTTCATGCTGATTAACTTTCTGCAATGTGGTTTTGTTTTAGTCACTGTAGGAGTATGGTTCTTGCTTCTTCTGTCTGCCCTCTGATGGAGTAGGCTAAAAGGCTTGTGTAAGCATTCTGATGGGAGAGATTAGTGGTAGGAAAAACTGGGTCTTGCTCTGGTGACCAGGGCCTTGCTCAGTAAAGCTTTAATCCAATAATCTACTGTTTTATGGCCTGAGATGACCCAGCTCTATGGTCACGTTAACAAAGGGGACCTTCCCAGACAGCTGTTGCCAGTCCCCCCATCCCTGTGGTGAGCCCCTGCTGACCCACTCCTCTACAAGGGACCCTCCAACACTAGCAGGTAATTTTGGTTCAGTTTTCTGTGGAGTCACTGCTCTTTTCCTCTGAGTCTTGGTAAGGTTTTGTGTGTGTGTGTGTGCTCTCCAAGTCTGGGGTCTGTTTTCCCCAGTCCCTGGAAGTCTTGTAACCAAATCTACTGGGCTTCAAGGTCAGGTTCCCTGGGGATTCCCAGTCCTTTTGTCAGTTATCCAGGCTAGGAAGCATGATGTGGGATTCTGAGCCTTCACAACAGTGTGAGAACTTCTTTGGCACTATTGTTCTCCAGTTTGTGGGTCATCCACGTGAACATGGGGTATCTTTTTTTGGTAGGTTCCAGCATCCTCCTGTCAATGGTTGCTCAACAGCTAGTTGTGATTTTGATGATCTTGCAGGAGATAAGCATACCACCTTCTACTCCACCATCTTGAACCAGCTATATTTTGGATATTAATCTCTTAATGGTTGTATCATTTACAAATATTTTCTCCCATGCCATAGGTTATCTAATCATTTTGTATATGATTTCCTTTAATTAGGTCTCATTTAAAATTTCTTGTTTTTATTTCCATTCTCTAGGAGACAAATCAAAAAAATATTGCTGCAATTTATAACAGAGTGTTCTGCTTATGCTTTCCTCTAAGAGTTTTATAGTGTCCAGTCTTACATTTTGGTCCATTTTGAGTTGATTTTTGTGTGTGGTGTTAGAATGTTCTAATTTCATTCTTTTACCTATAAATGTCCAGCTTTCCAAGCACCACTTGCTGAAGAGATTGTCTCTTCTCCATTGTATATTCTTGCCTTCTTTGTCATAGATTAGATGACCATAGGTGCATAGGTTTATCTCTGGGCTTTTTGTTCTCTTTCATTGATTAATATTTTTGTTTCTGTGTTAGTGCCATACTGTTTTGATGACTGTAGTTGTGTAGTATCTGAAGTTTGGAAGCCTGATTCCTCAGCTCTGTTTTCCATTCTCAAGACTACTTTGACTACTTGAGGTTTTTCATGTTTCCAAACAAATTGTAAAATTTTTTGTTCTAGTTATGCAAAAAATGCCATTGGTAATTTGATAGGGATTGCGTTGAATCTGTAGATTGCCTTGGGTAGTCTGTTGTTGCTGCTGCTGCTGCTAAGTCGTTTCAGTCGTGTCCGACTCTGTGCGACCCCATAGACGGCAGCCCACCAGACTCCCCCATCCCTGGGATTCTCCAGGCAAGAACACTGGAGTGGGTTGCCATTTCCTTCTCCAATGCAGGAAAGTGAAAAGTGAAAGTGAAGTTGCTCAGTCGTGTCCAACTCTTAGCGACCCCATGGACGGCAGCCTACCAGGCTCCTCCATCCACGGGATTTTCCAGGCAAGAGTACTGGAGTGGGGTGCCATTACCTTCTCCCTTGGGTAGTATAGTCATTTTGCATTATTGATTCTTTCAACCCAAAGAATATGGCATATCTTTCATCTCTTTGTGTCATCTTCAATTTCTTTCATGAGTGTCTTATAGTTTTCTATATACATGTCTTTTGCCTCCTTAGATAGGATTATTCCAAGGTATTTTTTTCCTTTTGATGTAATGGTAAGTGAGATTGCTTCCTTAATTTCCCTTTCTGATATTTTGCCATTAGTGTATAGAATTGCAACATACTTCTATGTGTTAATTTTGTATCCTGTAAATTTATTGTGTTCATTGTTGGGCTCTAGTAGTTTTCTGGTAGCATCTTTAGGATTTTCTGTGTATAGTATCATGTCGTCTGCAAACAGTGACATTTTTACTTCTTTTCCCATTTGAATTCTTTTTATTTCTTTTTCTTCTCTGATTGTCATGGCTAGGACTTCCAAACTATATTGAAAAAAAGTGGCAAGAGTGGAGATCTCAAGCTGCTGTTCAATGTTGATTGATCAGTGTCAATTGGGAAAGGAAGAGACTGACATTGCTACTGAGTTGCTTTCATGCCCCTCACCTCAACTTTAACTAGAGCTGTCCAGTTTGGATCAACTAAATATATTTACATGTCCCATATTTTTCTTGAAAAAATGATTACACTTTTATGGAAAAAAGGGGAGGGAAGGAAGGAACAAACAGAAGAAAGGAGAAAAAGGAAAGAAAATGAAGGAAGAAAGAAACAGAAAACCTCAGCTTCTAGTCCTAGTCTTGGAGGAAATTTCCATTCCTAAATGCTAATCATTTGAAAGGCTAAAGAAGGAAGGGCTGTCTACTTTCTGAACTGATTAACAGAAAATTTCTACTCCATTATGTAAGTCTAGAGAAAAGAAATAGTTTAATAAACATTGGTTTTTTCCAATCCATCAGGGCACCAGGACCCTGTGTTGCCAGGAGACACCTCTAGTACTGAAATGAAATAAGAAGTGCCATGTTTACATTAACATCCCATTTGACTCACTGTTTGATTAAGACAAAGGAGAGGGAAGAATCAGCCTGCCCAGCATCCCTATTGGAGAGGACATAGCATGAAGAGAAGCTGTACACACAGTCCCCATCAGAGGCAGAGAGTAAGGAAGGCATTTTATGAGTATTATGCCTCAAATCCCCATTCCTCACTCTGCTCCCCACCACTTGTGCCCCATACAACCCAACCATTTCTTAACCTGATGTTAAGAAAGAGACTGATAAACCTTCTGACTAGTGCTAAGATGTCTGAGAAAGCAGCTTACCCTGAAAACAGGGTAAGTTTTGGAGTCTGACAGGGGTCCAGTGGAAGTGTTTATTTTCACAGGAAAAAGAACAAGAAGGTCTAATTTTTCATGAAGGCTGCCACCTATTATCTTCATCTGCCATATATTTAATTATTTTTATAAAGAGTGAACAAGAGTGAGAATGCTGTAGCTGAATGCCTCAAAAAACATGAGGAGAGTGTTTTCATATGCCTGCTTTGTTTCTATCATTTGAGTAAAAAAGGTCAGAAAAGGTATGTGCAATCAGGATTGTGTATTGATGATTTAAAGCAGGTGTTCTTAACATGACCCCAACAAGTGACAGACGGGAGATGAGAACAGTTGGTTGGGGGAGAAGAAGTAACTATGCAGGAGTGTTGTTTCTTTAAAAAAAAAAAAAAAAAACTTTGACATATAGATGATTTACAGTGTCATGTTAGTTTTGGATGTACAACAAAGTGATTCAGTTATATATACTATATAGATAGATTTTTCAGATTCTTTTTCGTTTTAGGTTTTTGTAAGATACTGAATATAATTCCCTTGCTGGTAATCTATGTTATATATAGTAGTGTGTATATATAATCCCAAACTCCTAATTTATCACTTCCTGCTCTTCTTCTTTGGGAACCATAAGATTGTTTCCTATGTCTGTGAATCTATTTCTGTTTTATAAATAAGTTCATTTCTATCATTTTTAGGTCCCACATGTAAGTAATATCATATGAGATTTGTCTTTCTCTTTCTGACTTACTTCACTTAGTATGATAAGCCCATGATAATCTCTAGGTCCATCCATTTTGCTGCATGGCTGAATAATATTCCATTGTATATAGGTACAACATCTTCTTTATCCAGTCATCTGTCAGTGGATACTCAGGTTGCTTCCATGTCTTTACTGTTGTAAATGGTGCTTCTGTGAACATGGGGTGTATGTATCTTTTCAATTAGAGTTTTCATCTTTTTTGGATATATGCCCAGATGTGGGATTGCTGAATCATATAATAGCTTTATCAGGGTTTTACTGATAGTTCAGTTGGTAAAGAATCTGCTTGCAATGCAGGAAGCACCAGTTCGATTCCTGAGTTGGGAAGATTCACTGAAGAAGGGATAGGCTACCCACTCCAGTATTCTTTGCCTTCCCTTGTGACTCACCTAGTAAAGAATCCACCTGCAATGTGGGAGACGTTCAATCCCTGGGTTGGGTGGTGCCCTGGAGAAGGGAAAGACTACCCACTCCAGTATTCTGGCCTTGAGAATTCCATGGACTGTATAGTCCATAGGGTTGCAAAGAGTTGGACATGACTGAGTGACTTTCACTTTCATAATAACTTTAAAGATGACATTTCTAATAAAAGCTAAAGTACCAACATTTGTAAATAGTTCATTTGTTTGTTATAAATCTGACAAACTACAAAGGCATTCCTAAAGTAATGCTTTTCTTCCTGATTTACATTTCAGTTTTCTGGAGTAAACCTGAAATAAGTGGCCATATAAATCACCAGAAAGTCATTGAAAATATCCCCCCACCCCACCTCTCCTCTGCTGTCCATGCAAGAACCTTTTTGAGAAGCTACTTGAAATGTAGTGTGGGTTTTTTTCTTTGTCTGAACTTTCTATCACAATTTTAGTCTGAGAGTGTGTTTCACTTAACAACATCCCATGTGTCATGGCTGAGAAGAGCTAAAGCCTTCGTGTGCACAGGAAAATGCATTTTCCTTGATTTTGCCACATCAGTTCCTGAGCTGAATGGCTTCAGAGCATTCCCAAGGAGATTTTAAATGGGTTAAAAGTGTAAAGCACTCCAAACAGTGCCTGATGCTGTGTGTGCTAGTTGTTGTGTCCTTAATAAGATTAGGCCCCAGGTTTAGAAGATGCTGATAAGACCTGTTCCTTGCCAAGATTTGCCATGATGTGAAAGGAATACCTTTGCACTCTCTAATCTCTCTTGAAAAAGCACTAAAAGGCAATAAACCACAATAAGGAGGAAATTATTAACAAATGAATTGTCCTTTTATCTGTTCTCTAATTTACTTTACTACTGATTTTGGTTTTTCCTCCATTATGACTTTCTTTTGTCTACTCAGATCACTTAAGGTTTCTTCTACCTTTTTACTCCTTCTTAATTCACTTCCACAAGCATTGACTGACACCTACTATATGCCAGAAATTGTGCTAAATAAGCTCAAACATAGAAAGGCAACTACTCAAATGTTATTCTTCCACTCTCATTTAAAAACCTTGTTCCTTTGCACTTCATGTCATCTGACTGTAACACCCACTTCTCTTCTTTCAAAGTCGTTTACAAAACTCATAGCCACTTCCCATGTGCAGTTAAGATTTGACTGATAGTCTTCCTCTCCATCTTTGACTTCTCAATACCCAGTATGGATTCAGTTTCCCAATAGTTTCTCACCTTTTAACAACCTAATAATGCAATTCTTCCTTGACTTCCTCAATTCCAATAAGCTTCATCTTCACCACACCCATCCAGACCTGCTTCAGTCCCCAGTACCCAGGACCACACCTTGAACCTTATCAAGACTCTTTTCCAACAGAAGTCACTGTTTCAAACATGCTCCACCCCCTCCTATCTCTCCAGCCTTCTCACTCACTCACCACAGATACTTAGATCTTACTGAGATTTGTCATCTTTGGACCCTTCACTCTCTCCCATTTCTACTCTCTCTCTGCACTTTCATCTTTCTAGCCCAGCCCCCATGGTCCATTGCCTCTATGGTACTCTTTCAAATAATCCAAATCCCTCGGTCTTTTATGTCCTCCCAAAGCATATGAAACAGAAGTATGCTGAAAAAAGCTATTTTAATTCCCTCAAAAATATTTCCATCTTAACACTACCATTTATTTCATAGGTAAACTTTCAGGATTCACCTCCACTCTTTCATCTGCCATTTAGTCTTCAGCCATTATCATATGCCTTCCTACTTCCTTATTTCAAATGAGAATACCTTCCCAAAATCATCACAAGCTCTTTGTTGATAAATCTAGAGGATTCATTTCATTTTTTGTCACTTGACTCTCTGGACTATTTTAAACTTTCAATTATTCCCTTTCAAAGCCTGGTACACCTTTCTTAGCCCCATTCCTCCTCCTTCATCTGCTTAATTCCTACATTATCCTTGGAACTTAGCTCTAATGTCATCTCTTCCAGAAGCCTTTCTTAACTCTGCACAAGTACATTATGCTTACATCTGTAAGCAGGGACAACTTGGAGATGTCTGAACTCATAGTACTCATCTAGTGGTCTCATCTTCTCCATAAGCCCTTCCTATGCATTGGCATGCATCACAACCAATCAACACCTGAAAGTTCCCTTTGGGGTCAAAACCCTCATAGTAACTTGGCCCCAGGAATATTCTGAGCCATATTATTCCATACTGTGTGTGTTAGTTGCTCAGTCATGTCCAGCTCTTTGCAACCCCATGGACCGTAGCTCACCAAGATCCTTTGTCCATGGCATTCTCCTGGCAAGAATACTGGAGTGGGTTGCCATTTCCTTCTCCAGGGGATCTTTCTGACCCAGGGATTAAACCTGGGTCTCCTGCATTACAGGCAGATTCTTTACCATCTGAGCCACCAGGAAATCCCCATTCTGTAACAAAGGAAGAAAGGAAACAAAAATTTGATCCTTGCTCTTAATAAGTTCATAGTCCAATGGTAAGTGATTATGACAACTGCTGTCACAAAATATGAACAAGGAGATCTTCATTAAGAAATTACTTTAAGGAAGCAACTAAAACAGAAAGCTCTATCTGGACTCATGAGAGCAAGTTCCCGCTTAGAAAAACTTGGCAAAAATATTATCCCTTTCTAGAATGGGAGGAAGAGATAGTTAAGGAGTTTGAGATCGACATGTACCCACTGCTGCATTTAAAATGAATAACCATCAAGGTCCTGTTGTATAGCTCAGGGAACTCTGATCAACGTTATGTGGGAAGAGTTTGGGGGAGAATGGACACATGTATATGTATGGTTGAGTCCCTCTACTGTCCACCTGAAACAAACACAACATTGTTCATCGGCTGTACTCCAATATAAAATGTTTAAAAACATGTACTACTTCCTTCTGCCGATGCTCACTTCCTCAGCACATAGGAAGAGGCTGAGGAAAAGGCCTTTGGAGTCAGCCTCGCCTGGGTCACAGTCCCTTTATCCGCTGCCTACCTTTGTGATCTGACACCCCTACTCTGTGTCTCTATTTCCTCATTGTAAGCTGGGTGGAGGTAGGACATCACCCTCCTAGCAGATTCACTGTGAGTGTTCTGTGAGATGTGGGGGAATAAAATACTCAACACTGTGGTGATTGTTCTTACTATGCTTCTGTTTATTTCAAGGTTTCCTTTGATGTCTATTTCAACCAAAACTCAGTAGGATAAAATGACGGGGAGTCCCCACGTAGACTATGACTGTGGAGATTGCCCCATGCAGGAAGGAACATTACTTTGATGATGGCTAGCTCATCATTTTTGAAGAGAATAATGTGTGCAATTTTCCTTCAGGCTCTGGCTCCACACCTACTAAGAGGTGTGGAAGAAGATACGAGTTCGACTGAGCATAAAGAAAATTTGAGGATGCTTCATGGCATTTAATTACTTGAGTGCATGTCAGAACTTGTGTGGCCATGAGGTAAAGATCTAGTGCTGTGAGAAAATCTAGCAGACATACATTTTATTTTGTTCATTATTAACAGATAAGGGTAGTTACATTTTTTCTGGCATTTTACAGAGAGCATGTATTAAGTTGCATAGAAGCAATTGACTTCAGAAAAACGTAGATTATAAAACTGCCCACAGAGGTTCCTATTACTGCTATCCACCCTTCAAGATATCTGAAATTCCATTGTTTGAGTTTGTTAAAACAAGGACCAAAAATGGTCCTTATTAAAACATAAATGTCCATTGGGAAATAAATATTTTAAGCTATTTTCAGTCATTTGTACCTTAGGGTTAATGAATGTCAGAGTCTGTCCTGTGAACGTGTTTATTTGTATCTTTGAATTAGTGAATGTCAGAGTCTGTCCTGAGATTATGTTTGGATAAGTCAGGCAAGGAGAGGAAGCACCAGGTCACTAAATTTCTGAAAGTGCAAGAAGAAAAATTACCCAAAGGAAAAGGAATTTTAACCCAAGAATCTGGGTGTAATAAACATTGACTTTGAGCACTTCATCACTGTATCTCACAGGAGGCCTACTTAGAGGCAACAGATGGTGCATTTTTTAAAATTGAAATATAGTTGATTTAAAATATTGTGTCAGTTTCTGGTATACATCAAAGTGATTCAGTTATACATATATATGTTCTTTTCCATTATGTTTATTACAGCATATTAAATATAGTTCCCTGTGCTGTACAGTTGGTTCTTGTTGTTTACCTAGTTTTTATAAGTAATTTGTATCTGCTAATCCCAAACTCCTAATTTATCCCTTCCCTATCCCCTCTTTCATCTTTGAGAACCATAAGTTTATTTTCTGTGTCTATAAGTCTATTTTATAAATAAATTCATTTGTATTAATATTTTAGATTGCACACTTAAGTGATATCATGTGATGTTTTTCCTTCTCTATCTAACTTACTTCACTTAGCATAATAATTTCTAAGTCCATCCATGTCACTACAAATCACATTATTTCATTCTTTTTATGGCTGAGTAGTATTCTACTATGTGTGTTTATGTGTGTGTGTGTGTGTGTGTGTGTGTGACATCTTCTTTATCCATTCATCTATCGATGGACTCTTAGGTTGTTTCCATGTCTTGTTACTGTAAATAATGCTTCTATGAACATAGGGGTGCATGTATCTTTTCAAATTCGTTTTGTCTGGATATATCCCTAGAAATGGAATCAGTAGATCATATGGCAACTTTTTTTTAGTTTTTGAAAGAACCTCCATTCTGTTTTCCTTAGTGGTTGCACCAATTGACATTCCCACCAACAGCATAGAGGGAACACATCCTCTCCAGCATTTTTTTTTTTCTTATACTTTATAATGATAGCCATTCTGACCCTTGGAGATGATACCTCCAAGGGTTAGAATAGTTTTGATTTGCATTTCTCTAATAGTTGATCATCAAAAAAGCAAGAGAGTTCCAGAAAAACATCTATTTCTGCTTTATTGACTATGCCAAAGCCTTTGACTGTGTGGATCACAATAAACTGTGGAAAATTCTGAAAGAGAGGGAATACCAGACCACCTGACCTGACTTTTGAGAAACCTGTATGCAGGTTAGGAAGCAACAATTAGAACTGGACATGGAACAGACTGCTTCCAAAGAGGAAAAGGAGTACATCAAGGCTGTATATTGTCACCCTGCTTATTTAAATTATGTGCAGTGTACATCATGAGAAACGCTGGGCTGGAAGAAACACAAGCTGGATTCAAGTCTGCCAAGAGAAATATCAATAACCTCAGATATGCAGATAACACCACCCTTATGGCAGAAAGTGAAGAGGAGCTAAAAAGCCTCTTGATGAAAGTGAAAGAGGAGAGTGAAAAAGTTGCCTGAAAGCTCAACATTCAGAAAACTAAGATCATGGCATCTGGCCCCATCACTTCATGGTGAATTGATGGGGAAATAGTGAAAACAGTGGCTGACTTTATTTTTTTCCAGCTCCAATATCACTGCAGATGGTGATTGCAGCCATGAAATTAAATGACACTTACTCCTTGGGAGGAAAGTTATGAACAACTTAGATAACATATTAAAAAGCAGAGACATTACCTTGTCAACAAAGGTCCGTCTAGTCAAGGCTATGGTTTTTCCAGTAGTCATGTATGGATGTGAGAGTTGGACTGTGAAGAAAGCTGAGGGCCGAAGAATTGATGCTTTTGAACTGTGGTGTTGGAGAAGACTCTTGAGAGTTCCTTGGACTGCAAGAAGATCCAACCATTCCATCCTAAAGGAGATCAGTTTTGGGTGTTCATTGGAAGGACTGATGCTGAAGCAGAAACTCCAATACTTTGGCCACCTCATGTGAAGAACTGATTCATTGGAAAAGACCCTGATGTTGGGAAGGATTGTGGGCAGGACGAGAAGGGGACAAGAGAGGATGAGATGGCTGGATGGCATCACTGATTCGATGGACCTGAGTCTGAGTAAACTCCGGGAGTTGGTGATGGACAGGGTGGCCTGGCATGCTGCGATTCATGGGGTCACAAAGAGTTGGACACCACTGAGCAACTGAACTGAACTGAAATAGTTAGCTACATTGAGCATCTTTTCATGTATCTATTGGCCATCTATATGTTTTCTTTGGAGAAATGTCCATTTGTATCATCTGTGCACTTTTTATTGCATTCTTTTGTTTTGTTATTGAGTTGCATGAGCTGTTTGTACATTTTGGAAATTAAGTCCTTGTCATCAGTCAGCATTTTTTAACAAATGTGCCGTCCGTAATCTCAGTTTAAAGGTGCATCATATTGAAAATGTCTGAGAGAAAGTTCCTGAAGCGTTTTGAGTCCTTGGAGAAAGAAAAGAATGTAATATATAGATAGACAGATGGACAGATTTTCCCATTTAAAAAGCTAGATTGAAAAAAATAAAAATTAAAAAATTAAAAGCTAGATTGTGTTTTTAATGTGTTGGCAATTTAATGAATAATATTTTGCATGATATTAATACACAGGGAAATTATTTCTTAATTTCAATTGCAAATTTTACAAATGAAAATCTCAGCAATATTCTGCTAACATTTATCAAATGAAGGAATCATTCATCTTAGCTTGAGCTCTATCATTCTACAAAGTAATTGCCAAATGAAAATCAAAATACCTCTGAAATTTAGATTTTGCTTGTCACCTTAGTTTTACATATCTATATCATATAACTCTTTATACATAAGCCTGAATATGTTTCAATACAGAGTTCTTCTCCTAATATGATTAAGTGGTACCCAAACAAGGCAGCATGTTCAGTGGGAAGAAAATCAGATTTAAAGCAGTACAGTTTGGATGCCTCCTCTCCCAAATCTGGAGCAAGTTTAAACATACCTGTTTGTGTTTAATTGAGTTGGCCAAAAAGTTTGTTAGGGTTTCCCCATAAGATATCATGGAAAAATTTAATGAACTTTTTGGCCAACCCAATTCTTTTTCCCTTTATGAAACAAAGATAAACAAAGATGGGATAATACCATCCCATGGGCATTGTTAGGCATTGTGCTATGAGTGTTTACCCTATAGTTTTACTTTTATGAATGTTTTATATATTATGTAGAGACACACATTAAAAAGCAGAGATCTTTATGTCCAGGTATAAAGCTTGATCACTAAATTCTACATGTTAAAAAAAAAATCTCTATATGTAAGAAAACACAGTCACAAAATTCCCTATGTTCATGTTTAAAAGGTGGTCATTATATACTTCCCTGGGTGCATAAGTAAATTACGCATAAAACCAAAACTAAGATCAAAGAAATGATTGCTTCAGCCCTTAGCTCCTCAAATAAAATATCCAACTTCAGTTCCCTGGCACGTCAAGCTTATCACTGACTGATTTCACTATGATAAGATCCCTAAAGGCTTAGACACACAAGTGTGTTTGTGTGTGTCCAGTATGCTTACACAGTGACCTGTGTCAGAGTTCAAAGGCCACCTCTTCAAAGGAGACTTTTCTATTTTCTTTCTGAAGAACTATTATCTCACTAATCACTCTCTGTGCTAAATCCGTTATTGACTTTTTGCACCTATTACAATCTGAAATAGCTTGTTTATTTTTTTCCTGTGAGTTGTATGTCCTTGGAGAAGGAAATGGCAACCCACTGCAGTATTCTTGCCTGGAGAGTCCCATGGACAGGGGAGCCTGGTGGGCTGCTGTCCATTGGGTCACACAGAGTCAGACACGACTGAAGCAACTTAGCATGCATACATGCATGCATGTCCATGTCCTCTCTGCCCTGCCTGTCCCCACACCACACAAAATATGAATGTAAATTCCCAAGTAGAGTATGTGCTTCTTCACTGTTACATTTACAACCTCTAGAAGAGTGCATGGAATCGTGTTTAAAAAATAGGCATCAAATAAATGAACACCCAACAGTTCTCCATGTAAAAAACATATTCTGTGCATGCAATGTGACTTACAAGTTTATTTAGATTGGATCTGTTCCTTTTTCTTGACCAGATCTGGTGACACCATGTTCTGTGTCTTTCTTCCGGAACTTTGAAAGAACTAGATCGGTGGCTCTACTTCCGACCCTGGTTCTCTCTGACAATCCAAGTATACTGAGTCTTGAAGTATTGAGGCCATTTCCCCAAAAATGTGGAAATACGAGCTAACAGATTGTGAATTGCCTAAACTCTCCTTCCAGCTCAGTCAGAACATTGTCAAAGACAGTAATGTCAACAGGTTTAACTTCAGAAAATATAGGGATAATATGATTTCAGTTATTCATTTCCTCTGGTTGATAGGTGGAAATCAGCACTGTATTTAGACACTTGGTCAAGAATCTATAGTTGTCTGTTTTTACCTCCTTCTGACAAAGCTGCCTTCACTCTGTTGTGTCTTAAGAATTTTCCAGGACACAAAGAACAGACAAGTTTTGTTAACTTGCTTCTAAACTGGCTTCAGTGTATGCAAGTATCAAGAATTTGCCTTCAATTACTTACACCCACGCCTATCATTCCCTCAGCTTTGTGCTTATGAAAGCATCTTTCTGAGTTCCCTCATATGTATGGATTTTTATCACAGTTTAAAGTTTGGTGATCTTGTCAAAACAGTATACCTAGTTTCACTATTTTCTTTTCTTTTTTTTTTTAACACCAAAACCCTTAAGATATAATTAGTGGTTTGGTGACCAAAGTCCCCAGACAATTAGGGCAGATTACAATCTTTATGGCATGTGAACCTGGTCAGAGTGAATGGATCAGGTGTGCCCCACACAACATGTTCAGCCACTCTTTCTAGCCAGGAGGGTCTCTTTAGTAAACCATTTCTTCAAGTGTGCTAGTCTATCATCACAGCAATAAACACTTAAAGCCCTCTCACCATCAGCCATTGCTTCCTTCTCAGTGAGCCACATATGCAGGCACTTCAGTTGTGTCTACAAACACACACTAGTAGGGGGAAAAGCAAAGTGAAAAGCACTGTTTATTTTGTAAACAACCACTCTGAAACTACATATTCTTCCAAACTTAATTATTTGCAAAATAACATGGTTGAAGACAGTCTTTTTTTTAACACGTTCAAACCAGTCTTTGTTTGTTGATACATTCTTATACATTTATGAGAAGCATATAAGGATTTCTCCAAGGTCATGTGGTTTCCAGTGTCATCAGCTCATAACCTCAGCTCACACAGGAAGGAAGATAGTTGTTCCTCCATGTGAGTTCCTGTCCTGGCAACAGTTTGTAGTAGACTCTGGAAATTACATCAGTGCTTGAGTACCACCAGAACACTTTAGTACTTAACACCATCAACCAGGCTCCTAGGGATTACTTGAAAGATTTAAAGCAACTTCAAAAATATTAACTTAAACCAAGCTCTACAGAAGGTCAAACTGGCACTTTTAGATTAACTCCTTCCTTCCTTCCTTCATTCACTCATCTATTTCCCCCTCTATACACACAAATCTTTCGTTTCAGCAAAAGGATAAAGCCTCTAGATTTTTTTTATTTTTAATTGAAAGATAATTGCTTTACAGTGTTGTGTTAGTTTCTACTAAACATCAACATGAAAAACCTCTAGTTTTAGTGCAGCACCCCATCTTTGTAAAATAAAGTTATATTATATTCCTTAAGAATTATTTGTGTAATCTGCCCATTTCAGATACACATTTTCCCCCAGTGTTCATTGAAAGTCAGAGAAAATGGCTTAAGTCAAAAAGAAAAGCCATAACTTTAGTGATTGTATCTCAGGAAAACACTATTGATTAAAGAGCAACTTTCAAATGGTGCACATTTTTATTATTGGTAAGACATTTAGAAAACATGTTTCAAAACACTTACAATAAGGTTATGGTTGGCATACAAGTACCATCACCATGCGAGTTTAATTTTGAGAATCAAAGCTCCAGTGAGTAGCAGTTTTATGAATCCTAACACAGAGTACAGGATGTCACTGAGGTGGCAGAAGGAGGGACAGCCAGCTATGCTGACAGGGCACTAAAGATACATACAGAGGAGATAAACAGCTGCCATTGGCAAAGGCTTTGACGCAAGTGACTTAACAAGCATTATGAAAACTGCCTCTGGCAGCCGAGATTCAGCACAGGTGAAGCTTGTAAACAGAAGTGAGGACAACAAGGTGGGGGCAGGTAATTGCCCCAAAGAAGAACTCACCTTCTTTTTTTTTTTTTTTCTCCCTTTTATTGTTTTTGCCATACAATGCCATGATATCACCATGGGTTTACATATGCTCCCCCTCCAGAACCCCCTTCCCTCCTCCCTCCCTCCTCCCTCCCCCCCGGGAAATCTCGATGCACCAGCCCTGAGCATCAATCCTGGGCTGGCGATTGATTAGACATATGATAATTAACTTGTTTCAATGCCATTCTCCCATATCATCCCTTGCCCTCATCCGCAGAGTCCACGAGTCTATTCTATACATCTGCGTTCCTTTTGCTGTCTCGCATGTTGGGAAGAACTCACCTTCTTCAGATCGATTCCCTAATGCACATGGCTTTAGAAGGAAAAATTTCTCTCCACTTTCTGGCTAGGCTGGTTCAAAATTGTTTTTTTGCATGTTTCTCTATGTAACTTTATTTAATACATCATTTTCCATCTTGCTTCACACAAAAACCCCATTCCTAAAGCATGCTCCATAGAAGTGCAGTTGCCCAGAGGAGCAGCCGGTAATGCTGAAATCATCTGTAATGTGGCAGAAGAGGGCTGTGGAATTGGAGAGGCTGGCTGCAGCAGCTCCACATGCTTCCCTCCTGTAGAGGGAAACATGTTGGCATTGCGCACTGGTGAGCCGGAGGTCAAGTGCTGTTATGAGTCACATTTCACACCCCTTGGCTACTGCAGAGTGTTTCGAAGGCAAACACCTCATCATCCTTGTAGACTTGGACAAACAAGCCTCTTGAGAAACATGAGTGATCTTTTTTCTCTCTTCTGAATAGGTGCCCGCTCAGTCATTGTTTCTATGTATACTCTGAAAAACAATTCTGAAAACAAAAGCACCAAAACTGAAGCAGGTTAGACTTGGTGGTCAGTGAAATTGCAAGAGTTCAAGAGGGAAGATAATTGATTTGAAGTTAACAGAAAGTTGGGGTCATCCTCCTGTTTCCTCTCCTGCTTTACCAATTTGGCTGTGATAGAAAAGAACGCCTGGTCCCCAGACACCCTTGACTATGAACCCATGGAAATCCATGTTGGCTGTCATCTCCTTTGTGAATATCAACTCCATGATGTGAAGTAGGGCTCCATATTTCAGTGAGGTCAATTTTTCTGCACCTAACTCAATTTCTGATTCTAGAAATTTAAGCTTCCATAGAAACGCATCGGAAATTTGTAATACAAGCTATCGCTGGCAAAAGAAAAGGGGGTGGGCATGATCCCAAGTTAATGCAATAAGAATCTGCTTCTTTGAAAAGGTCAATCAAGTCACACATGCAGAAGGCATGATGTATAGTGATGGAGAAAAACACATCTCAATTCAAGTAGTTCTTTTGTTTTAGTTTCTCTGGGTCTTCATTGCTACATGAGAGCTGTTCTCTCATTACAACGAGTAGGGGCTTCTCATTGCAGTGGCTTCTCTCTTGTTGCTGAGCACAGGATGTAGGCACGCAGGCTTCAGTAATTGTGGCATGAGGGCTCAGTAGTTGTGGCCCCCAGGCTCTAGAGCACAGGCTCATAAGTTGTAGCACATGGTCTTAGCTGCTCTGCAGCATGTGGAATCTTCCTGGACCAGGGATCGAACCCGTGGCCTCTGCATCGGCAGGTGGATTCTTGTCACTGTGCCACCAGGGAAGTCCCAAGTGAGTTCTTTTAGTATCTTCTTGATTATAAAAATGTGCTTAATACTATTTACTACAATTTTTAGAGGAATAAAAATTTGTCTCACATAATATGAACTGTGCCTGAGTGTGTATGGCAGTGATTCAGTCGTGTCCAACTCCTTGCAACCCCATGTACTGTAGCCCACCAGGCTCCTCTGTCCATGGAATTCTCCAGGAGAGAATACTGGAGTGGGTTGCCATTCCCTTCTCCAGGGGATCTTCCTGACCCAAGGATCGAATCCAGGTTTCCTGCATTCCAGGCAGCTTCTTTACCATCTGAGCCACCAGGTTTCATGATTAGAGCTATGAAAAAATGTTTTTCTCTTAATCAGTAGTCAAAAACAACTATTGCCTTCATCTCCATCTTGTGAATGTGACCTGATCCAACAATGGTTTGGTCACTACTACTGTTTTACCTAATTTTAAACTTTTAAGAAGCTATCCTGTCTTATCAGTTGGATCCTCAGCTTCAATGCTCTTCTGTATATATTTGGATATAGTCTTTAAAACCCTGCTGGCTATTGAAGACTAAAAAGCACACATCTTTGCTTTGTCTTTCTTCCAAAACTCCTAGTGGTTTATCCAGTCTCTTCCACCACCTTTTTCATAATTTGAGCACTGATGACACTTACAGGAATATTGTGTGTACCGTCACACAGATGCTGTATTAGCTTGCTAGGGCTGCTATAAAAAAAGTACCACCAAGTGGGTGACTTAAACAAGAACGATTTATTGTCTCACAGTTTCGGAGGCTACAAGTCCAAGATCAAGGTTTTGGGAAGGTTGGTTCTTCTAAAGGCTGTGAAAGAGGGTCTGTTCATCACTCCCACCTATTTTCTGGTGTTGTTCATTTGTTATGTCACGTCTGACACTTTGTGACCCCATGGGCTACAGCATGCTAGGCATCTCTGTCCTTCACTATCTCCCAGAGTTTGCTCAAACTCATATTTATCTTCTAGTGGTGTACTGGCAAGTTTTGGTATTCTTTGGTTTGTAGATGTTTCACCCCAACCTCTGCCTTTGCGGTCACATGGAGTTCTCTTCGTGTGAGACACATATCTATATCTGTGTCCAAATTTCCTCTTTGGATTAGGAACCAGCTTAATGACCTCACTTTAATTTGATCATCTGAAAAGACCCTATTCCCAAATAAGGTCATTTTCATAGGTACTAGGCATTAGGACTTGAATTGGAAAGGCACAATTCAATCCATAATGGATGCTAAATAAACATCTGTTGAGCTGAAATTAATTGTGCTCTATAAATTGCAAACCTCTTCCCAAACCTATAAGACAGAAAAAGCAGAACATGTTTGTCCTGTCCAAAAGAGGGCACAGTAAATGTAGGCAGCAAACATTTCATTCACCAGACATTCTGAGTGGGTTCAGGAAAAATGCTTTTGCAACTGGGCAATTAATAATCAATATGCTTGGCCATAGATGTTTTAAAGCTTTAGCCAGTACTGTACGTTCTGATGAGTAAATTGACTCCACCTGTAAGTCAAGCTGGCTTTTTTTCTGATTTGTGTTTTGACCTAGACAAGTCATCTAGGTTGACCCTCCTGTGGTAGCATTTCCCACAACCTGCTGTTAAAGCAGCTGTTCCCTCTCAGAATTACCCCCACCCTGTAAACCCTCAGGAACTGAATTTGTGGCTCAGAGGTTAAAGTGTCTGCCTGCAATGTGGGAGACCTGGGTTTGATCCCTGGGTCAGGAAGACCACCTGGAGAAAGAAACGGCAACCCACTCCAGTATTCTTGCCTGGAGAATCCCATGGACAGAGGAGCCTGGTGGGCTACAGTCCACGGGGTTGCAAAGAGTCTGACACAACTGAGCGACTTCACTTTCATTTTAAGTAGAGAGGTGAATGGAGTGGATGCTTGGTGGGTGAATCACAATTCAAGACAGATTTGCCTTTAATAAGTTAATTTTAAGTGTGAAGAATTGATTTATATCCCCAATCAATGAAGTATACTTTGACCTCAAAGTTTTCATAGCCTTTTCTAATCACTATAGATTTCTCATTTAGTGCATTTTCCTGTATCAATCATGCATTCTCTTTAATTTCCTTTTTTTTTCCCCCATGAAATGCAAAAGCAGAAAGTTCTCAGGCTCAAGAAATTCTCTAATAACTAACAATAGATGAAAACCAAGGCTTTGTTCTTAACAGAGGTCGTCCACTTTTGTTTCCAAATTAACTTGTTTCAGCATGATGTAGTATTTCTATTCACTTTACCCCAGTGCCAAGCTCTGGATGGACTGACATAGGGCAGCAAGTTATAAAAGCAAAGTCATGAAACACTCCCATATTTGCATTCTAGGTTCAAATATCCATGGGGAATTATCAATACCTGTTCTTATCTTATAAAGATGTTTCAGACTATTGGGATCTCTTCAGAAGGAGCAGAAGAGAGAATAAGGATGGTAACTAATATTTGTTAAAAATGAATCATGCTTTAGAAACTGTTAGATGTATACATATATTAGTTCTAATTCAAGCCAATTCTGTAAGAAAGGTATTATTATCCCCACATGCCAGAAGAGGAAACAGAAACTCAGAAAAGTTAAGTCGCTTTCCCAAGAACACAGCTGGCAAGAAGTAAAACTAGGATTCTAGACACCAAAGTCTACTCTCTTTCTCTTTTATTATAAACATTAATATTTTTCACTTCATCAGCTACATAAAAGCTTAACCCAACACCCACTCTCATTATACTCATGAGAAAAGCTTATTACAGTCATTGGTAATTGCTCTTATTGTTTGCAAAAATTATATGAATCTATTGTTTCTATTTCTGTTTAGGTTAATAATCTGTAGATATCTAAGCCACTTGCAAGAAATCCTGGATCTAACAGGATAGGGAAAGAATATAATTTTACATGCCATCTTTTGAAAATAAAAAATTATACATAAATCTATATTTAATTGAATTCAGCAGAAAACACTAATAAGAATTTACAGCTTGCAACAGAGGTCAGCAAACTATCACCTGTGGGCCAAATCCAGCCTGCTGCCTGTTTTTACACAACCCAAGAGCTAAAAATGTTTTTTACATTTTTGAAAGCTTAAAAATCATAAATCAAAATAAGAAAACTCTTTTGCGAGAACTATATGAAGTTCAAATTCCAGTGTCCATAAATAAGGGGTGTTTCTTGTTGTGTTGTTGTTGTTTGGAACACTGCCATCATCATTCATTTATATACTGCCTATGGCTTTGAGCAGAGTTGAGTATCTGTGACAATAGTTTTGGCCTGCACAGCCAAAAATTTACTACCTGGCCCCTTACAGAAAAAGCTTGGCAAGCCCAATTATACCAGTCACTGTGGAAGGATCCGTTACTGTGACCAGATGATACAGACTCTGCTCTTCAGGAAAGTACAATATAGGAAAGGAACAGGATGTGTGCAAGTATTCCGAGGACAGATTAAGCAAGATCAGTGTCATTTGAGATGTTCAAGTTCAGTGAATATTCAAAGTAGGGGAAGATATAAAAAGGCGTGGAGATGGAGGCTTGTGGTCTATCTTGTATCCTCATCCTACTTTATATAATAACTGAAAATCAGGATTAGTGAACATCGGGCCCTTTGTCTGTCTTTACTCTGCCTTAGACATGCACACACGCGTACATGCATGTGAGAGATCACAAAAGGCATTTTTTCAGGGGTGACCTTATTCTCAAAATTCTATTTTTATCTCAAAATATACCAATTGCACCAAAGTCATGTGTATGAAACTCTCACATACTGTCCATGAATTTTAGAACTCTAAAGAATTTAGACACTATATAATCCAATGCTTTTATTCTATGGATGAAAACACTGAACCCTGAAAGGTAAAGATAATTCCCAAGTTCAAACAACTAGTCAATGACTGAGCTAGCAGTAGAGGCAGGGAAAGAACCTATAGTAGAATACCTGCTTCCATTTACATTTTCTAATTTAACTTTCACAATAGCCCTTCAAGGTAGATAGTATCTCCATTTTCAAAAAAAAAAAACCCACCCTGAAGCTTAAAGAAAGTAGAGAAAACTTACCCAGGGTCTCACAGACACTTTTTATAGAAGCTAGAAACTAAAACTTAGATTCTAAATCCTCTAATTCTTCTACTTTAGAATCTTCTAGAGATCTTTAGTAGCAATATTTTTATCCTAGTGCACATGAATTGCCTACTTCCTAAAATAAGGTTATCCAGCTTCAAAGTCACATATTGCTCAGAAAAATTGGTTTTCTTTTCCATGCATCTTACCCTGAGCATAGTTCTGGCAAACTTCAGAAAATAGCATTGGTCAGTTATAGATTTGCCTTATGTCATTCTTGCCTAAGATTCAGTTGGTCAGGGTAAACATCTAGAAATGTTGACTCCCTTTCAGAAGGACATGCGGTAAAAATCTGGAAGTAATACATTACTTCCTTTCCTATATTAGGCACACACTAGGCCAAACCAATGAAGCGTTTATTTTCATCACAAAATTCAGGTGTACATGTTAATCTGATCCTTAGTACTTAAACTCTTGACTATTTATTAGGGTTACATAGTAATATATCCATTTAAACACACACACATGCTCTCTATAACTTTTACCCTTCAAAGGTCCTGTACTCATACCTGTAAAGGGTATATCAGAGACTGGCTAGATGTTCACCCTGAACCTATTTCTTCTCCTGCCTATCCTTATGACTAAACTACATTTCCCAGCATGCACTACAACTAGGTGTGGCCATGTACCTGAACTCTGGCCAATGAAATGTGGGCAGAAGGGGATCATTCCCCACCAGGTCAGCCAATAAACCCTCTGCACAATCGTCCATATTGCCTTTCTCCTGAACTATTGACCACACACGGAAAATCTGCTGAAGATCTTCAAACCATCTTAGAGGTGACTGAGCCTCTGAAGAGAAAGAAACTGGATCCCTAACTGACAGCATTAAGCAGAGCATGTCCCTCTGGCCCCTTCTATCTGTACTGGCTGCTAGGAAAGGCAGAAATAAATGTGTTATTCACTGAGATTTCCATAGAATTTAGTCAGCCATAAAGATCCAAAAATGATTCCATTGAAGCAGCTTGAATATTTCCAGCTATTTGATTTTATTTCCTTTGGATCTTATCTTACTTTGTTTTTAAAGTTCATGTTCTCAGTTGAGGTGGCTTTTTATTGTCCAGGGTGAATTTGAGTATTGGCAACAAGCAAATGAAATTTGATGCCAAGTTTTGTAACTAAAGATTTAATCAAACTACAAAAATCTGTTTAAAAATTAAGTAGTAAAGTTACTAATCAAAATTAATGTGTGACTCTAGTGCAAATCTGCCCACATCCTATTGTGCACAGCCACACTCACTGTTTACATAGGGTCTGTGGATGTTCTCACACACTACAGGAGCAGAAGTAATTGCCACTTGGTTGGAAAATTTAGAATATTTACTATCTGGCTCTTTATAGAAAATTTTGTTGACTTCTGTAAAAGAACAAAATCCATTTTCTTTTTTAATTGATTTTGAATGCAGTTCCAAAATGTATGTGTGGGTATGTTAGTCGTTCAGTCGTGTCGGATTCTGTGAACACATGGACTATAGCCCACAAGGCTCCTCTGTCCATGGGATTCTCCAGGCAAAATTACTGGAGTGGGTTGCTGTGCACTCCTCCAGAATAAAAATTACAAAACATTTTAGGTGTGTAAACGTTGTAGGATCAATTATAGAAACCCCTAAGAAAATGATGTTGAAAAATATTACTTGTCATTGCTCCATGAGATTGGTAAAAATTCAGTAGCTTATACCTTAAGTCTTCTAATAAAGTTAAAAGACAAATTATATACTAGAAGAAAATATTTGTTCCTCAACTACTAGTGTCCAGAATAGATACAGAATTACAAGTCAATCTAAAAAAGATAAGTATATTAATAAGAATATAGAAAAAGGATAGGCAGAGGCAATTCACCAAAGTCAAAATTTTAATGTCCAGTGAACACATGAAAATGGGAAATGCAAGTTAAAGCAATAATGAGTTCATTTAACATCCAAATGACTAGCAAAACTTTAAAATCTGAAAATCTCAAATCATGGTGAAAATGTGGGAAAGCAGGAACGTTCTTGCTAGTGGGTGTGTAATTTTTATTGCTACTTTGGAAAATAATTTGGTAGTTCCAAGGCAGGCTGTCTCCCAGCATACACATCTTACAACCCAGCAATTTCATTTCTAGAAACGTACCCTACAGGAATTCTCACATATGAGCATTAGGAGATTGTCCAAAGATGTCCACCCCAGCCTTGTTTTTAACAGATAAAAATGGAAACTAACTCTGTTAGTAGGGAACTGGATAATAGAACTAGGGCTTATTCATACATGTAAAATTATATGAGTTAAAATGAATTAACCACTTCTACTTGGATACATCTCAAAAACATGATGAATTAACAAGCAATTGCAAAAAGAATACCTAGTAGCATACCATTTATTTAAATGTTTAAATATCTGGAATTATAAATGTTCAAGGACATTTTTATATAGTAAAATTATAAATTTAAGTTTAAGTAAATGTTAGAAAAACACAGATGTCAGGTTTAGATGATAGTTACCTCTGAAAAGGGAGGGAAAGGGCATATATGGAATGCTGCACCTTAGCTAAAATCTCATAGTTATTTCTTTAAAACAGAGAAAGAGTGAAAGTAAATGTGGCAAAATTATAACATCTTTTATTGACTGGTAAATATCTCTTTATTATGGGTTTTTAAAATTTTTTCTACATGCTTGTTACATTTTATATAACCTTTTTTTTAAGGCTAAAATAACCGATCACTCCCCTTTACGGTTGCAGTGGGTTCTCTACTCTCTGCACACAATAGGACGCTAGGCAGAATGTAGCACGTGACATTCAGGGGATCCTGACGACTGTACATTCAGGACTGGGTCCATCTAAAGAAGCCAGTTGCCATGACATGTCCTTGCTTTGGAATTTTTAGATAAAGTGATCTGTAGACCTCAAATTGGTATTTACCTACTTTCTCCTTAAGGAATTACTAGCTCTGCAAAGTTACAACTTCCACAGCTTTTGGAATTTTAATCCATGATTAGGCATCTCCTACTTCTCTCTCATTGTATGAATTGCCTTCTGAACACGGTACCTTAGGGACCATCACTCGGAGCCCTGGTGTGTGCTCCTGCCTCAGTCTAAACCCTTTGTCAGGTCTGTGTTGAAAAGTACCTTTCTCATGATGCAAGCAGCTAAACATCTCTTTCTCATTTTACCTTGTCACTGCACTCTCCCCTTATTAACACCTGTCACAGTCATAATTCATCAAGCACTTATTGATATATAATTGATGTCTTTTATTCATGGTCCTCCAGAGAAACAGAACTGATAAGAAAGAAAGAAAAAAGAAGAGACTCATTTAGGGATTGATGCATGCAGTTATGGAGGCCAAGAAGCCCCGCAAGCTGCTATCTACAAGCTGGAGCCCCAAGAAGGGCAATAGTATAATTCAGTTCTTCTTTAGGCCCAGGAACCTGGAGGCCACTGGTGTAGGTCCTTCAGTTTGAAGGCATCTTGAGGTCTATCTCTCCCTCTAATCAGTAGGCTCACAGAGTAGACCTTCAATTTGTCTACAACAGTGTCTCTAGAGCCAAGTTCTGTGCCTAGAACAAGAGCTCACTAATTTTTCGGTAAAATGAGAGGCAACTCTCTGCTGAAGTACAGAAAAGAGTCCTGTCTAGAATCAAAGCCACTGCATGAACCAAATAGATGCTCCATGTCTGTTCAGCATAAGTATCTTAACATGTAATGGATTAGTAGCACTCTGAAGATCTGATTTCCAATTCTGCCTCGGCCACTTACCAGCCCCAAATCCTCAGAATGTTAGGAGTGCAAAGAGAAGTCTTCAGCCTCAAAAGATGCTATCTAACCAGAGAGCTAGAGGCCCAGATCTCTTACTCAGTCCTTATGTGGTCTTGGGCAATTTATTTAACCTCTGAGTCTATCTCTTTATCAAAAATAGAAAGCAATAATTGTACCCACCTACAAATTGTTATGAGTGTGATTGTATGAAGTGTACCCTTGAATTGTTAAAATGATCACAAAATGTAAGAAAGAAGGAGGAGATGGACAAGTGATAGGAAAGCTTATAAACCAGAAATTATAAAATCATGCAGTATTATTATTCTGTACAAAACATATTAGCATGCTCTGCTGAAAATGCAGAGATACAAAGAGCTATGACACATATTCCTTGCCCTTGAGCAGCTTACAGTCTCAAAGAGAGAATAATGTGTGTGCATTTTTCTTTAATTTTTTTTTTCTTTGCCCACATAACTTAGCATGGGGGAGCTTACGTCCCCAGCCAGTGATGGAGCCCACACCCCCTACAGCAGAAGCATGGACTGTTAACCACTGGATCTCCAGGGAAATCACTGTGTGTGAATGTTAAAAATGAACAAATCCAGCAGTTGTGCTCCTTAGTGTTTATGCAAATGACTTGAAAACTTAGGTTCACACAGAAACCTACATGCATATGTTTAAAGCATCTTTATTCAGAATTGCAAAGGGTGAATGGATAAATAAACCTATAGTCCATTCATACAATGGAATACTATTCAGCACTAAAACTAAATGAGCTATCAAGCCATGAAAAGACATGGAGGAACTTTAAATGCATATTACTACATGAAAGGAAACAATCTGAAAATGCTACATACTGTATGATTCCAATTATATGACATTTTGGCAAAGGCAAAACTACGGAGACAATAAAAAAATCAGTGATTGCCAGGGGGAGGAAGAAAGGAAAGACGAATACGCAGAGCACAAAGAAATTTCAGAGCAGTTGAAACTATTCTATATACTACTACAATGGAGATATAGGTCACTGTATATTTGTCCAAACCCACAGAATGTATAATATCCTGTGAACCCTAATGGACTTTGGATGATAACAATGTGTCAGTATAGGTTCATCAGTGGTAAAAAGTGTACCATTCTGATGGGAGGTGATGATAGTGTGGGAGGCTATTCACACAGTAAGGCGGAGGGTATCTGGGAATTTTATACCTTCTGTTCAATTTTTCTGTGACCCTAAAAAATACAGTTTATTTTAAAAAAATACTCATAATGCAAAGCAGTCCTAAGTGTCTAGGGTGTGGGGTAGACCAAACTGTAAGGAGATCAGCAGAGACCAGGGCCATCAATGCAAAAGTAGCAAAAGTAGCATGAGCACAGCCTAAAATACAGGACTGGAATGGCTCCAGAAGCCAGAACAATTCAATTCGAGGTCTACAGGGAATCCCACCCATCCAAACACGGCTGAGGATGAAGGAGGAGGAGGAGGCCCCTTTTATCTAAGAACGTATTCAAAAGGCTATTATCCGAACTGTTGGCACTAAAAAGAGCAGTAAACACTCATCTCAATAAAACTCCTTAAATACAAAAATATTTAGTATGCCCAGTCTGGCTCCTCTCAGTTATTTTTTTGTTAAATTCTCAATGCAGAGTACAATTTACTTCTCCATTTAAAAAAAAAAAAGTCTTTTTTCCATTCTGTTTTGGTTTGTGGGTTTTTGTTGTCATTTCTTCCTAAAGCGCTGTTTCCTCACATTTGCATCTCCCAGGCTTTTTAATGCGATATTCCATTTAAACTGCCTTTTAATTGTACGGGCTGCCTTGGCAGAACATGACTGATGTACTCGCGTTAATTAGGGCTCCAGTCAGCAGCCCGTGCCAGCTGGAAACTGAGAAACAAGCGTAAATTATTCTGTCATCAATCAGCTCGAAAATGTTTGAATCACTAATTAGTTTGCAATTTGGGTGACAGTTTATCTGACGCAGGCGGTGTCAGAAACTTCAGATCTTAGATGAATAATTTGCCAGGAACAAGCGCAGATTCCCTGCTTTTAAATACATGAAGGTTTATCTGCACGTTGAAAGGTGGCTCAGCAGTCGTCATTAACTTCCAACTGGGACTATGTAAATCAGAAATCAGTGTGAGCCTCTTCAGGCCTTGGTGGCTTAACAGATGATATTTAGAAAAAGAAAGGATCTTTTCTCTTCTTTTTTTATTAATAATTCATAAACTGATAGACAAGGATGTTTGGGCTTGAACAGCTTTAAAAAATCACAATGGTTTATTTTAAAAAGCAATCACCCCCCTTTTACATGAAAATTAGTTGTGCTGTATCTTGCTGTTTAACTGATTTATTCTCCTTTATTATCACGTGACTGGAATGTTAAATGAGAAGTGATTATTAGCCCTTGTCCTTTCAAGAAGGATCATTATTAGGACTTTATTAAATGGCAGACTTATGTTTCTGTTTAAAGAGAAAGGCATGTTGGCCAGGACTGGGGGAGATGGGGAGGAAATAAACAATAAAAAAGAAAAAAGAGAAATTTTTGTCTAAAAGCATCATAAAAATCTATTATTTGTCCAGTAACTCTTGCTAGGTGGCATTAGTGGTAAAGAATCCTCCTGCCAATGCAGGAAACAAAAGAGACATGGGTTCGATTCTTGGGTTGGGAAGACCCCCTGGAGTAGGAAATGGCAATCCACTCCAGTATTCTTGCCTGGAAAATTTCATGGACAGAGGAGCCTGGCAAGTCCTTGGGGTCCTTGGAGTTGCAAACAGTCAGACATGAATGAGAATGCACATAGATACATACATACAACGGATGCTAGTATGACCCCTGGTTATTTGAATTGAGGATCAGGCTTGCATTAACTGTTGTAATAATTCTCTGCATTAACTGTAGTTGGGAGAGTATGTCATCTGCGGGATACTTTAGGATTATGGTGTGATTTGGATCTGTAGCTCCATTATCCCTGCGTTAATAGGCCATGCGCTGCTCTATGCATAGACGATTGAGGCTAAAGGGAGTTGTCACCTTTCAAAAGTTATTAGCAAGAGGTCAACTCAGGCCATCCTATTAATTGTAACAGACCTAGAGAGAGGCAAAAGAAATACTGCCCACTTCCAGATTGGAAAAGGGGAAGAAAGAAAAATGAATGAGTTGAGAGTATTCTGTGCCTTCCTCATAGCTGGCTTAGAGCTCGAGAACAGCTGTCTAGATGCAGGAACAGTGGGGTTTAAGGAATCCCCCCAAAGGGGAGGGTGGGGGAGCATATGGACCAGTGCACAGCACAGACTCCACAGCCTGCTCTGTGCCGAGGCCTCAACATCCAAGAAAGGAAAGACAGGGTGAGAGAAGCAGAGCTAGAAACTTAGTGTGCCACTTTTTTTCTCAGTGCAATGTCCTGATTTCTCTTGTTAAGAGATTTCTTGATAACCTCCCATAGACCAAAGCCACTTGGTCAATCAGGCCTCCTCCCAGAATTTTGGTTTATCATTTCACCTCTAAAACCATTTCCTGAGTTCAAGTGGGGTGGTCTGTCTTTGGATCAGCAAATCTAGTTCTTAACCAGAAACCCACGTGGGACTCTTAACCCACTGGCACCTCTACTTCAGGCCATTACACTCATTCCCAAAGCACAGGTGGGAGTTAGGTTTGGCAACAGCAATGATAGTAGCAAAAGATAAGATGTCCAGAATGCCTACAGTGTGTTGAGAGGACAGTGGGAAAAAAAAGATATGATTAATGAGTACTATTTTAAAAAAAAAACCTAGTGTTTCAGTTTGGGGATGGAATGTTTAGCCTGTAGGTAATGGGAAGTCATTCAAAATTTCCAACTATATATCTCCAAAATATAGTGAAGTTAGTTAAGTGAAGGGTATAATGTATACAATTGCAGTAATACTGTTTTCATTGTATGCCTTAAAATTGGCTTATTTGGAACAGAAATGTCCTAAAATCATCTCTATTCTTTCAAAGTCGTTCATTCAATTAAAAGAGAATTTTAAGAAATTTTTTTGTAAAAAAGCTAGATACAAAAAAATGACAAGACAAGCTAAAGCCTGGGAGAAAACACTTGCTAATCATGTATCCAACAAAGGACTAGTATCCAGAGTATATAAAGAATTCTCACTCAGTGGTTAAATAAAAAATCCAATTAGAAAATGAGTGAAAGACACAAACTGAAATTTCACTGAAAAGGATATACAGATGGGAAATAAATATATAAAAATATGTTCAGCACCATTAGCCACTGGGGAAATGCAATTTTAAAGCTCAGTGAGATATCACACATACCTAGCAGAATGCTTAACACACAAAATAGTGGTATCACCAAATGCTGGCAAAAATGCAGAGACTAGATCACCCATACACTGCTGGTAGAAATACAAGGTGGTTCAGCCACTTTGAAAGTGAATGTGGCAATTTTTCACAATACTAAATATACCACGCAAGTCAGCAGTTGTACTCTTGGGCATACAATCAAGAGAAATGAAAACTTACATTTATACAAATACCTGTACATGGATGTGCATAGCAGCTTTGCTTGTAATAGCCAAAACTGAAAAAACTCATATGTTCTTTAATGGGTGAGTGGTTAAACAAACTGATGTATATCATACTCTAGAAGACTACTCAGCAATAAGAAAGGAACGAACCCTTCATACACACAGTAACTTGGATAAATCACAAGAAAATGTTGCTGAATCAAAAATAATCAATCCCTAAAAGTTACATACTGTACAATTACAGTTTATATAATATCCTTGAAATAACATAAGTGTAGAGATGGAAAACATATTGCTAGGTTTTAGGCTGGAGGAAAGAAGACAGGAAATGGGGCTATAAAGGCAACATGAGAGATCTTTGTGATGATAAAACTGCTACTGTATCTTGACGGATATTGGTGGTTACATGACTTATTAACGTAGTAAAATTGAATAGAATGAACTATGCACACACACACACACACACACACACAAATAAGTACAAGTAAAACTGGGGACATATGAATGAGATGGGTCAGTTGTATCAATCTCAGTATCCTTGATGTGTTATGCGCCATGGTTCTACATGGAAAACCTGAGGAAACAGGGTGTGGGGTCTCTCTTTATCATTTCTTACAACTTCATGTGAATATTAAGTTATCTTGAAATAAAAGGATTTATTAACAAATATAGTTTGGAAAAAATACTGACAGTACCTCTGCTTAGAAATCTACAGAAACACAAGACCCATGTAGAATTTCTGCCATCATTTCAGAGGTGAGCATGGGAGTGGGTGTAATTCAGGAATCCAGATTGGTGGCACCTCTCCCATGCCGAACGCATGGCTTCTAAGGCCACTCTCAGGCTGGGGAAGTGGGGTTACCATTCCAGCCGGCTGGAAGGAGAAGAGTCTGGAGGAGCACACAAGGCAGATTTTATGAGCCAAGCTAGGAAAGGATGCAGACCACTTGCTAAACAAAGAAACAGGAGAGTTCATCAGAGCCCAAGAGGAGACCCCAGCGTTATTTCAATCCTTCCCTTCCTCAGTACTTCTGAGAAGAATGAAAGTAGCCTTTTAAAATGAAAATATTGAAAATTATATTTCTAGAATCTTTGGGAAATGAAAGATGATGGTTCAGCTTATCACTGCCAATGAAAATGACATATCTTTAAATCTTGATCACTTTTTTCAAATCATTTCACTGTCAAGCTATTCAGTAAAAGTTCAAAATTGGCAAAACAATCCAGTGATAACCATATTAGCCTAGTAGTGCCTAAATTGCCTTTTATAACCCTCAGCATCCCTGGAGAGGGAAATTGCAATCCACTCAAGTATTATTGCCTGGAAAATCCTATGGGCAGAGGAGCCTGGCAGGCTAAGGCCCATGGGGTTGCAAAGAGTTGGATACAACCTAGCAACTAAACAGCAATAACAATCCTCAGCACATTACTACAAACTGGACTTTCCTGGTGGCTCAGAGGTTAAAGCATCTGTCTGCAATGCGGGAGACCCGGGTTCGATCCCTGTGTCGGGAAAATCCACTAGAGAAGGAACTGGCAACCCACTCCAGTATTCTTGCCTGGAGAATCCTATGAACAGAGAAGCCTGGTGGGCAACAGTCCATGGGGTCACAATGAGTCGGACACACCTGAGTGACTTCACTTACTTACTTAAGCATTTGAAAGGGTGGGGCAGTAGACTGGGTAAGTTTTCTGAAAGAAGGTAGAAGGGAAGTTGTGCTGAGTTTTCAATAGATCTTTCCTAGGTAGAGCATAACATGAAACTACCTTGGGGGAGCTATAATGCATCATAAGAACTTTGACTGCCAGGAAGAGTCTAAAAGAGTTTAGCCATTACATACTGTATAGCCAGCCATCTGATTTATCCAATCATTCATTCAAACAGTGTGCACAAGTGTCCAAGTACTACACTGGTGTGCTTGTGCTCAATCATGTCTGACTCTTTGTGACCCTATGGACTATATCTCTCCAGGCTCCTCTGTCCATGGAGTTCTCCAGGCAAGCATACTGGAATGGGTTGCCATTTCCTACTCCAGGGGATCTTCCCAACCCAGGGATCAAACCTGCATCTCTTTCATCTCCTACAATGGCACACCGATTCTTTACCTCTGTGCCACCTGGGGAAAGTACCACACTAGGTATTAGAGATTCAATGCAGAGCGATAGATCCAATCTGTGCTCCATGGAGTGTATCACCCCTTCAAGGATTGAACTATTTTAAAGTTTTATTAGTGCTATGTTAGGAGAAGTATGGTTTACTTTAAGAACACAGAGCAGGAGTCTAGGCTTAATCATTGAAGGCTTCCTTGTGGAAAATTAAGCTAACTTGTGATGAGTAATTAACTAGGAGAAGAGGAGGGGAAAGAAGCAGAGATGTATATATTGGGTCAGTGATTCTTCCTTATGAGGGCAGTGGTAACAGAGAAGTGGGCAAGTTTGGGTGAACACCTCAGGCTCCAATCAACCTAAAGAAATGGGAAGTTTGATAATGAAATTCAGTTTAGACATCCTAAAAAGGTAAATACAACTCTGTAACGATGGTCAGGAATGGAGTGGTTACAGCAGGAAAAAGTGAGTAGGACAACCTCCTTCCTCTGTCCACTCCTCAGTGACGTTGTTGTTGTTGTTTAGTCATTATGTCATGCCTGACACTTTCCAATCCCTCAGACTGTAGTCTGCCAAGCTCCTATTCCCATGAGATTTCCCAGGCAAGGATACTGGAGTGGGTTGCTGTTTCCTTCTCCAGGGGATCACCTGACCCAGGGAGCAAACCCATGTCTCCTGCTTGGCAGGTGGATTCCTGGGAATCCTCTTGGCAGAGGGATTCTGGGAAGCCCTCTTCTCATTGATTGAGAAGACAAAATCCTCAGTTGTGTCTCCTTCTCTCCAAAGTCAGTTCTAACTTTTTAACTCATGTAGCAGCATGCTTCAACCTTCTAGCGAGTCTCTAAAATATTGATTTGCCACTGACATTAGCTGGGCTATGGATTCAGCTATTCAATCTTGCTTCTTTGCCATTACCCTAAAGCACTGCCTTCAACTACATGGTCCAAGTTGGCTTATCCCTTGTCCCAGTCCAGCCAGCAAATATTGCAGAAGGGAAAAGAAAAATAGGGGAATGTTCCTTTCTTCCTAGGAACCGGCAGATGTCCCATCTTCACGCATTCTATTGCCCAGAATTTAGCGAGGTGCCCACATCAAACCCTAAGAAAGGGAAATATTGCCTTTGCTGTAGGTGGCTATGTTCCTAAGTTCCTAACTAAAATGAAAAATTTGATTAAACAATGAGAGGAAGGGAAGTATGGATATTGGGATAGATATCAGTCTCTGCCACACCATTTTCTTTAAATGTGATTGATCCTTCCAGTAAGCGTTTAAATGCAGTTTTAGCTCAGACTAACCCAGTTGCAAAGCCCCACTGATGCTGAAATAAAAAGAAAAAAATTCTGTGTTATGAAAAGCTCTGATCATTCATTTGACGAGGGCACATTAGACCATATTATTTGGCTCTAGAAGTATGTAGATTAAAGGAAAAACTATCCTACCCAACAGCCATCTTGAATTTTACATTCAGAATTCCTATACCTTTGGATTGTTGTTGTTCAGTCATTCAGTTGTGTCTGACTCTATGAACACATGAACTGCAGCACACCAGTCTTCCCTGTCCTTCACTGTCTCCTGGAGTTTGCTCAAACTCATGTCCATTGAGTTGATGATGCCATCCAACCATCTCATCCTCTGTCACCCCCTTCTCCTCTTGCCCTCAAACTTTCCCAGCATCAGGGTATTTTCCAGTGAGACAGCTCTTCACATTAGGTGGCCAAAGTATTGGAGCTTCAGCTTTGGGAAACAGAAAAGTTAGGGAAACAGAAAAAATTTGTTTTGGCCTAGTGTGATACATGTATCTGTTAAAAGACAGACATAATTATTGGCCTGCTCCTTAATTCTATCACAAACATCAGAGATTCCATCCTATAACCTACCCAGATAGAACTACCTATGTTTTGTCTGCACTTGTGACCCCTCCAGACTCCATGTAGTTTTCTGGAGGGAAAATATAAAGCTAGTACAGCACTGCTTTACTATTGATGCAGTTTACCCCCAGTTCAGCTCTAACCTCAGAATCTCAGTAGCTCAGAGATTGGGTTTCATTCTGAGCTGTATGACTGAGTCTTGCCTTATTTCTCACTAGCCAGATATTTGCCTCAACCCCCATTTCTCCTGTAACTCAGTTATTATCTCATATTTTCTTTCTCCTGCATTTCTTTATTGCCCCACTTTCCATTTATAGCATTCCAATAACTGGATTCATTCATTCTTTAAATGAAATGATTATTCCATTCACCAACTAATTTGGTGATTAGATGCTTAAATACCAGTCTCTTCATAAAACAAGCCGTTGTTAAGCCAACCCATCTGAAATTATTCTATAACCACTTAAACAAGCATTCTTGCTTTCTCTCTCTGTCTCTTTCTCTTTTTCTCTGACAGACCATATTGATGCTTTATTAACAATATTACCAATTATTTCCTACATACAATTTCACTTCTTTGGCTTCTTTTCTACTTTGAGAATTTTTATTCAAATGTATTCATGCTTTGAATTATTAGTTTAGAGCCACAGTTAACTTGTAGACATCTAATCCTTTAATTCTGCCTCAGTTTCCTCTATTGCCTTCTACTATGGGAGATAGTCCATAACTACCTTAATTGGTATGTGCCTTGTGGCTCAGCTGGTAAAGAATCCACCTGCAATGCAGGAGACCTGGGTTCAACCCATGGGTTGGGAAGATCCCCTGGAGAAGGGAAGAGCTACCCACTCCAGTATTCTGACCTGGAGAATTCCATGGACTATATAGTCCATGGAGTCGCAAAGAGTCGGACACAACTGAGTGACTTTCACTTTCACTTTTGCTTTGCTAGGTTGGTCTGTAGTAATAAACCCATCAGTTCAATAGCTTACTTCAACAAAGACTTATTTTTCACTCACTCATGTCACATGTTGTCTGTAACCCTACTCCATGTCATCTTTGTCTGGGAACAGAGTCTGAAGGAGAAGCCCCTACCTGGGACATGTCAGGCTCAAGGCCAAGAAGAAAGCAGGGTGGCAAAACCAACAATGCTCTTGGAGTCTCTACTCACAGGTGTCATGTGTCACTTTCACACATGGACCTTTGGTCAAAGCAAGTCATAATGCCAAATGACATATCAATGGAGCAGAAATTATAATCCTCCCACAGAGACAAACTAGGTAGAAAAGGACCCAAATCTTTTAACAGAAATACAATCTTCTGTAAACTCCAAAACTGTCCCCATGAGCATTCTGGGTTACCTGGCAATGACTAGTTAAGACTAGAGGTATCTTCCCTGTGATAGGAGATGTTGAAACTTCACACATCTCTATGGTCTCCATGGATGGTGTAACTGGTTTTTCCATTCATTACTGTAAACACCTGTCCCGTAGCATCCAGGGTCTGTTTAGGATCCAGTCTTTCTGATCACCCACTGATAAAGCTGCTCTCAAACTTGAACTACTGCACAAGAGTAGAGTGGAAGGAAATTGGGAAGGGTCCCACCCTGAGAGCGCAACCACCAAGCTTCTACCAGACCAAGGCACAAACATATCTCTACTCAAGACACCAAGAAATAGGGCACCATCTCTTAGCATGTACCTGCTTATTCTAAGAGATCTATAAGCTGCTCCCTTAACCCCTGTTGGGTTGACATTTTGGAATTAATTCTCACTTCAATCTTCCATGTCGGAGCTTCAATTTACAAGGCATCAGTCAAAAGAATATGTCCTTTCCTCTTAAATAATATAATCAAAGCCTGGACACACTGCTACCACATGGATGTTGTGAACAAATCCCAGCTTTGTATTCCATATAATCTGGTTTCCCATATTCATGGTTACCACATCCAAATTAATTTAGCAAGCTCTTCCATTTATGTGATTGTTCCCCAAAAAAAGAGAAAAAAAAAAGAACATAGGTGTTAAAACAGCAAATGCCAATAATTATTCAGTTCAGTTCAATTACTCAGTTGTGTTCAACTCTCTGTGACCCCATAGACTGCAGCACCTCAGGCCTCCCTGTCCATCACCAACTCACGGAGTTTACTCAAAATCATGTCCATTGAGTCAGTGATGCCATCCAACCATCTCATCTTCTGTCATCCCCTTTTCCTGCTGCCTTCAATCTTTCTGAGCATCAGGGTGTATTCAAATGAGTCAGTTCTTCACATCAAGTTTTGGAGTCTCAGCTTCAGCATCAGTCCTTCCAATGAATATTCAGGACTGATTTCCTTTATGAAGGACTGGTTGGATCTCTTTGCTGTCCAGAGGATTCTCAAGAGTCTTCTCCAACACCACAGTTCAAAAGCATCAATTCTTCAACACTCAGCTTTCTTTATAGTCCAACTCTCACATCCATACATGACTACTGGAAAAACCATAGCCTTGACTAGACAGACATTTGTTGGCAAAGTGATGTCTCTGCTTTTTAATATGCTGTCTAGGTTGGTCATAACTTTCCCTCAAAAGAGTAAGCCTTTTTTAATTTCATGGCTACAGTCACCATCTGCAGTGATTTTGGAGTCCAAAAAAAATAAAGTCTGACACTGTTTCCACTGTTTCGCCATCTAATTGCCATGAAGTAATGGGACCAGATGCCATGATCTTAGTTTTCTGAATGTTGAGTTTTCAGGCAACTTTTTCATTCTCCTCTTTCACTTTCATCAAGAAGCTTCTAAGTTCTTCTTCACTTTCTGCCATAAGGGTGGTGTTATCTGCATGTCTGAGGTTGCTGATATTTCTCCCAGCAATCTTGACTCCAGCTTGTGCTTCCTCGAGCCCAGTGTTTCTCATGATGTACTCTGCATATAAGTTACATAAGCAGGGTGATAATATACAGACTTGATGTACTCCTTTCCCTATTTGGAGCTAGACTGTTGTTCCATGTCCAGTTCTAACTGTAGCTTCCTGACCTACATACAGATTTCTCAAAAGGCAGGTCGGTGGTCTGGTATTCCCATCTCTTTCAGAATTTTCCACAGTTTGTGGTGATCCACACAGTCAAAGGTTTTGGCGTAGTCAATAAAGCAGAAATAGATGTTTCTCTAGAACTCTCTTGCTTTTTGGATGATTCAGCAGATGTTGGCAGTTTGATTTCTGGTTCCTTTATCTTTTCTAAAACCAGCTTGAACATCTAGAAGTTCACAGTTCACACATTGCTGAAGCCTGGCTTGGAAAATTTTGAGCATGACTTTGCTAGCGTGTGAGATGAGTGCAATTGTGTGGTAGTTTGAGCATTCTTTGGCATTGCCTTTCTTTGGGATTGGAATAAAAACTGACTTTTCCAGTCCTTTGGCCACTGCTGAGTTTTCCAAATTTGCTGGCATATTGAGTACAGCACTTTCACAGCATCATCTTTTAGGATTTGAAATAGCTCAACTGGAATTCCATCACCTCCACTAGCTTTGTTTGTAGTAATACTTCCTAAGGCCCACTTGACTTCACATTCCAGGATGTCTGGCTCTAGGTGAGTGATCACACCGTCATGATCATCTGGGTTGTGAACACCTTTTTTGTACAGTTCTTCTGGGTATTCTTGCCACCCCTTCTTAATATTTTCTGCTTCTGCTAGGTCCATATCACTTCTGTCCTTTATCGACCCCATCTTTGCATGAAATGTTCCCTTGGTATTTCTAATTTTCTTGAAGAGATCTCCAGTCTTTCCCATTCTATTGGTTTCCTCAATTTCTTTGCACTGATCACTGAGGAAGGCTTTCTTATCTCTCCTTGCTATTCTTTGTAACTCTGCATTCAAATGGGTATATCTTTCCTTTTCTCCTTTGCTTTTCACTTCTCTTCTTTTCACAGCTATTTGTAAGGGCTACTCAGACAGCCATTTTGCTTTTTTTGCATTTCTTTTTCTTGGGGATGGTCTTGATCTGTCTCCTGTACAATGTCATGAACCTCCATCCATAGTTCATCATGCACTCTGTCTATCAGATCTAGTCCCTTAAATCTGTTTCTCATTTCCACTGTACAATTATAAGGGATACGATTTAGGTCATACATGAATGATCTAGTGGTTTTCCCTACTTTCTTCAATGTAAGTCTGAATTTGGCAATAAGGAGTTCATGATCTGAGCCACAATCAGCTCCCAGTCTTGTTTTTGCTGACTCTATAGAGCTTCTCCATCTTTGGCTTCAAAGAATACAATCAATCTGATTTTGGTATTGACCATCTGGTGGTGTCCAAGCATAGAGTCTTCCCTTATGTTGTTGGAAGAGGGTGTCTGCTATAACCAGTGCATTCTCTTGGCAAAACTTGTTAGCCTTTTCCCTGCTTCATTCTGTACTCCAAGGCCAAATTTACCTGTTACTCCAGGTGTTTCTTGACTTCTTGCTTTTTCATTCCAATCCCCTATAATGAAAAAGACATCTTTTGGGAGTGTTAGTTCTACAAGTTCAACAATTCAATAATAGTTCAACAATTATTAACCCTAGTCTAGTACCTTTCATTTCAAGAGATGACCAGAATCTAAATAAACTCAAATTCCAAGGTAACCGTAAGGAATTATCTTAAATTTTTTCATTTATTTTAACTCACTCAAGATATTATATTTAACTATTTCTCTCCCCTATCATAATATAGTTGTGAAAAGCTCTGGTCTTGAAGGGTTCCAAGTTCTACCAAGAGCTTGTCTATGTAACACTGTCTATACGTGCACCTATAAGAAATGATCTGTGATCATTTAGCTGATAAAGTAACTCCTAACAGACTTACATATATTGTAGCCCTTCAGTCATCATTTCCCCACACCATACCCATGGCAGACATTAACAGTCAATCTCAGTACTCTCTTTCCATCTCTAAAGTCAGCCTTAGAATCCTGCTCCACACAGCGCTCCTGGCAGTAACCTACCACTGACGGAAATCATGCTGGAGGTGGAACTAGATGTGGAAGCCACCATCTTGGTCCCTGTAATCACTGGAAGCTCTTTGACACCATGATAGCTACTTGTGATCAAACTTTTCCTTACCTAGTCTCTGGGGTGTTTCTCCAGATTAGTTTCCTCTTGCTCAGAAGTTGACCCTTTCTATCCATATAAAACATGATTTACCCATAACTTGATTTTAATTTAGTGAGTTTTCTTCCATTCAGTGCCTTGGTTAACTGCCTTTTGTGCCTAGAGTTTTTAACCCTATTTTATTTTGAATATTTCAATCCACATAGACACAACAACACTATTAATATCTTTAGCAGACTCCTGGTTCATTTAAACATTTCCTTTATACACCTTTGCAAGCATCAAAGTTTTGAGCAGAGATATAAAATAATTTTATTAAATAAATATCTTGGGTTCTAAATAAGCCATTGTAATTTCATAATGTTTTAATTTCCTAGGGCTCACCTAACAATGTACTATAGTCTGGATAGCTTAAAATAACAGAAATGTATTATCTTACAGTTCTGGAGTCTAGAAGTTCAAAATCAAGGCATTGACAGGGTCATGCTCCTTCTGAAATCTATAGGGGAGCATCTTCTCTAAACCCTCTCTTGCTCTTGGTCATTTGCCAACAATACTTGAGGGCTCCTTAGCTCGTAACTGCAGTGCTTTGATCTCCGCCTCCATCACAGGGTGTTCTCTCCTCTTGCGTCTATATATCTGTGTGTCTTTCCCTCTTCTAATAAAGACACCATTCATACTGGACTAGGGCTCATTTGAAAGACTTCCTCTTGACTTGACTGCATCTGCAAAGATAGTAGAGTCACAGTCACAGGTACCAGGAATTAGATCAGTGTACCTTTTGGGGCAACATAGTTCAACCTATGTTTGGATACAGTTCTAATTCTCTAAGATAACATATTGAATCAGAGCCTAATTAAGGGAGATGATGCTTCATTGTTGTATGAGAAATTTGTCTCAGCTCATTCATCTGCTTGCAAAGGTGTGTCATTCCTAAACATTTATGTTTCCAAATGAGGCACCATATACCAAGTGAGAGAAGATTTACTGGCTACTCTTCCCATATGCAATCTAACCCTGAAGAAGTAGTTATTAATTCAACAAGTATTCTAAATAGGTTCTGATTCCTTTTCTTTGAACAATATCTTCTTTTTTAATTTATTTTTAATTAGGATAATTGCTTTACAATACTGTGTTGATTTTTGCCACACATCAACATGAACCAGCCATAGGTATATATATATATCCCCTCCCTCTTGAAACTCTCTCACATCCCACCCCATCCCACCCCTCTGGGTTGTCAGAGAGCACCAGTTTAAGCTCCTTGAGTCATACAGTGAATTCCCACTGGCTCTCTATTTTACATATGGTAATTTATATGTTTCCATGCTATTCTCTCAATTCATCCCACCCTTTCTTCTCACATTGTGCCCACAAGTCTGTTCTCTATGTTTGCATCTCCATTGCTGCCCTGAAAATAGGTTCATCAGTACCATATTTCTAAACTTCACATATATATATTACGGTATATTTATTTTTCTCTGACTTATTTCACTCTATATAATAGATTCTAGGTTTGTCCACCTCATTATAACTAACTCAAATGTGTTTCTTTTTATGGTTGAATATTCCATTGTATATACGCACCACAGCTTTTTAAGCCATTTATCTTTTGATGAACATCTATCTTGCTAACATATCCTAGCTATTGTAAATAGTGCTGCAGTGAACACTGGGGTACATGTGTCTTTTTCAGTTATGGTTTTCTCAGGGTGTATACCCAATAGTGGGATTGTTGGGTCATATGGTAGTTTTTATTCCTACTTTTTAAAGGAATCTCCATCCTTGAACAGTATCTTAATTCTTGATAGTATCCTTTGCAAGGCATAATGAAGCTGCATGAAAACCAAAGTATCTTATTTACACATTGTTATACATCATGTATAAATGCTGCTGGTTTGATGTTATAAAAATAGCACACTGCCATTATAGAAAATATTTTTTAAAAATCTAAAAGTTGATAAAGAAAATAAAATTTATGTAATAGTCTACTATCCTCATCTACTTTATCAGTATTTTTACATAATTCCTTCTAGTCTTTATGTATAGACTTGAAAAATAATTATGATGGTACTACAAATACTAATCTGCGTGCATATTCTAGTGAGTGGCTTTAAATATGTAGCTTAATTGTGATGAAGGAAACGAGGTCTACTTAGTTTCCAGTAAGGAAAAGAAAAGAAAAAGACAATACCTCATTCATCAACTCCAAGTCTCAGAAGTTACATGATATGTGTGAACAGCTTTAGTTCATAATAGATAAGTAAGCATTAAGTCATCAGCTTATAGTAGATAACAGAGACATTAGGTCTACCTAACAAAGAGGTTTAGATACAAATAACCTAAACAATACCACCCTTTGTTCACTTCATATACATGGGACACTGTGTAAACATTGAATGGGATACATGTGCTTGTAGTTATCGCATAAACCTAAATAACTGACAGTGTAGAATTCCAACATTAAATAAGCTGCTATATGTGTCCTGCTTTTCTTGAAGAAAATGATATGTATTTCTTAGAGCTAATGAAATATGTGATAGAAATATAGGTAATGTCTTTAGTTTCTGGCTTGTTTTTTACTTTGCTTATAATTCACAGCAGTTTCAGTTTATCTATTAATACATGGGCAATCCCCCCCAACATTCTGACCTCTTAGTTCGTCATCCTCTGAAATCTGGTTACTGTGATCTCTGTACCATTAAAGTTGCTCACTGATGAAGCCACACTCAGAGTCCAGTATTTACTCAAAATTCTCTCTATTTCTCCACTCAGCATCTCTTTAATTTCTGTCTTGTTCACTCTCTCAGACTCAAAAAACATCCAGTTCCTTGAAATTTGCAAATTGTTTTGCTTATGAATCTCATCTTGACCTCATATTTCTATACAAATCCTCAATCTTCGGTCATTCACCATTTTCTCCATTTCTACTACTGAGCAAAAGAATTACAGAAAAGTCAAGAAACTTTGCTAATCTAACTTCAACCAAGCCTTCATTGCTTAATGTCTCATTTCAGAGGATTACAGCTCCCTCAAGAACTTTTCAATTTTCACATTCTTCAGACCCTCACCTCCCTGTGAGAGTCACTCTTGCCACCCAGAAAATGCCACACTTGCCACTTTCAAGGAAGGTCAAAGCCTTTGTGGTCAGGCCAGCCTGGAACCATCCCATAGTAGCTGTGTGACCATGAGGGAGGCAGTTCACTTCCTGTGGCCTTGGGCCTATTATGAGGATGAAACAAAAGAAGTTTGTGAGAACATATCAGCCAGCACCTGGCAGATGGTCAAAGCCCAGTAAATGTAGGTAGAACCCCAAAGTTGAATATCAGACAGCTGCCTACGCTGCCTTTGCTTAAGTCTGGCCAAAGCAGGGTTTCTCACATTGAGACTCAACTCTCCATGAGACAGAGGGATAGAAGGAGGTGATGAGACCCAGCCATTCAAGCTGACTTGAGGAGCCTCATCTTCTTCCTTTCTTTTCTTTTCCTGGCCTCTTTCTAAGAGGAGTAGATCCACTGAAGAGATAGAAGACAAGAATGTGAGGTGAAAGCAGGAGAGACAGTATCTGGGTCCATCAAGATTGGTTAAGTTTTCTGTGTTCACTGGTGGAAATTAGAATGCAGAATTGTATGTCAGCCTGTCCAAATTGAATAGACTATATGTACAATGTACTGATTTATAGCTAAGGCCAAACTGAAGCCCATGAGGCTTCAAAAGTTGGCTTTGGCAATGCTTTCCCACTTCTTTTTGATGGTCCCCATTGCCAATGGGCCCCATCATGCTCTCCTCTCCACACCAGCCTGGTATTCCACCCAGGCCTCCCTTGGGGTTTCCCTTGTGACTCAGATAGTAAGGAATCTGTCTGTAATGCAGGAGACCTAGGTTTAATCCTTGGGTCAGGAAGATCCCCTGGAGAAAGGTTAGGTATTCTATCCTAGTATTCTTGCCTGGAGACCCCATGAACAGAGGATCCTGGTGAGCTCTAGTCAATGGGATCCCAAAGAGTTGGACACAACTGAGTGACTAATACTTTCTTTCCCTCCCCGCCCTGGCCAATCTATGGACCTATTGTTGTTGCTGTTGCTTAGTTGCTAAGTCGTGTCCAACTCTTTTGTGACCCCATGAACTGTAGCCAACCATGGATCTCTACTTCCTTTCAAAATATAGCTGTCCTATGTTCCAATCCCTAGAGGCTGAGTGACAGCCACCTTCTCTAAGAAGGAAATTTCAGGTTACACACATGTTTATGAACTTTGACTCTGTCCTCTTCCGGCTAACATACATTCTTGTTATCCCAATACTGTGGCTCTAATGCTGAGAATTTGGGACATTTCGACAGAGGTTGAGGAGGTATTTTCAGATCTTCAATACTTTGTGGCTCCACCATGGAGATGACTGTCTTTATATTAATAGTTTACATGAAAGTTCAATCTGCAGTAAACAGCCCATAAATAGCAAAAACCACAGCTACTGAATCAAAGCGGAATGAGCTGCTCGAGTAGTCTGGGGGTTAATGAATGTCCTGACTCAGGTCGGCTGGTTTAGTGAGCAGCAGGTGCCATCGACCAAACTGGAACTCCCTGCCCTTTCCGAATCAGTCGGGTCACGTTATGGAGAGAAAACATGAGGTCTGCAATGTACTAGGCGCCATGTAATTTTTTAAAAATCCCTCAGAAAATAGAAGTCCTTATCCCAAATAGAGGAGGAGTATGATGGTGGTAATGTCCTGATACTACTTAATTGAAATAGTATCTATGGGGCCCATAATGTGCACCCCAGGTGTTATCCTAAGTACTTTACAGAATAACTCACTCACTGCTCACAATAACGCTCTGAAGTAGGTCCTATTACTAGCTCCCCTTTGCAGAAACAAATCTAGCACAGCACACCTGACTAGAGCATGTGCTGCCTCATTAGGCTCCCATAGCCATCTGTGAGATGCATGGTATTATCTATTCATTTTGCAAAGGGGCAAATCGAGTGCAATAAAAATGCTGTAAGAGGTGGCAGGTAAAGGTTACATAGATTTGGTGCTAGGTCTCTGGGCTCTGAAGCCTGTCTCTTCTCATCACCTCAGGCTGCCTGATCTCCTAAAGTCACCACTTCTCCTTCTGCAAAAGTGGCAACTGACAACTGAATGGATTCCTGTCAACAGACACACACAACAGATAAGCTTAGGCCTCTTGGCAGGTCTCCCCTGTGCATTATGGTCTCAGCAAGGAGGGCTATAAAACAGGGATAGAATGAAAGGAGTTATGAGTACTAAAAGGCTATAAAGTCTCCTTGGATTTGGTTTCTAACAAATCAAATGTAGAGGAAAAGCCATCCTGTTGATCTCTGAGCTCTGCAGAGCTACTCTAATTCTGAGTTCTTTCTGAAAGCTTCAGCACTTTGCAACACAGAACTCTACTAATCCTGTTTTTAGGGTGCAGTTGTTTTGCATGAGACAGTTATGAAGCTTGTACATGGTTCTGATAATAGTTCTTGATTGGGACCTGGGTTCTGGACTGAGTTCAGTTCCTCAGTCATGTCCTACTCTTTGTGATTCCATAGTCTACAGTACTAGAGGCTTTCCTGTCCATCACCAACTCCCAGAGCCTACTTGGACTCATGTCCATCAAGTCAAAGATGCCATTGAACAATTCACCCTCTGTCGTCCCCTACTCCTCCTGCCATCAATCTTTCCCAGCATCAGGGTCTTTCCAGATGAGTCAGTTCTTCCCATCAGGTGGCCAAAGTACTGGAGCTTCAGCTTCAGCATCAGTCCTTCCAATGAGTATTCAGGACTGATTTCCTTTAGGATGGACTGGATTTCCTTTAGGATGGACTTGGATGGGACTCTCAAGAGTCTTCTCCAACACCACAGTTCAAAAGCATCAATTCTTCAGTGCTCAGCTTTCCTTATAGTTCATCTCTCACATCCGTACATGACTACTGGAAAAACCATAGCCTTGACTAGACAGACCTTTGTCAGCAAAGTATTGTCTCTGCTTTTCAGTATGCTGTCTAGGCTGGTCATAACTTTTCTTCCAAGGAGCAAGCATCTTTTCATGTTATGGATGCAGTCACCATCTGTGGTGATTTTGGAGCCCAAGAAAATAAGGTCTGTCACTGTTTCCATTGTTTCTCCATCTATTTGCCATGAAGTGATGGGAC
>ML661355.1:798978-830412 GCA_007570785.1 Antilocapra americana
TTCATCCAGCCCAGCATTTCTCATGATGCACTCTGCATATAAGTTAAATAAGCAGGATGACAAGATACAGTTTTGATGTACTCCTTTCCCTATTTGGAACCAGTCTGTTGTTTCATGTCCAGTTCTAACTGTTGCTTTCTGACCTGCATACAGTTTTCTCAAGATACCAAGGGAATATTTCATGCAAAGATAGGGTCAATAAAGGATGGAAATGGTATGGGCCTGACAGAAGCAGAAGATATTAAAAAGAAGGGATAAGAATACACAGAAGAACTATACAAAAAAGAGCTTCATGACCCAGATAATCACAATGGTATGATCACTCACCTAGAGCCAGACTTTCTGGAATGCAAAGTCAAGTGGGCTTTGGGAAGCATCACTATGAACAAAGCTTAGTGGAGGTGATGGAATTCCAGCTGAGCTATTTCAAATCCCAAAAAATGATGCTGTGAAAGTGTTGCACTCAATATGCCAGCAAATTTGGAAAATACAGCAGCGGCCATGGGCCTGGAAAAGGTCAGTTTTCATTTTCATCCCAAAGAAAGGCAATGCCAAAGAATGCTCAAACTACTGCAAAATTGCACTCATCTCACATGCTAGTAATGTTCAAAATTCTGCAAGCCAGGCTTCAGCACGACACGAATGGTGAAATTCCAAATGTTCAAGCTGGTTTTTAAAAAGGCAGAGGAACCAGAGATCAAACTGCCAGCATCCACTGGATTATCAAAAAAACAAGAGAGTTCCAGGAAAACATCTATTTTTGCTTTATTGACTATGCCAAAACCTTTGACTGTGTGGGTCTCACCAGGCATCCAAGAAATGCAGGCACCAGTTACACAGACAGCACAGATATCCTGTGAGGTTGCGGCAGCACTGGTGAGCTCGTCGGCATGTCTTATTTTTTTGCTGGAACAAGCTAAGAGTATCAAACTTCACAGGCTCAGAGAGAGGAGATAATCAAGACCATATGCTTGACCATGGCCTGGCAGACCCTGGTTGATTCTGGTAAAGGAGGAGAACGTCTGGGGCATATTGGGGGCTGGATAATGTAAATAATTGAAGGCTCAGTGTTCTTCATTTAACATGAAGTCATTAAATGCCTACTATTGCCAACCATTGTGCCATGTTCTAAAGGCTTCAGTTATTGGCAGAAGAGAAACAGTCCCTCTGATGTAGAGTTTACAGGTGAAAAGCAATTACAAATACAGAGTGAAAAGTACTGTGATGGTGGTGATCCAAGACTTGATAGAAACAGAAGAAGGGTCCCTTTTCTAATCTTGAGAGTCAAAGATTATTTCCAAGAAGTGACACCCAAACTGAGACCTGGGGCTAATGAGCAGTTTAGCAGATCAAAGGGCGAGTGGGGTGTTAGAGAGACAAGAAGACTCAAGTGTAGCATGGGAAGGCTATGGTGGAGAGTGGAAAGTTAACCCAGTTTTGTTGGTATGGAATAATTCAGAGACCTGACTAGAGTGATACTCAAAGGCCAGAGAATGAGGCACTTTCTAAGGCTGTTAAAGGGGATGTTTATCCACACATCTCAGCCCAGTCCAAAGTGTTCAAACTTATGATGTGGAACGTAGAAACCACACCCTGTAGTAGATTAGGACAGTTTGAGTTTTAGGGTTGAGAAGGGCTGGTTTAGATCCTGGCGCTGCCATGTACTTGGTAAAAGTGGGTGATGGCTCACACTCTGAGCCTCAGTTTTCCCTCCTGTGAATGGGGATTATTTTTTTGACATTGCAGAGTTATTGTTGGGATTAGAGTGCTTCTCATGTGGAAAGAGCAGCCATCCATTTAGGGAGAAACATTCAGTAAATGGAAATGATTCATTCATGTTTCTTGTACTGCCCTTGATATCTTACACTATTTGAAGTCTTGATGGTCTCGGTAAGAAAGGACAATGGCTACAGCCTGGATACAGAGGGTACTTTCGAAGCCCCCTTTCCTATGTGCCACTGACAGTGTGAGCTGAGACCCAGAGTAAAGCGGTTTCCTACCTGTTAAACAGGGGCAGTAACACTTGATTCCTCACTTCCAGGCAGGCTGTAAAGTTTAATTAGATGTTAGCCATAAAGTACCATGAACTTCTCAGAGAAAGGAAGCATATAAATACAAGTTACAGAGCTCTTATTATTCATCTTTCTTCTCTGATTTATCTAGAAGCCAGCCTCCTGTAAATCAGAACTTAAGCATTTTATCACTAGATATTCCTGATCTTTCTTAGAGGAAGAGTTAGGCTCTTGTTCTTTTTTCCTCCCTCTCTAAATGTCTGATGCTCTGAATTTCACTAAGCCTCTCCCGGCTCACTCCCTTACATCATCTGATGGATTGCCTTCAATCACTCTATGTGTTTTGATTGGATGACCACAGAGACAGCTTGATCTTCCTGAGGACTCTCTTGAACTTTCAACTTTAAGTTTTAATAGGTGCCAGTGGGATTCTAATCAAGAGAGGGGAGATTGTTGATTGTTTGGCCCTATCATGAATGCACGATTCTCTAAATCTTTTCTATTCCATTGGTTTGAAAGTAATTGGTAAGTCATTAGGATTGAGACCATGCCCTTCTAAACTGAAGACAAATTTCTAACTTGATCAGGTCACTTGTGGCTTAGCATCTTAAGACTGTCATTTCTGCCCAGTTTTATTTTTCATATACTATTAAACAAGACAGATGTTATCATCTGCTTTTTTCTATGAGTGGGGTTTCCATATACAGAACTAAAAGCAATGTAGTCTTACAGGACTGTTAATACCTGTGAATAGGTTCCGTTTCCTTTTCTCCTCAAATGAAATTCATTGTTTTTGTACAAACTGCAAAACAGGAACTAATGTTATTAAAACTTAATGGGGAATTATGAATTTTAATGAAAATCCACAGTTGAATCTTTCCAAGGTTGGACTCAAGTACTAATCTCTCTGGTATTTCCAGGATTTAGGCAGATACTGCATGTGTTACAGACTACAACAATTTTGGATAAATAGACAAAATTTAGTGGGGAGTGGAAAGGAATCAGACCATTTCATTGTATCCTAGAAAGGTAGGGAAAAAAATCACTAAGTCAATATTTAGATGTGATTTCTACCAGAATTTAGCTGGGATACAACAAATATGTTCTAGTTCTAGAAAGCAGGATAGATGGAGGGTTCAAGGAGAAGAGAGGCTTGCAAGAGTTTGCACTTGTATCCATAATATTTAACTTTTTAAGAAAAAAGATCTAAAGCAAATAAGGCAAAATGCTAAGATTTTGTAAGTGGCAAATGTATGGCTATTCTTTGTACTGTTTTTATTCTTGTGTAGAAGTTTAACATAAAAATATAATATTGCAATAATAGCACTACTTGCAATACTTGTAATTTTGAAAAAGAATAGAATCATGCATATAAATTGGTTTCCCCCTGATGGAAGCTTCAGAGCTTTAGTCAAAGACCTTGCACACTTCCTTTACTGGTAAGATGTTACTAATGAAAAGCTGACACTGAACTTGGAAATGGAAACCTTCATGTGGTTTTGAGAGTGCCATTTATGAGTTAGTTCTAAAATTCTTACAACTAAAAGCAGAAATGTACATTTATCCTTGTTACTCTTCATCATAAGGGCCCACAAATCTAACCTACTGAGATACTTCTTTTTAAAGCATTTGTTTTTATAAAATCAATACACATATATGTTTTTAAAATAAGCAATATAGAAAAAAAAGAAAGCAAGAATTGCTGAAAATTGCACCCTCCAGAATAGATGCATTGTTAATCCACATTTTCATTCACAAATTAAAAGATAAGGAATATTTAAGTGGAAAAGAATGCTTTCATTGAGTATAAACATATTTTCATTTAAAATATGTATTTTAAGATAATTGTAACAGAAGTCTCTTGTGGAAACCGGAGGAATTGATAAACTTTGGATAAGTGAGTCTTTTTCACAAAATAGATTAATTCTATGCTAAATGCTCTAACTTAAAGAGTAGATTGTAGAATTCTGGGTTCTGGTCTGGAGTGTAAGGAGTTTAGAAGTCTTCTCCATCCTAACAAGCAGAGAACTGAACTAGCTGAAAAAATCAACAATTCTTAGATCTGTCAGAGAAGTCACAGAGCAAACTACAGCCCCCCAAACTGAAGAGACAGGTAACTTGTGGGAGCAGAAACCTAGACACCAGAAACTTCTCTAGGAGCCAGTACTAGGGTAGAAAATTCATAGCTGTAATTGACAAATTCCTGGAGGTTCAGTGTGAACAAGTCTGAGAGATGAAAACTCCAGGAGGACCAAGTCAGAGTGTGCCTCACACTTTCTTAAATTTTAGTCCTGGGAGTTCTACCAGTTTCTTATGGTAAAGATCAGAGAAAAATTCCCTCTGGTTTCTCTCAGAGAGGGAAGAGGATAAGTGACCATTTTGAAACACCAGAACATTGTGTTCTTAGCAGAACCTGCCCTCAGGAGAAATGCCTTTGATTGGTTATTAGTAGTCTGGACGTGACTGAGAAAAAAAATCTCTTAGGTTGAGAACATGTCAATAGAAACTTCTAAAAATACGTAGCAAAGAGAAAAAAGAAGACTGGAGAACAGAATATCTTAAGAACTGTGAGCTACAATGCTAAAGGTACAATATAGAAAAAAGGAATGAAACAGAAGAAATATTTGAAGTAATGGGTGATAATAATAATAATGAGCAGTGTTCTCCCCAAATTAAAGTCAAATACCATATCAAAAGCTCAGAAAATACCAAATAAGATAAATTCCAACCCCCAAAGCACACACACACACAAACAAAAACCAAAAATCAAACGAAAAAACACACATCAATTTTTAGCTTCAGAAAACCAAAGATAAATTTAAAAATGCCCCACCCAAAAACAGCATATCTACAGAGGAATCAATATAAGAATATATGACTTCTCCTCAGAAACTATGCAAGCAAGATAAGAGTGGAGTGAAATATTTGAATTAAGAGAAAAAGCCCATCCAGAAAAGTGAAGAATTTAAGACTTTCTCAGACAAACAGAAATTGAAGAAATTTGTTACCAGTACACCTTCCTTGAAAGAAATGTTACAAGAAGTTCTTCAGAGAGAAGGGAGGTGGTATTCATCAAAAACTGTTATCTACATAAAGAAATGAAAAGCATTGAGTAAGTAAAGTAAAGGTAAAATTAAAACTTCTTATTCTTAATTATCTAACAAGAAAGTTTATTCAAAATAATAACAGCAATGTATGTATTTAACTATATATGCTTTTTATGGAATACTTCTGTAGACTTATATATTAGTAAAATAATGACAGTAATGATACAGGGGATGGAAGGGAGAAATTCAAAATATTTTGTTATTATAAGGTACTGGCACTTCTGTGAAGTGGTATAGTGTTATCTGAAAATGAACTTGGATTACTTATATAAGTATATTGCAAAGGCCCAAAATAGCCAACTCAATATAGAAGAAGAGCGAAAGCAGAGGACTGACACAGCCTGACTTCAAGAATTGCTAGAAAGCTACAGTATTAAAATGTGTAGCATTGGTTAAATATATATATGTAATATATGCATATATATATATATATATATATATATATACACAAATAGATCCATGGACCAGGATATTAATGCAGAAGTAGACCCACATAAATATAGTTGGCTAATCTTTGAGAAAAGAGCTCTGTGAAAGACAGTCTGAAGAGAATGAGAAGACAGACCACAAACTGAAAGAAAATATTGCCAAAAGGCATATCTGAGAAAGGACTGTTATCAAAACATACAAAGAACTCTTAGAATTCAACAATAATATAATTAACAGCCTGATTTTAAAAATGGGAAAGAAACCTGAACAGATGCCTCACTGAAGAAGTTATATAGGTGATAAATAAGTATATTTATAGATACTCAACATAATTTGTCATTAAGAAATTGTTAAATTGCAATGAAGTATTGAGCTTCCCTCATAGCTCAGTTGGTAAAGAATCTGCCTGCAATGCAGGAGACCCCATTCAATTCCTAGGTCTGGAAGATCTCTTGGAGAAGGGATAGGCTGCTTACTCCATTATTCTTGGGCTTCCCTTGTGGCTCAGCTGGTAAAGAATCCACCTGCAATGTGGGAGACCTGGGTTCCATCCCTGGATTGGGAAGATCCTCTGGAGAAGGGAAAGGCTATCCACTCCCATATTCTGGCCTGGAGAATTCCATGGACTATATAGTTCATGTGGTCACAAAGAGTCTGACACAACAGAGTGACATTCACTTTCACATCCCTATCAAAGGACTTCCCAGGTGGAGCTAGTGGTAAAGAGTCTGCCTGCCAATGCAGGAGACACAAGAGACATGGGTTGAATCCCTAGGTCGGGAAGATGCACCTGAAGTAAAAAATGGCAACCCATCCCAGTATCCCTACCTGGAAAACTCTATGGACAGAGAAGCCTAGCGACTACAGTCCACAGGGTTGTGAAGAGTTGGACACGACTGAGCACAAATACACATACCTATGAAAATGCTCAAAATCCAAGATACTGACAATACCAATACACAGTGAGGATGTGAGTAACAAGAATTCTCATTCATTGCTGGTGGAAATGCAAAATAATAAAACCACTGTGGAAGACAGTTTGGCATTTTGTTACAAAACTAAACATACTCTTACCGTAGGATTCAGTAATCATGCATCTTTGCATTTACCTAAATAAGCTGAAAACTATGCCCACACAAAAACCTGCACATAGATGCTTACAGAAGCCTTATCTATAATTGCCAAAACCTAAAAGCAACCCAGATACCCTTTTTTTTAGGTGAATGGATAAACTGTGGTGTGTCTAGAAATGGAATATTATTCAGCACTAAGTGAGCTATCACACCAGGAATATGTAAAGTCTAAAATGCCTGTTATTATTTCAGTGTTATAGGTTGAATAGAAGTATCCCCCTAAAGTTCACATTTGAAATCCCAGCTCCCAAACATTAGGAGGTGAGGGTCTTTGGGAGGTGATTAAGTCATGAAGGTGCAGTCTTCCTGAATGGGATTAGTGCCCCTATAAAAGAGACCAAGAGACACCTGGCCCCCTCCCCCTACTTGAGTATAGGATGGAAAAGACCAAGAAATGAGTTCTCACTGAACATCAAATCTCTGGATTTTGATCTTGCACTTCCCAGCCTCCAGAACTGTGAGAAATAAATATTTGTTGTTTATAAGCCCCAAGTTTAAGGTACGTTTATTGTTGTTACAAAAATGCAAACAGACTAAGACATTAAGTTAAAGAAAATAATCTGAAAAGGCTACATACTATATGTTTTCAACTATATAGCATTCTAGAAAAGGCAAAACTATGAAGACAATAAAAAGATCACTGTTTACAAAGAATTTGGGAAGGGAGGAAAAGAGGAATAAGCAGAGAGCATAGAAGATTTTTTAGGGCAGTTACACTATTTTGTGTGATACTATTATGATGGATACATGTTACTATATACATTTGTTAAAACAGCTGAATGCACAACAAAGGAGTGAACCCTAATATAAACTATGGACTTTGGGTGATACTGTTGTGTCTGTTTAGAGTCATCCATTGAAACAAATATACTGCTCAGGTGAGGATGTTAATAGTTGCAGAGGTTACATTAGTGTAGGAGCAGGAGGTATATGGGCTGAGATTTTTCTTTCTTCAGACTTCAACTGGAACATCATCTCTTCCTGGATTTTGAATCTGCTTGTTTCCAGGCTGGGACCATACCATTAGCTCACCTGCGTTTCTAGCTGGCTCACTGACCAACAGCACTCTTGGGACTTATTGAACTTCATAACTGTGTGCACCAATTCCTCAAATTATAGATATTATATATATATATATATATATATATATATATATGTATATTTACATAATGTTGATTCTGTTTCTCTGGAGAGCCATAACTAAATTTCTTTTTAATAAAAACTGTGTCGTGGCACAGATATTGGTCACTCAAAACCTAACTTTTTAGAAAACCTTTACTTAACCTTATCTAAATGTACCTTAATTCTAATGTCACAGTTATAGAATATTTAACTGTGAAATTCAGAGAAGCAGTCTAGGCCAAACATTGTAAATCACCAATCAAAAGTTTCAGCATCCACCTTTTCCCTCTTTGGAGGACAATGTTTACCATCTCCATTCCACAGATTCTCAAATGTTCAAGTCATCTACAAGTTTGTCTGCTCCATATTATATATTTCAACTGGACTTGAAGTCTGAAACTCAGTTAACATGTGCAGGTGCTTCCTTACTCTACTCTTCTATTTAATACTTTAATTTCCTCTTCGAGATGCTTTATTTATCCTCCTCTGTTTGAAAATTATTCTCCCTCAGGAGAAGACAGAAGTAAAATCATGTTTTGAAAAACACATGGGCTTTGAAGACAGTAAAAACCTTCAGGCTCTGGAACTATTTAACCCGTTGTGTGATCTTTTGCAACTTTTGTGGCCTTTCTGACATGCAGGTCATGTTTGTATTGAATGATATACAGCAGTATGATGTTTAATAGGGACAACATTGCAGTTAACAAAAAGACACTGCCAGACAGGAGAGGCAAGGTCCTTTAAGATTGCTAAAGCATTGGGAAAATAGCATTGACATATATACACAACCATGTGTAACATAGCTAGTGGAAAGCTGCTATATAGTACATATATTTATACATATGGCTGATTCACGTTTTTGTACAGCAGAAACTAACAACATTGTAAAGCAATGATATTCCCAATAAAAAAATAAGCACAGTTGACTTCACACAGATGACGTCACTGATCAGAAGAGACAGCATCAGTCCCTTTGGATAGGCAAGCTTCTCTGATCTTCAAAATCCGATAAAGACACCCCACTACCAAGATATCTCCTGATCATTATGATGATACTTGCAAGTTCTTAAAGAAGCTTCTTTAGTCATTACTGCCCAGTTTCATTTTTCTTTTTTTCCCCCTTTTCTCTTCTCTTCTGTTCTTTTTACTCTTCTAGCTTCTCATGCCTTCCATCCATTAGGTACAAGTAACTAGTAACATCCCTAACATATTCTTGCAAGGATGAATGCAAGAGAGTTCTGCCTCTTAAGGTCAATTTCTCAAGTGGGTACACTCTCAGATTAAGGTTCTAGGTTGGCTGAAATTTATTCCTATACTGTCTACTCCTCAAGATGCTATGAGATTAAAATGTCCAACTATTTAGAAAGTTAAAATTAACCTCCAAAATGAAGTATGCAGCTAACTCACACCACATTCTCTGTTTTATGATCAATGAAGAAGATTTTGATTGCAAGTGACAGCAAAACTCAACCCAGTTTAAACAGCCTTTAATAATGAAGATTATTAAAGATATTAAATGGTATGGACATAACAGAAGTTCTTAAGAAGAGATAGCAAGAATACACAGAAGAACTGTACAGAAAAGATCTCCATGACTCAGATAACCAGGATGATGTAATCACTCACCTAGAGCCAGACATTGTGGAATGCAAAGTCAAATGTGTTTTAGGAAGCATCACTACAAACAAAGCTAACAGAGGTGATGGAATTCCAGTTGAGCTATTTCAAACACTAAAAGAGGTTGCTGTAAAGGTGCTGCACTCACTATGCCAGCAAATCTGGAAAACCCAGCAGTGGCCATAGGAATGGAAAGGTCAGTTTTCATTACAATCTCAAAAAAGGGCAATGCCAAAGAATGTTCAAACTACCACACGATTGCATTCATCTCACACGCTAGCAAAGTAATGCTCAAAATTCTCCAAGCCAGGCTTCAACACTCCATAAACCATGGACTTCTGGATGTTCAAGCTGGATTTAGACAAGGCAGAGGAACCAGAGTTCAAATTGCCAACATCTGCTGGACCATCAATAAAGCAAGAGAGTTCCAGAAAAACATCTATTTCTACTTCACTGATTATGCAAAAGCCTTTGACTGTGTTCAGTTCGGTTCAGTCGCTCAGTCATGTCCGACTCTTTGTGACCCTATTAATTGCAGCACACCAGGCCTCCCTGTCCATCAACAACTCCCAGAGTCCACCCAAACCCATGTGGATTGACTCAGTAATGCCATCCAGCCATCTCATCCTCTGTCATCCCCTTCTCCTCCTGCCTTCAATCTTTCCCAGCATCAGGGTCTTTTCAAATGAGTCAGCTCTTCGCATCAGGTAGCAAAAGGATTGGGGTTTCAGCTTCAACATCAGTCCTTCCAATGAACACCCAAAACTGATCTCCTTTAGGATGGACTGGTTGGATCTCCTTGCAGTCCAAGGGACTCTCATGAGTCTTCTCCAACACCACAGTTCAAAAGCATCAATTCTTTGGCACTCAGCTTTCTTCACAGTCCAACTTTCACATCCACACATGACTATTGGAAAAACCATAGCCTTGACTAGATGGACTTTTGTTGGCAAAGTAATGTCTCTGCTTTTAAATATGCTATCTAGGTTGGTCATAACTTTCCTTGCAAGCAGTAAGTGTCCTTTAATTTCATGGCTGCAATCACCATCAGCAGTGATTTTTCAGCCCAGAAAAATAAAGTCTGACACTGTTTCCACTGTTCCCCCATCTATCTGCCATGAAGTGATGGGACCAGATGCCATGATCTTAGTTTTCTGAATGTTGAGCTTTAAGCCAACTTTTTCACTCTCCTCTTTCACTTTCATTGAGAGTGTAGACCACAACAAAATGTGGAAATTCTTGAAGAGATTGGAATATCAAAACACATTACCTGTCTCCTGGAAAATTTGTATGCAGGTCAAGAAGCAACAGTTAGAACTGGACATGGAACAGCAGACTAGTTCCAAATTGGGAAAGGAGTACATCAAGGCTGTATATAGTCACTCTGCTTATTTAACTTATATGCAGAGTACATCATGAAAAATGCTGGGCTGGATGAAGCACAGTCTGGAATCAGGATTGCTGGGAGAAATATCAATAACCTCAGATACACAGATGACACAACCTTTATGGCAGAAAGTGAAGAGGAACTAAAGAGCCTCTTGATGAAAGTGAAAGAAGAGAATGAAAATGTTGACTTAAAACTCAACAGTCAAAAAACTAAGATCGTAGCATCTGGTCCCATCACTTCGTGGCACATAGATGTAGAAACAATGGAAACAGTGACAGACTTCATTTTGGGGGCCTCGAAAATCACTGCAGATGATGACTGTAGCCATGAAATGAAAAGACGCTTACTTCTTGGAAGGAAAGTTATGACCAATCTAGACAGCATATTAAAAAGCAGAGACATTTCTTTGTTGACCAAAGTCCATCTAGTCAAAGCTATGGTTTTTTCAATAGTCATGTATGGATGTAAAAGTTGGATTATAAGGAAAGTTGAGTGCTGAAGAATTGATGCTTTTGAACTGTGGTGCTGGAAAATACTCTTGAGAGTCCCTTGGACTGCAAGGAGATCCAACCAGTCCATCCTAAAGGAAATCAGTCCTGAATATCCATTGGAAGTACTGATGCTGGAGCTGAAACTCCAATATTTTGGCCACCTGATGCGAAAAACTGACTCATTGGAAAAGATCTTGATGCTGAGAAAGGCTGAAGGCAGGAGGAGAAGGGGATGACAGAGGATGAGATGATTGGATGGCATCACCGACTCGATGGACATGAGTTAGAACAAGCTCCGGGAGTTGGTGATGGACAGGGGTGCCCCCATGGGGTCACAAGGAGTTGGACACAACTGGGTGAGTGAACTGAATAATGAGGATTATTTATTATCTCACATAACTTAGAATTCCATAGATAATTCTAGCTTTAAGAGAGAAATGATCTATAAACTCACTTAATCAAATTTTTCTCTTCTCTTACCCCTCTGTCTTTTATGGTTTCTATTTGACTTCAAGACTCTCCCCACTGATGATTTTTTAAATGGCCACAATAGTTCAAGACTGTTTCAACACCAACTTGAAGAGAGTATCTAATGGCTCTTACGTATGTCCTGGAATTTACACTTTCTCACTACTCTAATTGGGCCAAATACCAATCCCTGAACTAAACTTGATAATCAGAAGGAGGGGGTAAAGTGATGGGATAAAGTGAACTAGGACCTATCTCTGGAACTGAAAATGAGATCAATCTTGCACAAACCTTATGCATAAACCTTATGCATAAATTAAACAAAGGAAAATTAGGGTACTATTGAAAGGAGATGTAGGGAATAAATGTGAAAAAGACAACAAATGACTGTCCACTACATGGTTTTTTTTTCTCCAAATAAAATGGTTAAAGTACTTGACTCTTCAACCTTCATGACACTTTTCTAATTGGCATTCTGTTCTCTTGTATTTTGGTTATCTGGCCCTCCATTTTTATCTATTGTTTGTATTGAAAGCTGAATCTACTGGATAGTTTTTATGCCCCCAAATTGATTTCTAGAATTGTTTCCCCCTTTCCTTTATTATTGGTTATTCAGGTTAGAATTACATTTTAGAATTTATGATCTTTTATTGGTGTTTCTCTATATATTCCTCCAGTAAAGGAAACTGACAGTAGTGATAACTATATTGGTGGCACTAGTGGTAAAGAACCCATCTGCCAATGCAAGTAGACATAAGAGATAAGGGTTTAATCCCTGTGTTGGGAGGATCCCCTGGAGAAGGGCTCAGCATCCCACTTCAGTATTCTTGCCTGGAAAATTCCATGGACAGAGGAGCCTGGTGGACTATGGTCCAGCAGGGTTGCAAAGAGTTGGACATGACAGAAGCAACTTGGCCCATGTGTTGTTATTGGGGGAGATAAAACTAGCATATCAGCTGGCTCCACTCCTCCTTCTATACTACGCTTTGTAGTGATGGGCCACGGATATGAATGTATCATAGGAATAAGGTTGAAGGAAACGTTGTATGCTAAAGGAAGAAAATTTACTTAGCAATCTTTGAAGGGGTCAGATTAAAAGAAAAATCTGAATCCTAAACACCATCCTAGAAATCGTTCTCCATACTGCTTCCCAGGCCCACCTCTCCTCTAATTTGAATTTTCTGTCTGTGAAAGAAATAAAGTTTTGTGGTGGTGAGGAAAAAAACCCTCAGGGTGATCATATGCCATTTTGTTTTATCCACACTCCATTAGCCCAGGTAACTGAGAGCTGACTTCATTTTCCTCTCCTATTGAGGCCCTTCATATACTCTCTCTTTCTCACACACACACACACACTCTATCCCTTTCACAATCTATCTCTTTCATCTACAAGTATGAGATATTCTAAATATTCCCTTTAGCCAGCAATCACATGACAGTTCTTTATTATAGTGAGTTAGGGATGCATAAAAAGGTGGTCAATAAAATTTTGGTTCAACTGAAATTTTTGTGACTCAAGGAATTACATTATGTACATGTGTGTTCATCAAGAGTTCTTTTATTATTTTGTTAATTACTCCAACTTAAAATCTTTAAAAACCAAGTAGTGAGCTATTTATAAGAAAGAAATTAGAGATAAGATTTGAACAATCATCTTTCCTGTATATGCATTCAAGATATTAGAAATATAACCTTCAAAATTGTGAATCACTGTGTTGTACATATGAAACATATAACATTGTACATCAACTATACATCAATAAAAAAAATTAGGAATATATCTTATATCATCAATCTCCACCCCTACCCAGTTCCACACACAAAATACCCTGAAGTTTCTGAGATCTATAACTGATATTTCTTTCCATGATACATCTAACCATATAGCATATTTATCACAGATTTTGACATTCACTAAAAACAATTATGAAATATATGTGGGTTTCTTCCTCCTCAATTACTGGCATACATTTTCTTAAGTTAACTTCAATGATTTCATTTGTCCTCCTAATAAGAGATCCATTTTCACAACTGAATTCTTATCATTGAATATCATTTTTAAGTAATTAAGCACATATTTTAGCTCAGTAGGTACCTTATGGTAACAAAATAAAACACTTTGCCAGTTATTTTTATCATGACTGAGGCCACCTGGCTATATTCATTGTGCAGGTGCCATATTTATGTGATTGGTCCTGAGTTGATAGTTAACTGAGCCATCTAAGAAATGATAAATATTAGCTCTTAACCTAATATACAAATATACAGCAAATTATTTTTTTTCATGTGTTGCCAGTATTCTCTCTCTCTTTTTTTTTTATTAGTTTTGCCATACAATGACATGATATCGCCATGGGTTTAATTACAGCAAATTATTTATTCATTAATATTTTTTCTTTAAAAAAATAAGTGATATATTGACAACACCAGGCATCTCTATTTTAAGCCCTATAAAACTCTATTTAATTGTTATTTCCAGATAAAATGCTTTAAGATAGCATAATCTTACAGGATCACGTTTCCATTAAAAAATAATATATATTGCCTCTGTTGCTTTTTTACCATAAACGTTTTCAAAAGGTGTTTGGAAATAGAAAGGAGTTGTATTCTAAGGGAACCCATGAGACCTACCACATAATGATGAAACTGGTATCAGCTGGGAGGGAGCTGGAACTCAATGACAAGTCCTAAAACTAAAGTTCAGAGGAGTTAAGAGGTAACTAGAAATGTCACAAATGGGGAAAACAGAGCAACATCATCACATCACAAAGTCATGGGCTAACTCACTGAAGACAGATGGGGATGGGTTAATCAGAGAACATGGAAGAATAGAAAGTCAAATGGAGCCACTGCAAGAGTGAGCGTCACCACTCCCTTACATCTGTGTGTCATGCTTCATTGGATACTAAGTTTCAATTTTCCAAAACCAATTTGAAGAGCTTATTGTGTATTATGAAGCTTGTTACTAAGGGAAGCATCACAAATAAGTTTAAGATATTTAAAGATTGAGAAGTAGTTTGGGATCAGTTCTCTCCTTCTCTCACCAAAAAACAACAAAACTAAGTTTATAAAATGTATCATTCATACAAAGCCCAGCCATCTCATGACCCCTTGTGGGCATAATTTCATGTAAGACAGCATTAGTCTGGTATCCAAAATAATTGAAAAAAAGTAAATTTTTATTGCCGCCATCCAGAAAAATGTTAGAAATACTCTCTTTCCTATCCTGTCAATATTTTCCACATGCGGCAGCTTCTGCACAGTCCCTGCTCTTCTCCGTAAGTAGTCCAACTCTCAGGAATTCTCTCTCCATCTAGGTGATGTAGCATCTCTTGTCTCCTCCTTGATCTGCCTCTGGTTTAGCCTCTTTAATACATGGCTCATTTTAACTTCTCTGATTTCTCTCAAGTCCCCTGTTCCTCCTTTACCAAGATTCTTTAGAGCAAAATGATGCCTAACAAATTGCACAGCAAGTAAAATTTCTTTTCCTGTCTTCCAAGATGGTTTGTTGAGGTTGGGGGCAGGTTGTAACTTCTTTATTTTATCCTGTCTCACTAATGACACAGAGAGTCTTTCCTTTTAAAATAACAGTTTGTTAAGTAGCAAGAGTGTAAAGAAAAACTAAGGATTTACTTTTGATTTATAGAATGCAGGCAAACCTTTCATTTGAAAGACAGCAAAGCCCCAAATCCTTGACCATGTACATATACCAAGGACACTTTGAATCCAACTTCACAAATTCAAGCTGAAGAAACAGTCAAGTCAAGCTGAGGGATAAACCAGGGTTAGACCTTGTGATAACTCAGAGAAGATCTCATTGTGTATATTTCTTTTAGAAACGTACTTCTTTACATTAACAATTTTTTATCTTTCATGGTAAATACTTTTATTTGAAATAACAATTATCAAGTGGGCAGAATTAATCTTTTATCCCAGTGTTACCTGTGCTTAAAATAAGACTGTTTGGACCACCAACTCCTAAATATGTCCAGCTACTGGCAGAACATTGTAATATCAGATAAAGAAAAAATTACGGTCATTTGAGTGATGAATCATCCCCAAATTAGATAAAATATGTTCAAGTATATGAGAAGAATATTTGAAAATTAACAAACTTTCAGTGGGATCATTTATTTTATATCACTAGCAATGATCTCTTTCTTCTTTATTGCACTCATCACAACACCATTATTTAAATTGTGTCACTTTGCATCATTGCCCATAGAACCTCACACGTTTTCTGGCTACAAGGAATTTATATCTAAAGTAGACAGGTAGAATGGAATCAGGGGTCATGATAAGTGAAGGCTAGAGTCTCCTATAGAAGAAAAATATAAAGAAAGAAAAATGAGCAGGGAATGCACAAAATGAGAAGCATTGTTATTAACTAGTGGTCATTAATAACAATTAATAACAATGATTATTAATTGATACTTATATTAATGTAATTTAGTAAGTAAGTGTTAGTTGCTCAGTCGTGCCCGACTCTTTGCGAACCCATGAACTGCAGCCCACCAGGCTCCTCTGTCCATGAGATTTTCCAGGCAAGGATAGTGGAGTAGGTTGCTATTTTCTTCTCCAGGGGATCTTCCCAACCTAGGAATTGAACCTGGGTTTCCTGCACTGCTGGCAGATTCTTTACCAACTGAGCTACAAGGGAAGCCCTTGTAGTTTAGTATTAATAATTAATCATGTCAATTGATAGTTATTAACAATTAATGATTGGTGCTATTAGTTGGTGATTTTTTATTTATTTTGGCTTTATCAGGTCTTCATTGCATCACGTGGGATCTTTCATCGTGACACTAGGACTCTAGTTGTGGCACATGGACTTAGTGGGATGTGGGATCTTAGTTCTCCAACCAGAGACAAAACCTGCATCCCCTGCATTGCAAGGAAGATGCCTAACTGCTGGGAGAAGTCCCTGATTGGTGCTTAATCAACATACCCAAGAGAAGACATGAAAAATATAGGCAAAAATTAGCTAAATTCTGTGGCCAAGAGAAATTCGATTGTGCAAACAGTGGAAGGGGCAAATTTAAGGCATGAGCAGATGATCAACATTAAAGTCAGGAGCACAGGAAGTAGTGAAATTACAGTTCTATATCTATCAATATCTTTTTTGGTATTTTTTTCCTAGTCCAATACCTAGAGTAAAATGGGTCCTCAGTAGCTACTACTTCATTTTTCCTTCCTCTTCTTTATTCTGGATTTCTTTCTATGCCTATAGAATGGCAAACTGATAATGTATGTGCATCAGGGGAGGCCAGACATGATTCAAATTACAAATTCCAAAAAATTAATGATAATTCTGTCAGTGTTATGTAACAGGTTAGATTAGCCTCATGTACTCTGTCCAGTGAAATCTTCACCTTTCAAACATGGATAATGGCTGTGTAGAACTATACATAACACAGTGTGTGATTTTTAAAATAGAGAGATAATCTCCCTTCCCTCTTCCAACAGATATGGTGACTGGGACACATGAGGCTACCCCCAACATGCACTGATAAAAGGAAGGAGATTGATGTCAGAAATAAGATGGATAAATTAGTGTGGCCAAGGTAGATTGTACCTGACCCTATCCCAGAAGCCTACCTTCTACAGTTATTTCCACCAACAGATATTTTGGAGATATCATTTAACTTGGCCGTAATCATCTCTTTCTGTTTAATTCTCTATTGCGAATTACCTTAAACTTAGCTGTTTAAAGCAACAGATATTTATTGTGATGTAGTTTCAGTGCAGCAGAAATTTGGGAAAGGCTTATCTAAATATTCTGGCTCAGGGACCTTCTTGAGGTTGCAGATAAACTGTCAGCTGGGGCCTAAAACATCTGAAGGTAAGTACCTAGGAGATTTGCTTCCAATATGGTCACACACCTGGCTGTTGGCAAGAGGACTCACTTCCTCTCTAGCTATTGGAAAGAAGGTTCAGTTCATTGCTACCTAGACCTCTTCTTAGGACTGGGCTTGAGCATACTCTCAAAATGCTAGCTAGTTTTCCTCTAGAAAGACTGATGGAGAGAGAGTGCGCAAGGTAGAGGATGCAATGAGAAGTCACATATCATTACTTCTGACATATTCTATTAGAAGCATATCTCTAAGTCAACCCTCACTTAAGATGGAAACAATCAGATTCCACAATAAATAAGTCAAAAGTTTTATGGGTATATTTTAAACCATCAAACAAACAAGGACGTAAGAGTCTTTCTACCCTAAAGTAATTCCTGATTCTGTGCCTTGTATACATGGTCGAAGATTTCATCAAAGATAAAATTGTAATACAGAATAGAAGACAATATGGTAACTACAAGGATTTTGTATATGGTAAGGCTGGCATCACAATCAGTAGGGGGCAAAAAGCATTATTTTAAGCTATGTTTTAAATATGTGGGATACATTATGTGTACCATTTATTGAACTTTTATTTTCTTAATACTTTTCTGGAGCAAACAGTCACCTTTTTCTCAAAAAACCATTGCATAGCTTGTATTTTTTTCTGTAATAAGTATGAAGAAGCTTATACTTCCCTTTTTATAGTACTTTTCACAGCAACAGCAATTGACCTATGTTTGACATTCTGGGTAATGACCATGTTCCAGAGACTGCGATTTTAGTTCAAAGGAAGATGGGGTAGAAAAGGCAAAAGGTGGAACAGGTATTTTACACTTTTTAAGAGCTCCAGAAGATGTCAGATTATACAGAAAGGGAAAGCAAAGAAAACCCAGGACAGTCTAGAAAGACAGTCACACAGAGAAGGTCTCTGACAACTAGGGAATACCAACCACCAGAGACAAGAGAGAATTGTCCAAAGCTGTTGGGAGCACTGATGAGAGAAATTGATAAAGGTCGAAGGACAGAGATAAAATTTGCATTTGGAATCTAAATTAAGTGTGTGAATGAAAGAAATAGACATTCAAATTCAAACATTTCTCAGGATAAGAGAGCAGAAGCCATCAACTCTCTGAAAATATCATGGAAAATGTGAGATTTCAGTATCCTTTCTAACTGAAAAGATACTGAAGGTCTTATTAGAAAGAACAGGTTGGAGTCAAGCATGGATGGATATCAAAATTGTCCCACATGACTCGGGGCTGTCTGCAATATTACTGTAAATGAAATGAACTTGGAATGTTGAACTCTAGAGATGAGTTAGATTTGAAAGAACCACTTCCAAGTTCTCAGGCTTACAAATATTGAGACAGTGGTTTTTCTACAGAGTTTGCAGTGTCATTATATCCTTCAAAAACTTTAGCAATACTGTATTTGTTGGAACTCGAAATCTGTTCATAGAATCCTGTAAGGTAAAAGCAGTTTATCCTCTATGTACAGTTAAGTCATTAAAGAAACAGAGAATCAGACCAATTACTATTTTTTTCCTCCAATCTCAGATATTATGTATTCATCATAAGATGCACTATTATTTTATGTAGTAGCAATGCTGGCAACTAAATTTTATTATCATCTTCTTTTCTCTTTAAGAGACAGAAATTTTGTCACCATGTTATTCCTGGTGACTGAAAGAGAATTGCTGACTCCAAATTTTGAAAAGTAATCCATTGCTCTCTCCAATATTTTCTTCCAAGACACTTAGATCCATTTTGCAAGTTTTGACACCAGCACTCTTTTACTCAATAAAATCCCATGATGCCAGAAGCTAAGCATGTTCTGCTCAAAGTCAGCAAATTGTTTCTGATAATTTAATGCCTTATGAATAGTCCTACATAGCGTATGAAGCAATCACACATGTTCCTTGTTGCTTTGAAACTTCTTGTATCTATTCCTAAGGATTTGGCAGTTTCTCCTGCATTTGGTTGCTTTGCTTAATGCATGATATGCAATCCTTTCTTTGTGTGTAAAAGCTTCATCTACTACTCAGAGGCATCTTTCTTGCTTAGGTCACATAAAGCACATAAGTGTTTCTGAACAATATGAAATATAAATCCCCTTTCCCATAACAAATATGTCTTCTGTTTGGTCTTCACATCTGAATTTTCAATAACTTAATTCAATGTACAGAATATAATCTTGGGCACATCTTAAACTGTATAAATTCAACATACGTGTGTGCTCAGGCACTCAGTCATGTCTGACTGTGACCCTATGGGCTATAGCCTGCCAAACTCCTCTGACCATGGAATTTTCCAGGTAAGAATACTGGAGTGTGTTGCCATTCCTTCTCCAGAGGATATTCCCAGCCAAGGGATCAAACATGTGTCTCCTACATCTCCTTCATTGACAGGTGGATTCTTTACCACTGGGCCACCTGGGAAGCCCCATATGTAATATCAGCAATTAAAAATGTAATTTAAGTGACAACAATATAAATAGCCATGACCAAGTTAGTGCATGTACATATGACTATTTCATGACAGCTGTTTACTAACACTGACCACAGGACAGATCACAATTTCAGAGGTAAAATTCAAAATGAGTACATCTTCTAACTAAAGAAAGAAAACTTTTCATAAAAGAATGTGAAATTTTTCATGTTGAACAATTTTGTGATGTTATCTACTTTGGGAGCAGTATTCTTGAGGATGAGGGAGGAAAAGTTATTCAACTTGCTTTAATAATGGATTACATTATAATATCATGACTATTAAAAATTCAATAAATAAGAAGAGTCAATAAAACAGCATGGAGAGCCTCCAAAAAGACCTTGGCCTGTGTGCAAATTATGTACATGGTAAAGATGGAAGCAAGAGGGAAAAATAATCGATAAATTGATATAAAATAATTTTCAATAGGTAATAATTTTGAATGTTTGAAATATTTATGCAGTAATTTTGAATTATTTAGGATACTTTTCTATGTCGTCCAAGATTCCTAAAATAAGTATTCATTATTTCTATTATGAGGAAGTGGCAAAAAGGGGAGCACCTTGGTCACATAATAAGAAGGCAAAAGCAGTACATTCTTATCAGATAATATAGCTCAGCTGGTAAACAATCCACCTGCAATGCAAAAGACCCAGGTTGGATTCCTGGGTTGGGAAGATCCCCTGGAGAAGGGATAAGCTATGCACTCCAGTATCCTTGGGCTTTCCTAGAGGCTCAGATGGTAAAGAATCCGCCTGCAATGCACAAGACCTGGGTTTGGTCTCTGGATTGGGAATATCCTCTGGAGAAGGGAAAGGCAACCCACTCCAGTATTCTTGCCTGGATAATTCTATGGACAAAAGAGTCTGGCAGGCTATAGTCCATGAGGTAGCGAAGAGACAGAGGCAGTGAGTGACTTTCACTTTCACTTTTCTATGTCTTCCAAGATTCCTACAATAAGTATTCATTATTTTTATGATGAGCAAGTGAGGAAAAGGGAATCACCTTGGTCACATAAGAAGGCAAAAGCCATGCATTCTTATCAGATAATGTAATAGGTAAAAGGCACATAACACAAATATTATAATAATTGTGATTTACAAGATTTACAAATGTTTCCTATGCTTGAAAGAATGAAAATGTTTTTACCCTTGTTTGGATTGTGAAGTGTAAAAAGATAGTATTTCTTTGGTAAGAAGGGAATTAATTTAAATATATAATTTTATGAGTTTACATAATTGATATGTACTTTTGGACTTTAAGGGCTTCCCCGGTAGCTCAGAGGGTGAAGAATCCTCCTGCAATGCAGGAGACCCAGGTGCCATCCGTGGGTCAGGAAGATCCCCTGGAGAAGGGAATGGCTACCCACTACAATATACTTGCCAGGAAAATTCCAAGGACAGAGGAGTACAGGGGTCAAAAGATTTGGACACAACCGAGCGACTAACAGTTTGACTTTAATTTTGAACTTTAACGACATTAGTTCATACTGTAAAGTCTTGACATGACAATTAGCAAAATATCCTTTGGCTGTGTGGATCACAATAAACTGTGGGAAATTCTTAGAGATGGGAATACCAGACCATCTGACCTGTCTCTTGAGAAACCTGTATGAAGGTCAGGAAGCAACAATTAGAACTGCACATGGAACAGACTGCTTCAAAATAGGAAAAGGAGTGCGTCAAGGCTGTATATTGTCACCCTGCTTATTTAACTTATATGCAGAGGACATCATGCGGAACATTGGGCTGGAAGAAGCACAAGCTGGAATCAAGATTACCAGGAGAAATATCAATAACCTCAGATATGCAGATGACACCATCCTTATGGCAGAAAGTGAAAAGAAACTAAAAAGCCTCTTGATGAAAGTGAAAGAGGAGAGTGAAAACCTTGGCTTAAAGCTCAACATTCAGAAAACTAAGATCATGGCATCCGGTACCATCACTTCATGGCAAATAGATGGGGAAACGGTGTCAGACTTTATTTTTCTGGGCTCCAAAATCACTGCAGGTGGTGATTGCAGCCATGAAATTAAAAGATGCTTACTCCTTGGAAGGAAGGTTATGACCAACCTAGATAGTATATTGAAAAGCAGAGACATTACTTTGCCAACAAAGGTCCGTCTAGTCAAGGCTATGGTTTTTCCAGTAGTCCTGTATGGATGTGAGAGTTGGACGGTGAAGGGAGTTGAGTGCCAAAGAACTGATGCTTTTGAACTGTGGTGTTGGAGAAGACTCGTGAGAGTCCCTTGGACTGCAAGGAGATCCAACCAGTCCATCCTAAAGGAGATCAGTTCTGGGTATTCATTGGAAGGACTGATGTGAAGCTGGAACTCCAATACTTTGGCCACCTCATGCGAAGAGTTGACTCATTGGAAAAGACCCTGATGCTGGGAAGGATTGGGGGCAGGAGGAGAAGGGGACAACAGAGGATGAGATGGCTGGATGGCATTACCGACTCAATGGACATGGGTTTGGGTAGACTCCAGGAGTTGGTGATGGACAGGGAGGCCTAGCATGCTGCAATTCATTGGGTCGCAAAGAGTCGGACATGACTGAGCGACTGACCTGAACTGATATGCTAATCAAAGACTCTCTCATTAACTAAGGTTTACAAAAGCACTGAAACAGAAAAAAGAAAATGCATTGTCCATCAGACGAGTTTAGATGTTTGCTTTCAATTTACACAGACAGTCTGATACATTATTGTAGATAATTTTAAAATAAACCCAATTTTTCTGGCACCAGAATTGGGAAGACACCAGCTGGGGTACACAGAACTGGAATGTTCATCACCAAGCATAGACAAGATGGATTAGAAAATAAACTTGTCATCTTAAGGGGATGGCTTTTCCACCCGGTTCCTCCAAGGTACTTCAACTCTGATTACCATCTCTGGAATGAAGGAAAGATTCAGCCTTACTCATTAAATTGGAAGATATTTTGAACAACCTGCCACTTTTGTCAGCTTGCTGGGAGAGACAAAATTTCTCTCACTTTTTACTAGATCCCTGACACACAGAGGGAATTCAAAACGTCTCCCCAGAGGCTGGAGGTTGAACACTTATGTAGGTTTTTGCTCTGCTACCTGACTCTGAAAAACAGTACTTTTTCATAAGAGGGTAGAAAGCTGAACAAGCAATTCATCTTACTTTGATTGATGGATTTATCAATAGTCATATAGCGGTTCTGTAAGTTTTCTCCCCAAATTGTGTTATTAAATGAGAAATACTGGGGAGGAAAAAAAATCACTTTTAGAAAATATAAAAACTTTAAAACTGTTTCAAAGTACAGGAAAATTGAGTGGTTATTTACCTATGTTTCATGCTGCAAGATTTAATACACTTCTTTTATCTAAGCTACACAATGTTAAGTGATATCTGTCTGGTTTAATGTGTTTAAGTGTCTAAAGAGTCCCCCAAATATATCTCATTTGAAATTGCTATCTGGGTGGCAGGAACAATGGCATCAATTACAGAAATGGTACTGACAACAAAAACATTCAATTCACCAACAAAGGTCAGCAGTAAATCGCTTTAAAATATGTATAGCTCATAAAAGTAATGGGTTTGCAACTGTGATTGAAACAGATGTTCATAAAATCAGCATTTAAACATGAAACACTGTAAAATAAATGAAAATGAGATTAATTGAGCAAGTTAATTCTAAAGCTGAATGGGGGAGAAAATTAACAGTAAGGCACACTCCTTGACATAAGAAGACTTGCATGGCAATCAAAGAGAAAAATATTATAGTAAGTTAACAAACTGGAGAGCCAATGAAAGGTTTTGTGTAAGGAGTAATTTGAATATAGCACAGACATTTGCTTTATACTGTTTCAGTTCAGTGCAGTTCAGTTGCTCAGTTGTGTCCTACTCTTTGAGACCCCATGAATCGTAGCACACCAGGCCTCCCTGTCCATCACCAACTCCTGGAGTCTACCCAAACTCATGTCCATAGATTCTGTGATGCCATCAAGCCATCCCATCCTCTGTCATCCCCTTCTCCTGCCCCCAGTCCTTCCCAGCATCAGGGTCTTTTCCAATGAGTCAACTCTTCACATGAGGTGGCCAAAGTATTGGAGTTTCAGCTTCAACATCAGTCCTTCCAATGAACACCCAAGACTGATCTCCTTTAGGATGGACTGGTTGGATCTCCTTGCAGTCCAAGGGACTCTCAATAGTCTTCTCCAACACCACAATTCTTCAGCACTCAGCTTTCTTTATAGTCCAACTCTCACATCCATACATGACCACTGGAAAAACCATAACCTTGTTTAGATGGACTTTTGTTGACAAAATAATGTCTCTGGTTTTTAATATGCTATCTAGGTTGGTCATAGCTTTCCTTCCAAGGAGTAAGCATCTTTTAATTTCATGGCTGCAATCACCACCTGCAGTGATTTTGGAGCCCAGAAAAATAAAGTCTGACACCGTTTCCCCATCTATTTGCCATGAAGTGATGGTACCGGATGCCATGATCTTAGTTTTCTGAATGTTGAGCTTTAAGCCAAGGTTTTCACTCTCCTCTTTCACTTTCATCAAGAGGCTTTTTAGTTTCTTTTCACTTTCTGCCATAAGGATGGTGTCATCTGCATATCTGAGGTTATTGATATTTCTCCTGGTAATCTTGATTCCAGCTTGTGCTTCTTCCAGCCCAGCATTTCTCATGATGTCCTCTGCATATAAGTTAAATAAGCAGGGTGACAATATACAGCCTTGACGTACTCCTTTTCCTATTTGGAAGCAGTCTGTCTGTTCCATGTGCAGTTCTAATTGTTGCTTCCTGACCTTCATACAGGTTTCTCAAGAGACAGGTCATATGGTCTGGTATTCCCATCTCTTTAAGAATTTTCCACAGTTTATTGTGATCCACACAGTCAAAGGCTTTGGCATAGTCAATAAAGCAGAAATAGATGTTTTTCTGGAACTCTTTTGCTTTTTCAATGATCCAGCTGATATTGGCAATATGATCTCTGGTTCCTCTGCCTTTTCTAAAACCAACTTGAACATCTGGATGTCCACGGTTCACATATTGCTGAAGCCTGACTTGGAGAATTTTGAGCATTACTTTACTAGTGTGTGAGATGAGTGCAATTATACTGTTTACTATAGCAAATTACTTTGTATTCTCTGGTTTTATCAATATATAAAACATTACAAGATAGAGATATTTGGCCAGTTTCTTTCCTTCATTAGTTGGCGGTGCATTTCATCTCAACTAACTGAATTCCAGTTTTTCTAAGACACTCACAAAAAAGAAAAAAGATACTGGAACTGTTGACAATGATTATTTTCAAATGCGAAGTTTGCGGGGGGTGGGGTGGGGGCAGGGGTGGGAGTGGTGCAAAGGTAGCAGTAGAACCAAACCTGGAATTCGCTAGAACATCTAGGGAATATTTAAGAATTTCTTTCCCAAGTAGGTGTGAACAATTATCCAAGCTTCATAAATATGTGTTTGTAGTCCAGCTTTCTTTGTTTGCATTTTCTTTCTACAAATCAAGGGATGCTACAGAAGGGTCGCTTCTGGGACTGAAAGGCTGAGCATGCTACTTTACATATCCACACACAAAACAAGACCCTGGACCTGCAGACATTTCCCATTATGCTTCTGGGTGTGACATAAATCTTGAAGGACTCCTTAAGTGTGTTCTCACCACTGGTAGCAGGAGACGGAATTTGTGTGGCCTGGTTGTGTCTGGGCCTCCTACTGTTGGCTGCAGTCTTTCTTGTAGACACTGATGAAGGGCATGAGGTCAACACTGGCTTTAAATCTTCATAAAATAAAGACAAGTGTGACTGAAGTTTGGTTTGGCCTGCTTGTGTAACAGAAAGGAGGCCAGAAATGTTTTGTACAATTTTTTGTACAAACTTTCTGTCCTCACAAAGCAGACAAAGAATATAACACTGGACTGGAACAAAAGGACTTGGCCCAAAACGGAAGTTTCTGAAAATTATTCTCAATGAAAAATTGATTTATACTCTAATAATTCTTTCAGTGCTCACTGTAAGAATGGCTTCTCCAAAGACTGCAAAGCTAGCTCCTGCCATGACAGTAGTTTTAGCTGGGGTCTTTCTTTATGACTTTCAACATAATTCATCATATAGCTCGACTTCACCAAAGAGATTGGCATAGATATAATTCTTCACACAATTAAGATGTTCCTTCTTAAACAAAAGCCAAGTCTAAGGCATCCAGTAATTAACTATGTTGGACTTCCTCTTGAGTTCTTCTGTGTTTTACTGACTCATTTCTTCATGCATATTTTGACCATAAATTTGATCTCATTGAAACTGAACAAAAATAACAAACTGATCATACTTTACTGTAACAATTTAAGTTGATATAACTAGTTGGTGTCAATTAACAGCTTGTATTGACCTACCTCTAGTATGCTTTAGTTGCTCAGTTATATCTGATTCTTTGCAATCCTATGGACTGCCTGCCAGGCTCCTCGGTCCATGGAATTTTCTAGGCAAGAATACTGGAGTGAGTAGCCAGTCCCTTAAAGCACTATGATAAATAATGATGAGGTGGCTTGCTGAAAAGAAAGAGAACAAAAAGGAAGAAAGACTACTGCATTAATCTTACCTTCAAGAAGTGTACCATATAACTGGAAGAAAATAAATGAGAAATTATCTGAAAATTGTTTCCTTTTAAACAAAATATGTACTTTTTAACACTAGAAAACATTTTTCTGGCTTTAGAGGCAACACAGGTTCATTATAGCTGTAATATCCACAAGTTAGAACACTCAAAAATACAAAGGAGAAAATTTTTAATTATCCTTAATACCATTACTCAGAGAAAGCTTCTATTAACATTTTTAAATAAGCTTTTTATTTTAAAATAGTTTTAGACTACAGAAAAAAATGTGAAGATGATACAGAGTTCTCAAATATCCTACACTCAGTTTCCCTTATTAGCATCTTACATTAGTATAGTATATTTTTATAACTAATGAACTAATATTCATACATTATTATCAAATAAAGTCCATAATTTATTCAGATTTTAATTTTCATTTTTGCCTACTATTTCTTACAGTATAGCCTTAGACATATTAATTCTAACAAATATAAATTCCCTATGTGATAATCCTAACATCCATATCGTAACTAAGTTTGGTTCTGATGCTTATGTGTGTATGTGTGTTCAGTGGCTCAGTAATGTGTGACTCTCTGTAGCCCCATGGACTGTTGCCCACCAGGCTCCTCTGTCCATGGAATTTTCCAGACAAGAATACTGGAATGGGTTGCCATTTCCTACTCCAGAGGATCTTCCCAACCCAGGGATTGAACCCACATCTCTTGAGTCTCCTGCAGGCGGATGCTTTACCATTAGTGCCACCTAGAAAGCTCAACTTTCCTTTGCCTATTTAGGCTGTTTTTTCTTACTGGTTGGTAAACCTTGAAATATTTTCTTGAAAGCCAGACATTCTGTATTGACTAATAGGAACTCAGGTAAATTTATGCTTTTAGATTGTAGCCTGTAGATACCAGAGTCTTTAAATTCCTCCTGTATCCTGTTTTTGTCTCCCCTCTTAACTTTGGGCTTCCCTAAATATTCCTCCTCACACAGCGTGTGTCTTGTAGCTCTTTCAGCTGTAATCCACGTTATTAGTTTGGAACCCAGTTGGTGTCCTGGTAAGGTGGGAGGGAGGGGAAGTGTTCTATAATCTTATGACTGAATCTCAGTTTTTTAGTGAACCTCTTTGTCTGGTCCATGACCTTCCCAAATGTTTCTGCAGTGGAAGGCTTTCTTTTTGTTGTTGTTGTTAGCCTACCTTAGGTGGACTGAAGTCTAGAAGGTACAGAGTGGGAAGACATCTCTTCTCCCAGCTAGAATAAAGCTCTAAGAAAGTCCTTCCTCAGGAATGTAGGCCTGTCTTACAGAGAATCCTGTGAGTGTATTTCACAATGATTACTTATAAAAAACATAAATTTGACTCACCTCTGATATTTCTTTGACATAGATTTCTAGAAGTAGAATTTCTAAATCAAAGAATAATCCTTAATTTCTTATTTGGGTTGCTGAAATGCCTTTCATGAGAATTGTACCAACTAATCCTCTCAGTCTCAGGGGATTATAATAGCGCCCTTTCTAACTTTAATATATATACCATATCATATATATATATGCCCATATTCTTGGGAGTAAGGAATCTAAAACTATCTTTTATTTTTCTTAAATTTTTCCTTATTTAAAAAAATAACATTGTCAAGAGTGGCTGCTAATATTTTGATGTCACAAATATGATACCCATGCATCCCTGGTTAAATTTGCCAGGTAGTGACAGGTGGAGTTATTGATGAGGAAAGAAACTTCTACAAGTCATAAAAGCCTCTTTTCTTTGGGTAAATATAGGCAGCATCTTGTCTGTCTCTAGGCTTCAGCAGGATGTGGAAATTGGAAATGTTCTCACTTTTGAAAAAAAGGCTTTAGAAGTTTTCTTTGGGCTGAGGCAGCTCCGTCTTATTTACCTTTCTCATCCTTCCCCCCAGTTCCTCCAGATTTCACCTTTTATATCTCAGAGGAATGATTTCTTTCCCCCACAAACTTGGGTTTGTATGTCCTTGTACTTGCCTGCATGCTACATTTTGTCATGATGCTGCTTTTAACCTTATGCAGTTCTGAAGGAGTGTAAAATGTCCCACCTGGAGTTAGCAGACATGGCCCACAAAATGGTGATGGCTTTATTTGAATATTGCTTTGATTGAATCTTCTCAAGTTTTAAAATTTTCTAGGCTCTGTATATTGGAGGCTTTTTATTTTAGCAAAGTTCTGGGCAAGAAAGATTTGATTTATGTTTCCAATGAAAGGGTTTGGAATTAGAGGCAGATAATGATTTGACAGGACTTCCCTGGTGGGTCAGTGATAAAGAACCCACCTGCCAACACAGGAGACACGGGTTCAATCCCAGGGTCAGGAGGATCCCTTGAAAAAGGAAATGGAAAACCACTGAAGTATTCTTGCCTGGGAAATCCCATGGACAGTGGAGCCTGGAGAGCTTACAAATCCATGGGTTCTCAAAAGATTTGGACATGACTTAGCGACTAAACAACAAAGCCATATCTTCTTTACTCATCCATCTGTTGATGAATATTTAGGTTGCCTCCCGGTCTCAGATATTGTAAATAGTGTTGCATTGAACAATGGGGTGCATGTATGTTTTTGAATTATAGTTTTCTCTGGATATATTCCCAAGAGTGGGATGGCACTGTTTTTAGTTTTTTAAGGAACCTTCATACTGTTCTCCACAAATAAAAACTTTTCATATACCCTCTGACGTCAGAATGAAAATTTTTTTTTATATTTTGTGCATTGTTTTTTAATTGCATTTATGATATATTTTAGATATACAGAAGTTTTATATTTTATGTAGTCAGAATTATTTTCTGCCTTTCTCTTGTGCTTACAGATGTCTATACACTGACTAGTGTCAGATTGTCACTACTGTTTTTTCTAATTGTATAATAGCTTTATTTCTGTTCAATTTTTAATATGTTTGGAACCTAATTTGGTATAATATGTGATGTAGGGATATAATTTTTACCAAATTGTTAAACAATTTCTTAAATATTGATTTTAAATATACTTCTTTCTACCTTAATTTGAAATGGTACCATTTAAATAAACTTGATTCTTATATATAAATTTTGTTTTATTATATATATTTAGTTCGGTGGATTTAGCTATTTGTTCTTGCAAAATACCTACTTCTTTAATTAACTAGGTAGTGTTTTTTAACACTGCTGCAATCCTATTTCTAAATTTGCCTTGATGTTCTTACCTGTTTATTTTTCTATATTAACTTTAAAATAACTTTGACAGTTTTCCATCCCCCAAGAAAGTAACTTTTAATGGGAATACATTCTTAAAATAAACTGGAGACAATTAGGGTTTTATGAAATATTGACCACTTCCATCCAGAAACATGAAATATTCCTTTTATTAGACTCCTCTTTAATGTTCATCAGAAAAGTTTCTTTGGTTGTCTTCACTGATGGTTCCACATAGTTCTTTTTGGATTTCTTGCTAAGTGGTTTAAATTGGGCTGGCTAAAAAGGTCATTCAAGTTTTTCCATAAGACGTTACAGAAAAGCTGCAATGAACTTTTTGTTGTTGTTGTTATTCAGTCACTAAGTCATGTCCACCTCTTTTGTGACCCCTTAAACTGTAGCCCGCCAGACAACTCTGTTCATAGCATTTCCTAGACAAGAATGCTGGAATGGGTTGCCATTTCCTTCTCCAGCAGATCTTCCTGACCCAGGGATGGAACCCACATCTCTTGCATTGGCAGACAAATTCTTTGGCCAACCCAATATTCTCATTGTTTTGAAAGCCTAGCATGTAATTTGTATAGGTTCCATAGTCATTTCAAACCATGTATTCTTCCATTACAAAGTAGAAGATTCAGTTCAGTTCCATTCAGTTGCTCAGTCGTGTCCGACTCTTTGCAACCCTATAGAGTGCAGCACGCCAGGCCTCCCTGTCCATCACCAACCCTAGAGTTTACTCAAACTCATGTTCATTGAGTCATTGATGCCATCCAACCATCTCATCCTCTGTCATCCCCTTCTCCTCCTGCCTTCAATCTTTCCCAGCATCAGGGTCTTTTCAAATGAGTCAGCTCTTTGCATCAGGTGGCCAAAGGATTGGGGTTTCAGCTTCAACATCAGTCCTTCCAATGAACACTCAGGGCTGATTTCCTTTAGGATGAACTGATTGGATCTCCTTGAAGTCTGAGGGACTCTCAAGAGTCTTCTCCAACAACACAGTAGAAAATTAAATATTTATTTATTATGTCAACCCTCTGAGTTATATTTCTCAAATTCTCTGTAGCTTAGCTATCTTTTACCTATGTGATATGGTTCAAGAATAACTTTGTAACAATTTCAGGCCTAACATTTACTCATGTGTGTCTCCTAGTTGCTCAAAAACAAAAAAAAAGATATTGAGTCAGAATAGGTTTTAGTCAGAGATCTAGAGCCTGACTGCACATTAGAACCACTTGTGTAGCTTTTTAAAAATATAAATGTCTGTTCACCCTTCCCACAATGATTTTAAAAGAACTTCTGCAATTGAGGGCATGGGCTTTAGTATTTTTTTTTTTTTTTTAGTTTTGCCATACAATGACATGATATCACCATGGGTTTACATATGCTTCCCCTCCAGAACCCCCCTCCCTCCTCCCTCCCTCCTCCCTCCCCCCGGGAAATCTCGATGCACCACCCCCGAGCATCAATCCTGGGCTGGCGATTGATTACACATATGATAATTAACATGTTTCAATGCCATTCTCCCATATCATCCCACCCTTGCCCTCATCCACAGAGTCCA
>ML661355.1:830512-1151349 GCA_007570785.1 Antilocapra americana
TGCTGGGTCATATGGCAGGTCTATTTGCAGTTTTTTAAGGAACCTCCACACTGTTTTCCATAGTGGCTGTACTAGTTTGCATTCCCACCAACAGTGTAGGAGAGTTCCCTTTTCTCCACATCCTCTCCAGCATTTATTGCTTGTAGGTTTTTGGATTACAGCCATTCTAACTGGTGTAAAGTGGTACCTCATTGTGGTTTTGATTTGCATTTCTCTGATAATGAGTGATGTTGAGCATCTTTTCATGTGTTTGTTAGCCATTTTTATGTCTTCTTTGGAGAAATGTCTGTTAAGTTCTTTGGCCCACTTTTTGACTGGGTCATTTATTTTTCTAGAATGGAGCTGCAGGAGTTGCTTGTATATTTTTGAGAATGTTTGTCCATTGCTTCATTGGCTATTATTTTCTCCCACTCTGAAGGCTGTCTTTTCACCTTGCTTATAGTTTCCTTTGTTGTGCAGAAGCTTTTAATTTTAATTAGGTCCCATTTGTTTATTCGTGCTTTTATTTCCAATATTCTGGGAGGTGGGTCATAGAGGATCCCGCTTTGGTTTATGTCAGAGAGTGTTTTGCCTATGTTATCCTCTAGGAGTTTCATAGTTTCTGGTCTTATGCTTAGGTCTTTGATCCATTTTGAGTTTATCTTTGTATATGGTGTTAGAAAGTGTTCTAGTTTCATTCTTTTACAAGTGGCTGTCCAGTTTTCCCAGCACCACTTGTTAAAAAGGTTGTCTTTTCTCCATTGTATATTCTTGCCTCCTTTGTCAAAGATAAGGTGTCCATAGATGCATGGATTTATCTCTGGGCTTTCTATTCTGTTCCATTGATCTATATTTCTGTCTTTGTGCCAGTACCATACTGTCTTAATGACTGTGGATTTGTAGTATAGCCTAAAATCAGGTAGGTTGATTCCTCCAGTTCCATTCTTCTTTCTCAAGATTACTTTGGCTATATGAGGTTTTTTGTATTTCCATACAAATTGTGAAATTATTTGTTCTAATTCTCTGAAAAAGACCTCTGGTAGCTTGATAGGAATTGCATTGAATCTATAGATTGGTTTGGGTAGTATACTCATTTTCACTATATTGAGTCTTTCAATCCACGAACATGGCTTTAGTATTTTTTAAAAGTTCCCCCAAATGATTCTAATGGAACCAGAGTTGAAAATCAACATCCTAAATAATTATCATACTTATGTAAAATTTACTAAATAATTCAATAACCCATCTGTCACACGAAGAAGTCAGTAAAATGATATCTGAACACTCAAGAAATTAACATATTAAGTCACCAGGAAAGTAGCCTGTGTATCTGAAAGAAAGACACTGAACATTGGAGATCTGAGTTCTAATCCTCAGTCTCTAACAGGCTCTACAATTAACTTGAGTAGCTATTTTGTTATTCTCTGTGCCTTATTTTTCTCACTTGAGTGTAAGTCAGATGAACTAACTATCTCTAGAAGAAACTTTAAGCTCACCCATTTCAAATGCTTCAATAAGAACAAGTCAAGAAACAATCAAAGTAGATGCATCAAATGTATAATGTAAATTTATAAGTAAAAATTATTGGGAAAGGATGCACAAAACTTTTTTACATATTCAGTATATGATTTTGAAAGAATGCTTAGACGCAACTGTTATGAACTAATCATACATCCTTCAACTAGCTACTTAACTTCTTTGAATTTCTAACTGTAAAATAGGAAAAATAACAGAAACTTTCTTGAGTGGTTTCTTGCAGTAACAGAATCTTCTGTTCTCATCTGGCCTTCCTGTTTCAAATTCTTCTGCTATACTGTTAATTCAATTATTTTTCTAGAACTCAACCTAATAACCATTCTGCTTAAAACACACATGTATTCATTCATGCACATGTACACACACACACAGATCAGATCCCTCCCATTCAACTCCTCCAGAACAAAGTTGGTAGCTAATCCAGCAGTCAGGATCATTCACCAACTGGCTCTTACACACCTTTCCTCGTTATTTTATCTCCATTCTTCGCCTCTGTCTCATGGGCAGTAGACTGTGTTCTTTCAGCATACCAAGCAGCATTTTGATAGCAGCTCCTTGTTAATCTCTTTTGGGAATTTCTTTCCTCTGGTTTTTTTGTTTGTTTTTTGTTTTTTAACCCCTAACAAAGTCCCACTGCTTGAGCTTATTTTTTGTTTTTAAATATTTATTCATTTATTTATTTGGCTGTGCAAGGTTCCAGCCAAGGTATGTAGGATCTTTAGTTGAAGCATGTGGGATCCTTAGTTGCAGCACATGGGATCTCCAGACCTGGCATTTGAACTCCTAGTTGAGCATGTAGGATTTAGTTCCCTGACCAGGGATCAAACCCAGGCCCCCTGCATTGGAAGCAGGGAGTCTTAGCCACTGAGTCATTAGGGAAGTCCCTGCTTGAGTTTGTTGATTACTTAATGTCTCTAAAGCATGTCTGGTAGAAAAAAGAGTAGAAAACTCAGAGTATGTTTGAGATGTCTTAGAAGACATCAAAATTTGACAGTTGTGCCTAGATAAATGATGAGCTCTCATGAGACTTTGAGAAAATCACCAAGCCTAAAGCCCTCCTGGTTGATATGATCACTATCCAATAGGCTTGGCATTTACTGTCACAGCCAAAGACAGCTAGGATTAAGAGAAAAGTAGGTGATAGGAAGAAGAACAAGGCAGAGAAGAGGAAACACTGTCTCTATTAAAAATGGAAGGATTGAAGGCTAGGTGTTGAATTGCTGTGTAATCATCTACAAGTCAATCAGTAATTCTTGGTCTTTTCCATCTGTGAAATCAAAGGAGCTGAAATAGAAAATATATGAGATCCAAATTTTAACATTTGATCACTCTCTTTACAAAGAGCCAAAAATTATAACATGTAATTTACATTTATGTTGTTCAACTTTAACCTACTCTGTGTGTGTGTGTTTAACCCTGGAATCAAAGGGAAGATATGGTATTTCACACTTTAGACACTGAAAAAATCTCTCCACTGATCTAAATAGAACAGGTGCCATTTGAATATCCAAATAATGATAAAGCATTTGTCCTCTCACAGTGAAGGGAGAACCACAGTAAATTGGTATTCCAGATGTTATGTTATCCTGAATCACTTTTTGTCTCTTCTCTATTGCCCAGGGACTGGGGTTTGAATTATAATTAGATTCTTCATTGTACCGGTATACAGGTGTTTCTTGGTTTACATAGTGTGTGTGTTGCTCTTAAAATGTTGTTTGAAAATTACATGTCTATAAATTAAATCATTTGGAATAAACTTAGAGCTCTCACTCTTCGAAGAAACCTGTGATGAATTGCTTTATTGAGTAAGAAAACTTTTGGTAAGATAAATAGATAGATACACATCTATGTCTGAACACTGAGCTTTTTAAAATTTAGAACATTTAGAAATGTATATATAAATACAAATGATATAAATAAAATTGCATAAAAATATAATTTTTCATGAAAGGCAAAGCAGTTCGAGTGCAAATAGTTATCTATACTATTTCTGTCCGGTGTGGAAAACGTGACACACTATGGGTAGTCTAAATTCCAGGGTGTTGTAAGTGTAACAGACACAAAAATTTTGGAAGATGTAATGCCAAAAAAGATAAAATATCTCATTAACAATTTTTATACTGATCATATCTTGAAATGATACTGTTAATATGGTGGGTTAATGCAATATACTATTAAAATTAATTTTATCTATTTCTCTTTTAATGTGGCTACTAGAAAAGTTTAAATTATATATATGGCTCATTTTGCATTTCTATGGACAAGGCTGATTTAAAAGCCTTAAATGTGGAGTCTTACCTGGCATAATGTGTGTATGAGACCTTTATACTTGTATATTTAACACAAGTACAAGAAAATGGAAATTATAGATTCTGAGGGATGTATTTTCTTATTTTAGTAGAACTTGTTTTTCCTTTTTCAAAGTAAACAGCTAATTTGGAATGGATTCCTGTGATGACATTTTGCCAAAAATCTTCTATGTGAATGTGATAAATATATATATATATTGTCAGTGATGTTGAAAGCCTTTTTTCATTAAAAGATTTTCTAGACACTCTCCACATGAGCTTTATATAGGCTGCTTAGAAGAGAAAGTGCTTGAGGTAGCAGAATGTACAAAAACAAACAAATAAAATGCAAATACGGGAAGCACAGAAGTGACTGCTGTTGTCAGGCCACCCTTGGCTGCTTCTGAGTCAAACATACACACTCTGTATTTAATTAGTGATGGAACACCTAGAAGTCGGAGTCTTAATCTAGCTTACAGATTGACCTTCATTTAAAAAAAAGAAGAAAACTTCCTTGACAAGTTTGTTTTGAGCCTTTTGCTTAAAGAAAGTCAGGTAGATATTATTGTCTCTTGGTGTAAAACTTTTGAAGTGGGACATGTAATAATATTCTAAAATTTTTAAATCCCTGAGAGACTTGTTTTTTTCCATGAGATTTTGGATCTGCAACTAATTAAAAATGAGACTTGCCTGTAGAGAGTCAAGTTCACAATAAAACTGTCCCAGTGGCTAAGACCTTTCACATTTTGGAAGACATAACTTTGTTTTTCTCTTTCCCTGTTGTTTCCTTTAATGACTGGTAATAAAACAGAAGGAAATACATTTTAGCCCTAAGACACATCTGGAAATGGTATTTCAAATAATCCTCCCTAGGTCCTCCAGAATGGAGTTTAAGCACCCCAGTGACCCACTTCCCTTACCTCTGGAAATTCTGTAGATGAAATCAAAAGAATATTGACATTGCAATTTCCCTGGGGCTTGGGGAAAATACATACGCATTTCTCTCCTTTAAAGCTCAGCAGTAGGACTTCCCTGGTGGTCCAGTGGATAGGAATCTGCCTGCCGATGCAGGGGACATGGGTTCCAACCCCCAGTCTGGGAAGACTCCACAGGCCAAGGGACATCTAAGCCTTTGCACCACGACTCCGGAGCCTGAGTGCTGCGACTGCTGAAGCCCTTACAACGAGGGCCTGTGCTCCGCAGCAAGAGAAGCCAGAGCAATAAGAAGGCCATGCACTGCGATGAAGAGTAGCCCTCGCTTGCTCTAACCAGAGAGAGCCCTGTGTGCAGCAAGGAAAACACAGGGCAACCAAAAACGCAAGAAACACCTCGGCAATAGTTATACCCTTGTTCATGCCAAAAGGTAGAAGCCGCAGAAGTGCCCATCGGTAAACATCTATGGATGAATGGATAAGCAGGATGTGGTAGACACATATAATGAAATATTATTCAGTCTTAAAAACAAAGGAAATCCCACAATATGTGCCATCATGAATGAATCTTGAGACCATTACACGAAGGGAAATTAGCCAGTCACAAAAGAGACACATAAGGTATGATTCTGCTTATATAAGTTGTCAAGAGTAGTCAAATTCATAGAGAAAGAAAGAAGGGAGAATTATTGTTTAATGGGTATAAGGCTTCAGTTTGCACGATAAAAAAGTTCTGGAGATAGATTATACAGTGTGCATATACTGAACACTATTAAACCGCACAGTTAGAAATAATTAAGGTGGTACATCTTATATTTAAATGTATGTGTATTTGTTTATATTATAGGTTGAAATGATTTTTAAAACTCAACAGTAATGTCTTCTTTAATTCAACTATTTGGTTGAGTCAATGATATTTATGCTTCTCAGAAGTAGTCAGAAATCCACTTTGGCAAGCAAGTTCATTGAGTATTCGGTGTTGGAACCCAGAGGCCTCAGAAACAGCTAACCCACCCCCTTCGTTATACATGCAGGGAAAGTGTCAGTCATGTCTGACTCTTTAAGACCCTGGGGACTGTGGCCCGCCAGGCTCTTCCATTTCCATGGGATTCCCCAGGTCAAGAATACTGGAGTGGGTTGCCTTTTTCTTCTCCAGGGGATCTTTACAACCCCAGGATGGAACCTGGATCTCCTGCGTTACAGGCAGACTCTTTACCATCTGAGCCACCAGGTATCTGGTATCTTTTTTTTTTTTTTAATTTTCTTTACTTTATTGTGTTGGTTTTGCCATACATTGACATGAATCTGCCATGGGTATACATATGTTCCCCCTCCAGAACCCTCCTCCCTCCTCCCTCCCGATTCCCTCCCCCTGGGTCATCCCAGTGCATCAAACCTGGGCTGGCGGTTGATTTCACATATGATAATTAACATGTTTCAATGCTATTCTCCCATAACATCTTTATACATGCAGGGAAGAGAAGTAAAACAGCTTTGACCTAAGAACACAAAGTTAATCGGCAGTTCAGCCAGAACAAAAATTAAGTCTTTCACATCACAATGCTCCATTTTCTTACACATATGTGATCTAGTAAACTTTCCTGAAAAACATATTATTATGAATTTTTTAAAAAATGAAAAGCCTGCTTAGGTTTCAATCACTGCCAGCGTCTTGTTTTCATCAATTGCTTGCTTGTTCCCAAGTTCTTTAGCAAATGTGAACGAAGTAAAATATAGAAATGGTAAGGTATCATCAACATAACACTTCCCTGCATGTCTAAACTTCAGCACTGCAGTTTTCATGGTTTTGATCTTTGACGCTAATGCCAATTGCTGCTGAGTTATTTGTTTAGAGAGCATCAAAAATGTAAATTGGCCTGTGGTGAGGCCCATATGATGAACATATTTAGAAGGTCAAAATTTTAGACTTGTCATTAACTACAATTATTTGAACTAAATACCTACCTAAAGATATTGAGACAAAATATAAAGAAAAAGTTAAAGAGAAGGAGCATACATGAGTAGAGCTTCACCCTCTTTATTTAGAAACTTTAGATTATGCATTCGTATACCAAAGTGTTTAATATCTCCTTACTACATTTCTCATCTAGCCCTTCAGAAAGCCAAGCCACCTACAAACACTTTTTTAAAAATTAAAGATTTTTTTAATTGCTTTTTTTCACTTGTTGAAGACGAAAACAATTCCCAAAGTTCACAGCCAGTGCTGTCCATAACACCCACATTCTTTCTCTAATCCAGACAAGCTGTTATTTCTGAAAACATGTTTAACCTGGCTTTTGCTTTTAATTTGGTCAGTTTCTTAAGCCCAATATCTTCATAATAGTGTTATTATTTTTGCTCACAGGTATTTTCACTACAACTCTTTAGAACCATAACTCCCCGTCTCTTAACCAAAGGGACCCAATCGTGCTGTAGCCAACTCAAAGGATATTTTTAGTTGTTAAGGGAACATAGCAATACTTGGTCACAGAAAATTTGGACACCATGCAAAACTGCTAGCCCTAGGGAGCTGATAGTTTCAACAGTAGGTCACACTAAATTTCTTTGATCATGTCACATCTCTGTGTAGCTGAGTATTAAGCAGTTGCTGTGTTATAAAACCAGCATTGTGTAAATATGTGGGCCAAGATATGAGGGTGACAGAGTCCAATTTGAGTCCAAGTTTGAGAAGCAGTCCAGTGAACAAAAGATACACTCAGCCTATTAGTAAGTAACTTTAGTTACATAACAATAAAATAAAAAATAGCATGCTATCTTTCAAAATATGTGTATCACTTCTTTTAAGATGGTTACTAAGTTGTTAGGACATAAATGCATATTGAGTTATTTGGACCTACGTACTTAATAATCAACCGTTGAGTTTTGGGATATTTTTTTAGCCCAGTGACACCATGAAAAAAATTACTGAGACTGTAGGGTCACTGTGAACTGACAGTGTTGGGGAACTTCTTCTCTAGAAGGTCCTAGAGTTGATCTTGTGCTGTTTGAAGTGGTTTGAGTCCCCACAAAGAACTACTTTGAAAAGCCTGTTTGTTTTGTACTAGGTTATTGATGCCCCAGCACACCTTCTTATGATGACAGGGAGGAATCCTATTACCAAAAATGTCAGACAATAGCAGCGAATCAGAAGCTACTCAGAAATACCACTGCTAAGTGACTGAATGTGGCTTCCAACTGGAAACTTAAATAGAGTCTTTGTTTAAATGATGGTCCTAAAGCATATTGAAGAGTCAGCCATCAGCGGCTCTGCTTCTTGGAATCAAATACTAAAAAACTCATTTTAAAGTAAACAAAGAGCAGGAGCTCTAAACAAACTTCCTTTTAGCCTTGACATTCCTGACCCTGCCAAAATGCCACAGCTAAAGAACATCGGTGGGGCACCTGCAACTATCATCTCTTGCTGAGATGCATTTCCAGTTAGCTGCCTCTAGGTAAGAATTTTCATCACCTTGCACATTTTCCTGGAGATCTGGTTTTGAGGATTCCAAGTGTAATTACAATGTCGTGTAGAAATTGATGGGAAGAAGTCATGTATGGATTTTCACTTGTCACTATCAAAGATAAAACAGTTGATTTTGGACTTTCTACTATTAAATTATTAAGACTTTTCTTGGTTTTGAGAGAGGTTCAAATGCTTAAAATGCCCCTAAGTTGTTTTAAAAGTCCTGTTACAATCACAGTTCTGTAGCCTTTGCAGTAAATCAGCTGCCAGCAGTGATCTTTTTTCACCACTTTCAGGTTGTGCCTTTATTTCCACTTATGTCTTTTACCAGAAGCCACCTCAACTACATTTGGAAAAAAGTAGAGAAATAGGTTCCAGTAAAAAAAAATTTTGGTGATGCTTATTTGGATTTCCTTGAAGCAAATTTGTCAACAGCATTGATTTTTCATCATTCAACATGTTTCTCCATGTTCAGCAAGAGCAACTAATCCTGCCAAATGCGGCAACTTTTAAAAACTTGCCTTAATTATCTTCATTCACAACTTCCTAATGACCAGCAGACATAAAGGAATGCATCCTAGATGCTTTTTTGTCTGTATCTAGTCTTCATTCATTTTACCCTAAGAGATTTTCCTTGTTAAAAGCCATGTGGCTGGGACAGATGGCCTTCCTGAGTTATCTCCATCTTTATCAGCATTGAGGACATTTCTGTTGGGGTGACTTGATAGTAGCAGAATCTCCAGGAGTACTATCCTACAGCCATCTGGCAGTGATTTTTCAGCCACAACCCCTGAGGTTTCATGAGTTTCTCAGCATGAAGGAAATAATACGTCTCTGGCCATTGCAACTGCTTAAGTGAGTGACCAGAACTTTCTGTGCCTATTAATGTAAGGCAGAGACAATCTGGAAAAAGATGCTGTCTCCTTAATAGTCACAAGCCAGTAAGATTCAACTGAGATTTTGTTTTATGTTTATAGAATAACATCCAAAAGCAAAGGACCTGAGTATAGTCTAAACCCTTGAACTTAGTAGCAACAAGAATCTGACTAAACCACAGCTATCCATGGCCTTAGTTTCCTTGTGTGTCAAATGTGTAATGGTTGTATCACCCAAGTCACAAAATCGTTAGGAAACTAAATTTGAAAGTATGAGTTGTTATAATTACTAAGGGGGAAATCGGCATTTTGAACTCAACCGAGTTGGACAATCTATTGGATTTTGGCATTTTATTGTGTTTTTCTCTATTTGTGTTTCATTTTAAGTATAACTAGTGTAATTGATATTCAACAGAATTATCATGGTAGAGAAGTACCTCTGTTGAAGAGATTCTTGTTTTACCACTTAATAAAACAAAGTATGCATTTCCTTAAAAAAAGGGAAAAAAGGCACCTGTTTTGCACTTCTAACAGCTAACATAAAACTAGTATTTAGATTATTTAAAAAACTTCATCCTTTTTACAAAGCTTTTAGTAATGACAATGTTATAACTCCATAATCTTCTTTCCTCTTAACCCTTGAAATTTTGACTTTTGGAGAATCCTGATTTCAATTTTTAATTTTATCTTTTCCTTTCAAAAGCTGAGGGCTCCCCCCACCCCCAATCTTTTTAGTTTTTTCCTTGGTTTTTCTTAACTTGGTTTCATGGGTAAAATATTATGAAATTTTCTCACTTAATGGAAATTAGTGAACAAATGCAAAGAAAGTTCTGAGTGATCGGATGTCACATTCCATTTGCCTTCATATTACACATCAACCTTGGGTTTCCCTTGGCTCCAGTGGTAAAGAATCTACCTGCAATGCAAGAGACCCAGGTTCGATCCCTGGATAGAGGAATTCCATGGACAGAAGGACCTGACAGGTTACAGTCCATGGGATCAAAAAGAGTCAGACACAACTGAGTGACTAACACTTTCACATTTTCTCACAGCAGAGTTGCTTAAACAGTTACAGTAGAAAATATACAATCATTTTTCTTTTTTTTTAGGTTGGTTGACTTAAGATTGAATCAATCTGAAGCTTGCTTTGGATGCTATAGCTGACTGTTCTGTCCCTGTCAGGGTCTTGCAAAAAGGGGTTTTTCCAGCTTGTCAACGAATGCAGATCACTTTATTTACATTTTCTCCCCTTCTGCTGACACTTGCCTGGCAGATGCAAAGATATTGCTAAGCACTGATTTTTCCTGCAGTTGCCTGAGGTGAAGGTGCTTCTGAACTCTTGACATCAGCTTGGGGCCACCTTACTTTTCAATCTACTTTTGAGAAATGATTCCTCCTTTATCCCCAATCTGTTGTAGTTGTTTTATGTTGCTTTTTAATCATACAGATTTTCATGATAACATCTCTATTTACCAAACACTAAGCAATTATTTAGGATAACTACCTAACTTGAGATACTGCTCAGGTTACCAACTCATTCCAGTTTGCTTGGTACTGTCTTGGTTTTAGCACTGAAAGATCAGCATCTCAATAAACTCCTTAGTCTCAGGGAAACCAAAATAGTTGGTCATCCTACCAGTACTGAACAATGGGATGAATTCTTAACTTTCTCTGCTTTCATTTCCACACCAAGCTACTGTTTATCATTACAAGCTCTGTATACAAACAAATTCAACTTGTTTAATAGTAATTTGGAGTCAGAGCAGTCTTTGCAAGTATGTCCTTCATTTATAAAACACTCTCCTTTTCCTAATTCCCAGCATCATTTTTTATCTGTTTTCACCTGTAAACTTTGAAGGATGCTATAGCTGATTCTATCATGGTCTTGCAAGCAAACTGGGACAAGCTGGTTACCTGAGCAGTATTTCAAGTCATGTAGGCATCTTAAATAATTGCTTAGTGTTTGGTTGGTACAAGCTTTATCATGCACATCTGTATGATTGAAAAGCAATCAAGAGCATTTACAAAAATCTGAGCACTTGAACTCTGTTTTTATGTAGTAATTGGTTGGTTTTAACCTAAGTGGTTAGTTCAGTTATAGAAAAAAATAACAAATACTTTAATTTAAAATATGAACTCTGTGCTCAGGGCTGGTGTACCGGGATGACCCAGAGAGATAGAATTGAGAGGGAGGTGGCTGAGGGGTTCTGGAAGGGGAACACATGTATACCCATGGCGGATTCATGTCAATGTATGGCAAAACCAACACAATAATGTAAAGAAAATAAATAAATAAATAAATAAAATTAAAATATGAACTCTGGATTCATCTCATAGTAGAACTATGGGTAACTTTATTTTCTTCTTTTCTAAATCACAATATTGCATGTATTACCTTTCCCAACAAAATCTTTTAAAAATAATTTAAAATAGGTTTTTAAATAAATTTCAGTTAAAGAAAATTTATGATGTTCACCAAAATTGATGCTTTTGAACTATAGTGTTGGAGAAGACTCTTGAGAGTCCCTTGGACTGCAAGGAGATCCAACTAGTCCATCCTAAAGGAGATCAGTCCTGGGTGTTCATCGGAAGGACTGATGCTAATGCTGAAACTCCAATACTTTGCCACCTCATGCAAAGAGCTGACTTATTTGAAAAGGCCCTGATGCTGGGAAAGATTGAGGGCAGGAGGAGAAGGGGACAAGAGAGGATGAGATGGTTGGATGGCATCACTGACTCAATGGACATGAGTTTGGGGAAACTCCAGGAGTTGGTGAAGGACAGGGAGGCCTGGCATGTTGCGGTTCATGGGGTCACGAAGAGTCAGACATGACTAAGTGACTGAACTGAACTGATAGTAAGTACATAGTATTTTTTTAAGTGAAAAGTGCTATGAGAAAAAAATAGAGTAGGCTTAAGGTCATCAGGAATGCAAGGCAGTGTGGATAAAATAAAGATTTTAATATTATATTGAGAGCAGAGAAGGTTGTGACTAGTAAAAGTTCTTAAAAGGAATCAAACTTTACCTAGAGGAAATAGTGAATGAAAATAATAACTTTGCAAAATCCATTGCAATTCGAAATGCTGTTTGACATCTAACCTTAGACTTGGTAGGACAAAGGGAAAGCAATAGGTTAATGTCAACTGGATCCACCTAGTTGGAGCCTCTTTTCCTTCAAATGTGTCAGTTCCTGCAGATTAGATGAGCAATGCAATCGTACTAACAATTTCCAGAATAATTCCACTAGGAAACTACAAAAAGGTTATTTTGTGTAGATAAGCATCATCTAGTAAACATTTTTTGCTGTCATCTAGAGTAAGAGGTAACCCATCAGGGCTTCTCTATTGGAGTAAACAGGAGACGTTTCTGTTTTTATTCTTTTTTTTCTTGACATCAAATGCTACTAAAAAATAGGTTTAGTATTTTAATTGATGACTGACTGTATGGTATATGTTTATACATTTGTATGCATATAAATGAATAACAATTGAAAAGATTTCAAACTACATAGATAAATAAAGCCATTAAGCCAATGATAACAAGAAAGACTTTTGAGGAAAAAAGTTACATTGCCTGTAACCCAGCATTCTATAATGTATTTAAATTATACATCCTTTTTTTAAAATTCAATCTTGGATTGAGTAAAACTCGTCCTGCAAAAAAGTGCAGAAAGAATATGCATCAATGCAGTGAATGCATGGATGGAAGTAGAAAAGAATGTAATCATGACCAGAAATGCTCATGCATTTTGAAAACTTAGTCATACATCCACTGCTCCCTTTTATTAAGAAAACTAAGCCTCCCAGAGGAGAAATATTATATAAATTGTACTGTTTAAAAATTGCTGTGTTCATTATGAGAAGCTTAATTATGGTCATCATTTACCCCCAAAAATCAAAGTCTTGTCAAAGAATTCATAATAATGAATGCTACTCATTAAAAATTAATGAACAAGTGACTTTTCTAAAGGTATCAAGTCTGTGGACTATCATTTTCCTTTCTTGTTTAAAATAATTAATATTTATGCAAATCTGATCCAAATGACGACAGTTTAGATGGTTACTTAGTACTATAGATTATGGATTTGTTTATTACCATGGAAGCCAGTTATATTTGTCAGCATAGGCTAGATTATGCTATGATAAACAAATCTTGGAATCTCAGTGGTTTAATAAAACCAAGATTTATTTCTTGCTCATGCAAAATATGATGTAAGTCAGAGTACCCCTCCCTGCAGCGCTCCTCTCTACAGTGACTCAGCAAACCATGCTGCTTCCAGTCTGTATCTCTATCATTTCAACCTTCTAGATCATCGTGGAACAAAAAGAGAGAGATAGAAGGTTGTACGTCAGCTCTTAAATGCTTAACTCTTAAGTAAGACATATCACTTCTATTCATAATCCAATGCCATGTGGTCTGGGGTCTATCAATATTTGGGTTTGTTTGTTGGTTTGGCTGCATCGGGTCTTGGTTGTGGCACACAGGATCTTCACTGTGGCATGTGGAATCCCTCACTGTGAATGCATGGACTCTCCAGTTGTGGCATGTAGGCTCAATAGCTGCGGCACAGGCTTAGCTGCACGGTGGCCTGTGGGATCTTAGTTCTCTGACCAGGAATCAAGCCTACGTCTCCTACACTGCAAGGCAGATTGTTAACCAATGGAGCACCAGGGAAGCCCCTGCCATGTGGTTTTTACAAGCACATCTGGGACATGTAGGGGAGGCAGGAGAATATTCAGTGAATGCGCAACAGCAGTAGCAAAACCAAAAGAAGAGATTGGTGAATTGCATCTTACTTAGTAAGTACTTTTTGGATATTTTGCATAATGTTAGGAGGAGGGAGAGAGGGAAAATTCCAAAACACGGCCCCAAACACCTTTGTGTTGAAAACAATTCAAATACCTTTTGTTGAAAACAACTTCATTGAAAACAATGAAGTAATGTAAAAATCCATGAGTTAGTTATTTGATAGCCTGTGTTCCTGTGCTCAGACTGCTACTATGATAATTGTTCACAGTCCAAGAGGGACCAAACCATCAGTGAAGGTAAATCCATCTCTTGAAGGAAAATGGAAAGAATTACTTCTTTGAGTATGGGGTTATATATGGCACAAGAAAAGCCCAACTCTTCAGATGGATATACTGTTCTATTAAGGTCTAAGGAATGCTTTCTTTACCAGATTAACAAGGGAGATAGTGCTTTGACTGAGAAGGAAAAACTCTTCATTCTGAAGTCTTGTTTGAGAATACACACAATTGAGCTTCACTTTCTTCTTCAGCCCTAGGCTAAAATAGCAAATAAATGAAAAACCAAGTTAATTAAATGCATGTTTTAACACCATTTATCTGACATTGATTGGCTGAGGCCACTTAGAATAAAGTGTGAAATAGCTAATACAAGTGCTGGCCATCTCCTAGAGGAGATGACCTCAAGGTCATATAATTGTTGCAAGTAATTTATTTAGCTTAAAATGAATGTGTTCTCAATTAAGTTGGTAGGCATTATAATAACACAAGTGGGATTTTTATTTGCTTCTGTCTTCATTGTGAGGGTCTAGCTATTGGATTTGTTTGTCTATACTTAGTCCTCTCATACATGATCCCTCCCAGTAAAGATGAAGAAGCTTATTCATGCTGGCTAATAGGGAAGGTTCCTAAGATTGAGGGTATTGGCCTGATCTCACCAGAAGCAATGGAGGAGTTCACACACAGCACAGATGCCAGAAGAAAATATTATCTGGGGGTTGGCTCTGCTTGTGGGAATTCTCTCTCCTCCCCAAATACAGACCCATAAGCATCTTAAACTTACCCCATAAACTGATGCTTAATATGACAACAAGGGATTTCCCAGGTGACATTACTGGTAAGGAACTCACGTGCCAGTATAGGAGACATAAGAGATGTGGGTTCAGTCCCTGGACCAGGAAGATCCCCTGCAGGAGGGCACGGGCAACGCACTCCAGTATTTTGCCTGGAGAATCCCATGGACAGAGGAGCCTGGTGAGCTATAGTCCATAGGGTCGCAAAGAGTCAGACACGACTGAAGGAACTTAGCATGCACACACACATAAAAACAAACCACCACTGGGGCACTTCAGTGTTTATTGCAGGATTTATTTTGCTGGAATTCTTATTTTACACACATACTTCTCTTCCTCTAATCTTCAGGTCCTCTAAGGTGGAAAAACTGTTATCTCTGGTGCTCCACTTCCAGATTTGAACTTCTGATTTTCTTAGTTTAGATAAGGAAGCTGAAGATAGGGGAACCGTTCCTTGGGCAGATGTGATAAAGAAATTTTAAAAGCAACGTGCAGGTGACTGACTCTTCGCCAACCCTGCTCACCCAGACCTTCTCTGTGAACTTTTCAATCTCTGCAGGCATGCCAATTGCACAGTGAGTAATTCTGTATGAACAAGTACAATAATTACTACTATCATATTTCCTTATCTACAAGCTGTCACAGATGAGGGAGTTGGTCCATTACAGGGTCCAGCAGAGACGAGTCTGAAGCAGAGGACTCAGCCAGCAGATGTCTCTGTTAGACTCAAGACAGTAAAGTCTCTATAGCTCCCTCCGGAGGGCACAAGCTCTCTCAGGACAAGTATAGCCTGCTCACAAAATGCATATTTCCGTCCACAAATTAGGAAGTCTGGCACTAGTCATACTTGTGTTCCAGCTTAGATTGTCAACTTTACAACATAGTTCCTGTTGAAATCCCCTGGTAAGGTGGAAGGGCTCACTTGTTCTCCTGGTGGAGACAGGCTGAGTTGTCCCCCGTCACAGCCCCTGCATAAAATATAACCCACGTGCAACCTTCCTTCTCCAGAACTGAAACTAACCTTCACCACACTGTCTGCTCAGAGACCATCAGCTTTTCTCCATGGGCTTTCACCAGCACAAATTTACCATCCTTGGGAATAACAGAGGCACTGTTTTGTTTGTTCCGGTCAACCCCAAGGATTGCGATTCAAGCAAGTGATCAAACCTGTGAAATTGTTCAAGATGAAAAGTCACCCAAGTGAGAAGGAAGGGGTGTAAATGTGTTCTCCAAAGCAGAGTTGTGAATGCTTAGTCACTTAGTTGTGTCCAACTCCTTGCGACCCCATGGACTGTAGCCTGCCGGGCTCCTCCATCCATGGGATTTATCAGGCAAGAATAGTAGAGAGGGTTGCCATTTCCACTTGCTACCAACTCACTTTTGTCTGATGTACGTCAGTGGCTTTGCAACTCAGAAAAGCTATCTCCTTATCTCCCAGCACATTAGAGGTGGATATGAGGACTTTATATTGAAAAGTTGCATAACTGAATCTCAGTTACTGTGATGCCTCTAGTCTTAAGAAACACTGTGCAGTGGTAAGAAAATTGGACTGAGCATTAAGAGAACAGTGTTTAATTCCAATTCCTCTCTTATTCTCTGTGTGATGGTGAATTACTTGGCTTTTCTAATCCTGCTTTGTTCTGTGTGGCATAGGAATATTAACCAGAACAAAGGAAGACAAAGTTTCTAGAAGAAGTTAAACAATTCTTACTTCTCAGGACTGTCCTCAGGCATACAGAAGAATGTATACAGTACTCTTTTTTTGGATTGAGAATGATGAACATTTTTATCTTTTTGTTTATTTATTTATTGGCTGCATTGGGTCTTCGTTGCTATCCATGGGCTTTCTCTAGTTTCGGTGAGTGGGGGCCACTCTCTAGTTGCAGTGCAAGGACTTCTCCTCGCCGTGTCCTCTCTTGTTGCAGAGCCCAGGCTCTAGGTGCACAGGCTCAGCAGCTGAAGCATGTGGGCTCAGCAGTTCCAGCTCAGGCTCTAGAGCGTGGGCTCAGGAGCTGTGGCACAGGAGCTTAGTTGCGCTGTGGCATGTGGAATCTTCCTGAACCAGGGATCAAACCCATGTCCCCTGCACTGGAAGGTGGATTCCTAACCACTAGACCACCAGGAAAGTCCTATACCACTCTTGAATCATATTCAACTACACTTTATTCTTTGTCTCCAAATTTTTCTCATTGATTTGATCAACAGGAGGTTATGAATGCTTTTTTAAAAATTGATAAGGGATTAAGTAGCTAAAATGAAGTTTGGGATTATTAGAATGTATCAGAAGTCTTAGTTTACTGTGTTCTATTCTTTTGAATGGCTCTTCCCTGGTGGCTCAGTGGTAGAGAATCCACCTGCAATGCCAGAGACGCTAGTTCCATCCCTGGGATCCCTGGGTCAGGAAGATTCTCTGGAGGAGGCAATGGCAACCCACTCCAGTATTCTTACCTGGGAAATCCCATGGGCAGGGGAGCCTGGTGGCCTACAGTCCATGGAGTTGCAAAAGAGTCGGACACAACTTAGCAACTAAACAACAACATTCCCTTGAACACAGCACAGGTGTGAGAAGAATAACACAAATTATATGTCAGATTATTCATGTATTCCTTGGTTTGAAAGCTATTGATTGCACTGTGTTTTCTCAGTTTTCAAACTGTGATAAAAGAAGGTCATTTGAACCAAGCAAATATATTGCTTCAAATATACCAGAAGCAAAGTATGAATAACTTCTCTAATATTCATGTATCCATCAGTCAATTATTTCTGTGTTTATTGGGAGCCTCTTTTATGCCTGGACCTCTGCTGATGGAAAGATGACTCCCAGGTCATGACCTCTGCTGTCAGGATCATCACTCTACAGTCTAGGAGGAACATCTCTAAATGAATATCTCCAATGCTAACTGATAAATTGGATACTAAATGGAGTTTAAAGCCTCAAGAGAACTCAAATAAGATTTTGTAGGCTTGAAATAGTGATAGGAGTTTGGATCAGAGAAAGTCTTTATAAAGGACTAATCTAACAGGTGGGACTCAATTGATAAGAGGAGCTGCTGCTGAAGCCCTAAGTCACTTTAGTCATGTCCCACCAGGCTCCCCCGTCCCTGGGATTCTCCAGGCGAGAACACTGGAGTGGGTTGCCATTTCCTTCTCCAATGCATGAAAGTGAAGTCTCTCAGTCTTGTCTGATTCTTAGCGACCCCATGGACTGCAGCCTACTAGGATGAGAGGAGCAGTAGCTGGATAATAAATGGGGGAGGAGGAGGGTGATGTTTTAGGTCCTAGGAATAACCAGAACAAAGGAAGAGGAACTTTGGAGGAAGTTGAAATCTCCCCCCATATTTCACTGTAACAGTGTCCTGAAGTTGCAAGAGTATTCAGACTAAACACATATGGACAGAGGAAATGCAGTTTTTTATTCCCTAAAGCTGCTATGACCTTTGCAGTTAGTGAGGGGAGGGAAATTTAACTGTTTAAAACCCAATCTAATCCAGTATTTTAGCAGACTCCTTTGGTTTGATTCAGGCTCTTTGGGGTAGCGTCCTCCAGGATGCTCCTCTTTTCCCTGATTCTCTCCTTCCCTAGTTTCTGATGCAGAATTCCTTTGCTCAGCCACAGAGGTCCCTGATTTTTGATCCAGTGTCTCCCTCTCAAAGGGCAAATCAGGCTTTTCAGTCTGGCTATCCAGATCTCTAAAGGCAGGATAGCCTGGCACAGTTTTGACCCTGTCTGTCTACTGCCTCAATTTCTTCTCTCTCCTCAGATCATCAGATTGCAGAGTGACTTTGGCCACCCTGTTTTCTAAGGTATAATATGCATGAGATGTGGTGGGGGGAAGATGATTTGCCCATGAAAGAATATAAATAGAGAAATAAGCCAAAAATATTTATTTCAAAACCATGCAGATTCAACAGAGGAGTTTTTACGTGTGTGACTTCAAAGCACTTTTACAAGTTTTCAGTCTTTCAGCAATGCAGAGGTACCCAGGTCCAGTTTATATCTTATTCACATTTCAGATAATCAACCTATAAACACAAAATACATCTACTCTCATGGTCAGGTTTTCGGCTTCTGGAAAGTGGTTCATGTTAATAGAAACATATCTTTCTCTTCAGCAATGATGGGAATGCTATTTAAAATTTACACCTCCCACAATTAGGATAGCACCAAACATTTGAATCCATTTCATGCTAAAGATTTTCCCACTATCCAGTCTGTAATGCTTATGATCCAGGTCAAATGGAGACATTGCACAAAGACTGTAACTTCAAATGAAGCCTCTCAGTGAGCAATAGCATTTATAGAAATATTTGAAAGAGAAGCATAGTAGTCGCTCCTTATCCATAGTTTTGCTTTCTGCAGTTTCAGTTACCTTCAATTAACTGCAGTTCAAAAATATTAAATGGAAAATTCCAGAAATAAACAATTTATAAGGCTTACATTGCATGTTTTTCTGAATAACATGATGAAACCTCATGCCATCTGACTCCATCCTGCTCTTCCCCACTGGGATCCCCAGCCATCCTCATCATGTGCCCATCATGGCTCTATGATCCAGAATGACTCAACACAGACGATCCTTCTTCTGACATAGCATCAGAAAGACAGTAGTAGCTTAATGCTCTGTCACAGTGCCTATATCATTCACCTCCCTTCATCTCATCTGGTAGGATTTTTTTCCTCACAAGAAGAAGGGTGAATATAGTACAATAAGATATTTTGACTGAGAGAGAGAGACCACATTCACATAACTTTTATTACAGTGTAACTGTTCTACTTTATTATTAGTTATTGCTAATCTCTAACTGTGCCTGATTTACAAATTAAACTTTATCATAGTTATATATGTATAGGGGAAAAAACGTAGTCTATGTAGGGTTTAGTACTATGTACATTTTCAGACATCCACTGGAAACCTTGGAATATGACCCCTATGGATAAGGAAGGACTACGGTATCTAGAAAAGAAACATCAGGGCAGATACAGCTCTGAAACACATATGCTCTCAGTCTATAAAAGAGACTCTGATCAATGCAGTTTGTGAAGTCTCATTCTTTGAAAGTGAAGGTTTTCCCCAGAAGGTGATGGAGACTGACCTTGTCCTGCAGCTGTTTTATGAGAACTTGTAATACATTTAAATTTCAATGTTAATAACTTCATTGGCATGACAGGATAGGCATGTTTTGTGAAAGTCAGTATAATTGAACCCCTATCTAGGAATTGGTTCCATCACCTCTCTCTTTGGTCATCCTCCCTGGTCATGTCTGCTGGATAACAGACTGCCAGGGCCAAGGTTAACACTTTTTCCCTCTCTCCTCTCCTCTGTCTTTTAATTCTCTACAATAGTGGTATTTGGGAAAAGTAAAGGGCTTGTGATAATATGCTACTTTTAAATGTATCCAGTCCTTGGATTTTTGCCAAATGTATTTCTTGATTATAGTCAGTGAGCCTGAGATGGATAAAATCTGAAGAGAGTTTGTGAGTTGGCCTTTTAGAAAAACAATCTAGGATATTTGTGAAATATTCCCTTTCTGGCACTGCAAGTATGGATATTTCTTTGTTTATGACTATTGCCCATTTGAAGACTTTTAATGATCATACCAGGATAGGAAGTTGCAATGATGCAAAAACAAAACAATAAACTGTCAAGAAATACATACTGTTCATATACAGGATGTCTATAAAACTATAGAGATATAGCTGAATACATGTCATTGACCGCAGTCAATGACATCGCCAATCTTTAAGAAAATTAAAATAATTTGGAATAATATTAACATAGCTTTGCCAAAGTCAGCAGATATATTGATATTCATCATGATATTAACATATATGATAACTTTTTCCACCTAAGTTCCCAGACTTCATAGACACCCTGCACAGTATGATCCCAAAATTATTTTTAATGTTTGGCTCAGATGGTAAAGAATCCACCTGCAATGCAGGAGGTCCAGGTTCGATCCCTAAGTTGAGAAGATCCACTGGAGAAGGAAATGGCTGCCCACTCCAGTATTCTTGCCTAGAGAATTCCATGGACAGAGGAGCCTAGCAGGCTACAGTCCATGGGGTCATAAAAGAGTCAGACACGACTAGGCAACTAACACTTCCACTTTCGTGTACATGTGCATATCCAAAACATCAGAAAAACATACAACAAAATTTTAACAGTGGGGTAAAATTATATATCATTTTTATTTTCTTCTTTGTTCTGATTTTTCCACTATTTCAAATGTTAACATGTGTTACTCTTGTGTTGAGGGGAAAAATTAAAAGTAAAACCCAACAGAATAAACTGTCCACATGTCTACTGTACAGCATAAGTACTGGTAGATAGATTCTACTGTGGACATATTCAGTTACTTGAATGATGTTTGCGAGGCTGACACTTTGAAGATAACTGATGTGCTTTAAAAATCTAGAGAGAAAAGAAGCAAAAGGAAAAGAGGAATAACAAGAGAACTAAAGGGTCCAAATGTCTATCTCCTAACACATTTATGATAGTCTTAATGTAGTCATTTTCTCCCATTAGCAAAGCTCCTAGGGAAAGGACAGGCTGTGAAAAAAAGATTCCTTCATCTTTAATTTGATAAAGCTACCAAAAGCCTTCAGAGAACACAACTAAGTGTCTGTTAACTTACAATTTGCTCTTAAGACGTTACCAGAAAGAGTGACATGCATGTATGCATGTGTGTACATGTGTGCATGTAGGTGTATGTGTGTATGCATATAATTATGACTTCACAGGTATTTTTAAATATGAAAGTGGTTTTAATTCATGTGGTAACAGAAGCAAGTTATCAGTTGGATTTATAAGGATTAACAGAAGAAAGTATCTTATTGCTAGTCTACAACCAGTTCAGGGTGAGCCTTTCTATAACCCAAGTGTGTGTATGTCGGATTATTACTGTGATCTACAGCAATGGCTGCTCTCAAGTTCCCCTGTGATAACACAGATTGAATTATGCAATTCAATAACTTTGCAAAGAGTTTTATCATGAAACTGAATGTGTCCAGTGGTTTTTATATGGCTCAGACCTCTTATCAATATCTGAGGGTATTGATATTTCTCCCACAATGTTGATTCCAGCTTGTGCTTCTTCCAGCCCAGCATTTCTCATGATGTACTCTGCATAAAGTTAAATAAGGAGGGTGACAATATACAGCCTTGATGTACTCCTTTTCCTATTTGGAACCAGTCTGTTGTTCCACGCCCAGCTCTAACTGTTGCTTCCTGACCTGCATACAGGTTTCTCAAGAGACATGTCAGATGGTCTGGTATTCCCATGTCTTTAAGAATTTTCCACAGTTTATTGTGATCCACATAGTCAAAGGCTTTGGCATAGTCAATAAAGCAGAAATAGACGTTTTTCTGGAACTCTCTTGCTTTTTCAATGGTCCAGCAGATGTTGGCAATTTGATCTCTGGTTCCTCTGCCTTTTCTAAAACCAGCTTGGACATCTAGAAGTTCATGGTTCATGTATTGCTGAAGCCTGGCTTGGAGAATTTTGAGCGTTAATTTACTAGCATGTGAGATGAGTGCAATTGTGTAGTAGTCTGAGCATTCTTTGGCATTGCCTTTCTTTGGGATTGGAATGAAAACTGACCTTTTCCAGTCCCTTGGCCACTGCTGAGTTTTCCAAATCTGCTGGCATATTGAGTGCAGCACTTTCACAGCATCATCTTTTAGGATTTGAAATAGCTCAGCTGGAATTCCCTCACCTCCACTAGCTTTGTTCATATTGATACTTCCCTAAGGCCCACTTGACTTCACATTCCAGGATGTCTGGCTCTAGGTGAATGATCACACCATCGTGATTATCTGAGTTGTAAAGATCTTTTTTGTATAGTTCTTCTTTGTATTCTTGCCACCTCTTTTTAATATCTTCTGCTTCTGTTAGATCCATACCATTTCTGTCCTTTATCTAGACCATCTCTGCATGAAATGTTCCCTTGGTATATCTAATTTTCTTGAAGAGATCTCTAGTCTTTCCCATACTGTTGTTTTCCTCTATTTCTTTGCATTGATTGCTAAGGAAGGCTTTCTTATCTCTCCTTGCCATTCTTTGGAATTCTGCATTCAGATGGGAATATCTTCCCTTTTCTCCTTTGCTTTTCACTTCCCTTCTTTTCACAGCTATTTTTAAGGCCTCCTCAGACAGCCATTTTGCTTTTATGCATTTCTTTTTCTTGGGGATGGTCTTAATCCCTGTCTCCTGTACAATGTCACAAACCTCCGTCCATAGTTAGTTCATCAGGCACTCTGTCTATCAGATGTAGTCCCTAAACCTATTTCTCACTTCCAGTGTATAATTATAAGGGATTTGACTTAGGTCATACCTGAATGGTCTAGTTGTTTTTCCTACTTTTTTAAAATTTAAGTCTGAATTTGGCAATATGGAGTTCATGATCCAAGCCACAGTCAGCTCCTGGTCTGGTTTTTGCTGACTGTATAGAGCCTCTCCATCTTTGGCTGCTTGATGAAAATGAAAGAGGAGAGTGAAAAAGTTGGCTTAAGGCTCAACATTAAGAAAACTGAGATCATGGCATCTGGTCCCATCACTTCATGGCAAATAGATGGGAAAACAGTGGAAATAGTGTCAGACTTTATTGTGGGGAGCTCCAAAATCACTGTAGATGGTGATTACAGCCATGAAATAAAAAAATGTTTACTCCTTGGAAGGAAAGTTATGGCCAACCTAGATAGTATATTGAAAAGCAGAGACATTACTTTGCCAACAAAGGTTCGTCTAGTCAAGGCTATGGTTTTTCCAGTAGTCATGTATGGATGTGAGAGTTGGACAGTGAAATAGGCTGAGCATCGAAGAATTGATGCTTTTGAACTGTGGTGTTGGAGAAGACTGGTGAGAGTCTCTTGCTCTGCAAGGAGATCCAACCAGTCCATCCTAAAGGAGATCAGTCCTGGGTGTTCATTGGAAGGACTGATGTTGAAGCTGAAACTCCAACACTTTGGCCACCTCAGGCAAAAAGTTGATTCATTGGAAAAGACCCTGATGCTGGGAAGGATTGGGGGCAGGAGGAGAAGGGGACAACAGAGGATGAGATGGCTGGATGCCATCACCGACTCGATGGACATGGGTTTGGGTAGACTCAGGGAGTTGGTGATGGACAGGGAGGCCTGGCATGCTGCAATTCATGGGGTCGCAAAGAGTCGGACATGACTGAGTGACTAAACTAAACTGACCTCTTTCAGATTGTTTTCTCTGACACAATTTCTACAGCCTTATAAAGTTTCTCATATGTTTAACGTATGCATATGAAATTCACAAGATGAAAGCCCAATACTGTCAAGGTATCAATTGCTTTCTCTCTAAGAAAGACCACATGTTCCCTTAAAGAAAGAACATAATTTTACTTTTTGCTCATGCAATATTTCTAGTGCTTAAGTGTATGACATGACCTAAGAACATTTGAGATACATTTGAAGGCCAGACAAAACTGAAAATATGCAGAAATTCTGATAGTTCTATGTGTTCATACAGGGCTGGCCATTCCATCATTTTATGACTCTTAGGCATACATTTTTCTTACCTTTTTATAAAAAATGACTTGTAGGGTATTGTAAGAAAATAGTTTTCATTCTTTAGAAACCAACATTTGCAAATGAAGATATAACCCCAAGAGAAAAATAACTATTATATCATAGAAGACACCACCTAGACTTCAGTGAGCCACGTCTTAATTATAAGAACTTCACTGAGCTCTGTGTTGGAATGACAGCATCACCAACTACTTCGGTACATTTTTAATAAAAATTATTCTACACTGATCAATCCATGCTCTTCAATTCAGAGCTGAGATTAATTCTCCAGGACATATTATGATACAGTATTAACACTTGAAATCATAAATGCTTGCTTTCATTTTGGCATAACTATTGTACCACCTTAGAAGCTGCTTCTATTGACCTTTAGATTAAAAATATGTTGGATTATCATGATTGACACTTTTAAAATGACTCATTCTTGCCAAACACAGCATAACAACCTTTTAACATTCCCTTTTCTTTATAACTGCCTCTCCTTTCATTATATGAAACATAGCTGGATTCTACACCACCTCGCATTGCCTAACATGGGTTTTTTTCTTTCAGAGTTCAAGAAGATTTACACTTGGAGCTAAATGTTTCAGTGATTGCTCTGTTGGGTTTCATTATACCAGTGTAGTTAATCAAAGCAAGTCTGGCCTTGCTACCATGATTCACTGTATGGTTTTTTTGAACTTAATCATTTACACAGAATGAATATACACATTATCACCAGGGCTGGATTTCTTTAACAGCCTGCATGACATGGTACTGGAATGCCTTTGTCGACTGCTGATTCCTGAGGACTCCTAGTTGCCAGGGTTTTTGTTAAGACATTTCATTGATGGACTTTGGATTAGAAAAAGGTAAACAGGAAGCCCCTAGGTGGAGCTACAGAGAGCAGAGGAAATGCCAGCTGACTTATCTCCAAGCTGGGCTAACTGGGAATCCTTTCATATGTATAAAATATTTCTTTTCATGGTGTGTGGTCTCCACAATCATAATTAACAAGTAACCTTTCTTCACTCTCCTTCCTAATCCCGTCATAAATGATTGGCTGCTGGCATCTGGGTAGGGTTTGGCAGATCTCAGATTTTAAGTATAGCCTGAGGGAATTACTCTGATTGCTGTTTTAAACTGAAGAAGCTAATTGTGTAAGTATTAACATTTGTGAGCTAGGTCTAACAAGTCTAGCTTTTGTGTCTAACAAGTCAAGTCCAGTGATGCTCCCGTTGGCACCCTCTTCCTCTACAAAAAAGCAGATTCACATTTAACCAGAACAATTGGAGTGCGAGGGCCTGCTCCAGACTCATGAGAGACAATGGACAAGTGTTCAGAAATTTTATAAACTACTTGTTAAGCACAGTCATTATTTATAATCAAAGCTGATAAACTTTTAATTAAATAAATCTTATCTTTAAGAGGTGATAAACGCTCAAAACTCAGCATTTCCTAAATATTTTACTCCATTGTACTATTAGATGTACTCTTGGGGCTATTTGTGTCTAGACTACCTGTACATCTGGTGGAAATACCACATAATGGTGTGCTGCTGTACATCTCTTCCCAACTCTACACTCAGGGACATCTCATTGGTAGCCTCCAGTCAGCCACGGTAGGAGTAGTCATATCATGAAAATGACAAATGCTATAAACCAGGACTTGATTTGTTGTTTTGTGTCTTCCAAAGTACTGTTTTATTTTCCCAACTAGAGAAGTTCAGTAAATATTTGGCTATAGGATTTTTCTTTATTATTGAAGTATAGTTGATTTACAATGCTGTGTTAATTTCTGGTGTACAGCAAAGTGATTATATATATATATATATATATATATATATATATATATTCTCTTTCATATTCTTTTCCATTTAGGTTATTATAAGATACTGAATATAGTTCCCTGTGCTATACAGTAAGACCTTATTGTTTATCTATTTTATATATAGTAGTTTGTATCTGTTAATCCCAAACTTCTAATTTATCCCTCCTCTTGTACCTTTCCCCTTCGGTTACCATAAGTTTGTTTTCTGTGTCTGTGAGTCTGTTTTGTAAATAAGTCCATTTGTATCATATTTTAGATTCCACATATAAGTGATATCATGTGCTATTTGTCTTTTTCTGTCTGACTTACTTCACTTAGTATGATAATCTCTGATCTATCCATGTTGCTGCAAATGGCATTTCATCCTTTTTATGGCTGAGCAGTATTTCATCTATGTATGTTCCACATCTTCTTTATCCATTCCTCTGTCAATTAACATTTAGGTTGCTTCCACGTCTTGGCTATTGGAGATAGTGCTGCTATGAACATTAGCGTGCATGTATCTTTTCAAATTCAAGTTTTCTCCAGCTACATTCCCAGGAGTAGGATGACTGGTCATATGGCAACTATATTTTCAGGTTTTTAAGGCACCTTCATACTATTCTCCATAGTGGCGGTACCAACAGACATTCTCACCAACAGTGCAGGAGAGTTGGCCAGAGGATTTTACTGCAGGAGTTTTCTGAGTTCAGAATTTATTCTCCTAAGTCTTGTGTCCTGTATATCCATTCTGGTAGACTTTTCACTGCTGCTGTACCTATACACTCATAAAAACTACTAGTGGTGCTAACCAGTGTTTGGTTTGAATATTCATTGTGCTCCCTGAGTAAGGTACCACTTAAGTACATTTAAGTCTGCATTTTTTTTTCCTCCAGAGAGCCGGTTGTTATACATTTACCAACATATAGTTTCCAAACTGCCAGGTTCCATTTAACCAAATCTACTGCCAGGAATGACCACTCAGCTGCAACAATCCTATCATTTAACTTTCCCATCTTCGTGGCTTATATTCCATAACATCTCCTAACCCCAGGAAACACTGACAACTACTTTCTAGAAATAACTATTTTTTTATGTTTATAAAAAATCACGATTACTAGAATTTATAAATTGTCAGAGCTCTCGGTGTTCTTCAACTGATCTTCAGGACTCACTGTTACTGCTACCAACTTTATTTTCTAGCATCAACCAGAATGCTCCCATTCTATTTCAATATGTAAGCAACATGAAGATGACACTGTTAGAAATAAGAAAGGGAGACATTTACAGAGACTTGCAAAGAAGCACCAGCCCAAGTGCCAGGCTTAATGGGCTTTGAAAGAATCAGATACTGGAATCCCTGAACCTGTCCCCTCTCTATGCCTCTCTCTGTCATTTGTTTTCCACGGAGAAAACAATCTCTCAGTGGCAAACTCAGGGTATTTTCTCAACAAAATACTACCTGGCTAATGTTAGATGAAAGGAATTGAGCAGAGTGGTAGCTGAGAAACAGAGACTATAAGTCTGATGGAATTATATGGGGCCCGCTCATTTCTGTTTCAGATTTTCTTAGCATTACTGGTGAGAACGCTCACCAAGAGCACAAAGTCGCCTTGTGTGTGTATGTGTTCAACTATCTCACGAACTTTTTCTGATGTTCAGATTTTGTGGGAGAGGGAGGATGAAATATGTGCATGCTCTGTGGGTGGAGCTTCTCTACGGGAACAGTTTACCCCGACCCCAAAGCTTTTTAAACTGGTGACTCCAACATCTGACCTCCTGACGCCATGATTCAGTCTTTCTGCTCATTATTGGTACCATATGCAGCTAGAATTACCTTCAGCTTTACACTGACCCTGCAAGTCCTGGCTTTCTCACAAGTTTATCTACTATGGCATGAAGATTGTTTCTTCAAACTATCACTCACAGCAAATGCTTTCCTTCTGTATACCGTCATCAGCATCTTTACCTGCTTGGTAACTTCTGACGGAGAGAAACTGACAAGTTTCTGCCTCACTCCTGACTCAAAGAGGCCCGTAGATAGATCATAATGGAAATTGTTTGGTGTGTTGCAGTTAGATACAAATCACAATTTAACTTCCAAGAAGCTTTGTTCCCAAATGCAAAAAAAAAAAAAAGGTAGCACAACTCTTTAAGTAGTTACAAAACTTCCATGCAAAAGTTGTATCAAAGAAAAAAGGCAACAGGAATACATTTAACTGTAAAAACCTAGAAGTAAAAAGCTGAAGACAATTTATTCAACAAAATTATTGTCAATTGCTGAGAAGCTTTTTACCAAAACAATGCACGACAGTGAATTCCCTGGGGGTCCAGTGGTTAGGACTCCATGCTTTGACTGCCGAGGGTGTGTGGGGTCAATCCCTGGTCAGGTATTAAGATCCTGCAAGTTGCACAGTGCAGCCCAAAACAATCCACTACAGCACTTTTTCCTGTATATGTATATATTTTCCTCTGCAATTGGAGTAATAAAGTATTTTGCAGAAAGGAGTTGCTTGAAAACACTAGTCTACTGGCTGACTTAAAAAGCTATAGGATTATGCAAACTGACCCATTTAGCTGCTGCTCTCACCTAGAAGCCATATTAACACTAAAATGCAAGATTAGACTTCCTATAGGCTTGGTAATGACAGTCTCATTTCGTGCTTAAATTCAAAATGTCAAAATTCCAATCACATAGCAGAATGCTGAATACATAGAGGGTAAGTCACCTAAAAGATTTGACCTTTCATGCTGTTCCATCCTATTTTATTAAGAAAAGCTTCTAGCTAACCTACCTTGGAGTGGAACTGGAATTTAAAAAAATAAGCAATTATTATATACAGGTAAACTTTAGGAGAAAAAAGAATTTAACAGTGTGCTTTGGTATAATTCAATTTGGTTGAATGGGCAATTTCTAGTCTGGAGTTTTGCTTTAGACTGCTGGTATGTTCTGCAGCTTTGACAATATCACTTGAACTTGCCCACTGTCATAACTTTGGTGAAATGGGGGTAATAATACTCTCTTAGTCTGTTCAAGCTTTTATACCAATAAAATGTGACTTTGTGACAAAATACTAAAGTGATTTATAAACAACAGAGATTTTTTTTCCTTCACATTTCTACCTGCTTCCAAGTTTATAAATGGCCATCTTTTTACTGTTTCCCCACACAGTACACAGAGAAGGGCATAGCGACCCACTCCAGTATTCTTTCCTGGAGTATTCCATGGACAGAGGAGCCTAGTAGGCTTCCATGGGGTCACAAAGAGTCAGACATGACTGAGTGACTAACACTTTTACTTCTTTTCATACAGTACCAATGATGAGGAGTTTCTAGGTTCTCTTTTTATATGAGTACTAATTCCATTCCTGAGGACTCCACCCTCATAATCAGTTCCCAAAGCCCCTCACCTCCTAACACCATCACTTTGGGGATTAGGGTTCAGTATATGAATTTGTAGGGGAAGGGAGAGATACAAACATTCAGTCTACAGCAAATGTTTACCAGAAACATATAGTATATGTAGTATACCTATAAGGGCATGTAAGTTTTAGTCTGCTGATTTGTTTACTATTCACGTATACTGTAAAATAAACTAGCTTCACAAAATGGTTTTCTTGAGGAGTTGCAGAAGATGAGACTTCTGGCCTTGATATCTCCAAGTGTTTAGAAGACTTGGTCTACAGAATATTATGACATTTCTTGCTCAGTGGCAGGGGAAATAAAGAAGTCAGTCTGAAGGAGAGAGGCACAGCTGTGTGAGAAGCTTTCTCAGCACAGAGCCGGATTCTGGCCTCCTGAGTCTCTGAAACACTCAAATTCACTGAATGAACAGAGAGGAAGAGGATTATATATATTTATATATTGATCTGCATGCTGGGGTTTCAAATGTGATTCATTATGTACCATTTCCTTTACCCTAATCCATCTGCTAAGGTTTTCTTCTGCTGTGCAAAAGGAATTGGGAAAAGAAATGCGACTTTAACTGAGAAGAGAGGAACAGCATGACACAGTTAGAACCACCTGCACTAAGAAAGATTCAAGATGGTATTTGTCAAATATTGGAAGATGTGTGTCTGCTAGCTGAGGGATAACGGGATGTTTTCCGAGACTGTTCTAAAGTTCTATGGCCAAGAAAAAAAAAAAGATGCATTTGCTTCTCATAATAGTGGTTATCATTTCTCTTGTGAAATGTTTATCTACTGGTGATCTCACTATGGCTTCCTTTGGATTGTCTTCTTGTTTTATTTTCTCTCACTAGAAAAAGCAAACATCTTGGTTCCTGTCTCTTTCTATTATAAGCACCAAGCATGTGCAAAGTTAAAACAAAGACTGCACATTTCCAAGGAACTGGATAAGTGCAGTCAAGTGGATCCTAATGGGAATGTCATGGTGTGTGGGAATTTGGTAACACATGCTTGAGGATTCTGAAAGAAGTGGGGGAGAGATAGATAAAGAAGAGGTGGAGAGATAGGGAGAGAAAGAATAAAATAAACATTTAAGGACCTAGTCCCTTGTGTGGGAGTGAATAAAACACTCTTCAGTGTTGGAGCTGGTCGACTACGCTTCATGCACGCGTGCGTCCTCAGTTGCTTCAGTGTCCAACTCTTTGTGACCCTATGGACTGTAGCCTGCCAGCTTCCTCTGTCCAGGAGATTCTCCAGGCAAGACTACTGGAGTGGGTTGCCATGCCCTTGTCCAGGGGATCTTCCATCATACTAAACTTCATTTGTTGAAATCAGAAAGATCTCCATCCATGGTAGGAAAAATTATGTAGTATACCTATATGGGCATGTAAGTTTTAGTCTGCTGATTTGTTTACTATTCACATATACTGTAAAATAAACTAGCTTCACAAAATTGTTTTCTTGAGCTTGACGAAGGCATTTATTGTAGCTATGTATTTTCCTATATTCTTGAGTCGAAAAGAAATGTTTATCATAAAAGCAACCATGTAACTAAAAGTTTGCAAAGTAGAGAAAGTAAGAACAAGAATTATCCAAAATATAAAGCATATGCCTTTTACTTTTTTTCTTAACTGAAATATAGTTGATTTACAATGCTATGTTATTTTCAGGTGTATAGAAAAGGGATTCAGTTATAAATACATATATGTCTATTTTTTTTCAGGTTCTTTTCCCTCATAGGTTGTTACAAAATATTTAGTATAGTTCCCTGTGCTATATAGTGGGTCTTTGTTGTGTATCTGTTTTGTATCTAGTATCTCAAACTCCTAATTTATCCTCCCCCATCTTTCCCCTTTGGTAGCTGTAAGTTTGTTTTCTGTGTCTGTGGGTCTCTTTCTATTTTGTATATAAATTCATTTGTATTTCTTTTAGATTCCACATGTAATAATCGACAGCATATGATATTTGTCTTTCTCTGGCTTACTTCACTTAGTATGATAATCTCTAGGTCTATCCATGTTGCTGCAAATGGTATTACTTCATTCTTTTTATGGCTGAGTAGCACTCCATTGTACATATATGCCACATCTTCTTTATCCATTCATCTGTCAGTGGACATTTAGGTTGTTTCCATGTCTTGGCTATTGTAAAATGAGTGCTGCCATGAACACTGGGGTGCATGTATCTTTGTCAATTATGTTTTTCTCTGGATATATCCCCAGGAGTGGGATTCTAGTATCATATGATAACTCTATTTTTAGCTTTCTAAAGAACCTCCTTATTTTTTGTTATCTTTTACTTTGCATTTTATATTGTAATCATTTGCAACATATCTATCCATGTGTCATATATTTATATATATACAGATTTTATATACATGCATATTTCTTCATAAAATTATATTTTCATTATCTCATGCTATTATTACTTTAAAAATAAAATTTAATGCCTTCATATTATTTCTAAATCATTATAATTTATTTAATCTGCCATTAGGTCCATGGAACATTAGTATATGTTATTTCAAAAACTGGAGACCAAAAGTAAATAGATTAGAATTCACCTTATAGGGAAAAGCTAAAAATGTTACTTTAATATCTCTCCTGCATTATTTTGTACTACGAAGCTCCAGGAGAGGAGATTAGAGTGCTCATTTCTCAAACTTAATTAAACATAGAACTATTTCTACCATGGCATGTTGTACAATGTTGGTATTCCCAGAGCACACTTTGGAAAACAACAATTTATCCATTTCCTTATTTTTGGATAGCTAAGTTGTAAAAAATGTTTCACTGTAATAAAGAATTTAACCTTATATACAAATTTTTTCATGTTTAGAATTATTTCCTGAGAATTAATTCCCACAAGTTAAAATTGAACAAATGAAAGAGTTTGAGTGTTTTCAAAGTCTTTGGTACATATTTCCACTTTACTCTCCAATTGCCTCACCAGTGTATTAAATATCCTTTTATCATTATAACGTCAATCCACAGAGTTGATTATGAGTCTATGGACAATCACTGCTGCTTCTGGATTTGGGTATGGCTGAGAAAAACAGTCAATAAATAATCCGCAATATATTTCCACAGTATTCTAAGTTCTAATATATTTCCACACTATACTAAGTGCTGGGGCTTCCCAGGTGGTACAGTGGTAAAGAATTTGCCTGCCAATGCAGGAGACGCATGGAGAAGGCAATAGCACCCCACTCCAGTACTCTTGCCTGGAAAACCCCATGGATGGAGGAGCCTGGTAGGCTGCAGTCCATGCGGTCGCTAAGAGTCGGACATGACTGAGCGACTTCACTTTTACTTTTCACTTTCATGCACTGGAGAAGGAAATGGCATCCCACTCCAGTGTTCTCGCCTGGAAAATCCCAGGGACGGCGGAGCGACAGAGTCGGACACGACTGATGCGACTTAGCGGTGGCAGCGTCAGGAGACACAAGAGGTGCAGTTATGATCCCTTGGTTGGGAAAATCCCTGGAGCAGGAAATGATAACCTGCTCCAGTATTCTTGCCTGGAAAATTCTATGGACAGAAAAGCCTGGCAGGCTACAGTCCATGGAGTCGCAAAAAGTCAGCCACGACTGAGCAATTGAGCACATCCACAACACAAACTAAGAGCACACACTGTTAGCCTCCTGATGGACATGCCCTATGAGACATCAATTCTGTAAGCTGCAAAGTGAGGGCCTAACTATCATGGACTCAGATTAAAGACTGAGATCTTTTCTGCTATTATACAAACGCTAATTATGTTGTATTTTTGAGATACCTAGAAGGTTGTGGACATGTGGTATCTGCTCAGTGTATATTTGCCAAGTGAAGGAATTATTAAATAATGAGCTGTACACCCACATACCCACTAAATGCTGCCTTTTGACTAGCTATGTTCAGAGAGCCCCTAATTCACCCTGTTACAGCCTTATCATGGGCCTCCCCACTTAGCCAGTGCTCTAAACAATAGATGATCCAGTTTGGCATCAAACTTAAATATGGCTGACAGGAAGTTGTTGAGATACTTGCAAATGCTTATTGAAAAGGAGCTACAAGCCATTTGCTGGCTGTAGGGCCTACTCAGGAAATCTTAGACTTCTCTGAAATTCCATTTCTTTTTATCAAAATAAAGTTAATAATACCCTTTCCCTGGTGTCTGGAAGCTCAAATAGACACAAAAACACACTTTGAAAAGTTAATACTACATTGAAAATATAAGATATAATTATTATTTTTACTGACTCTATGGTGCCCATCCCAAACAGTGAGAAAGTCTGGAGAATAAAGCATTAGGAGTTTATAGACTAAAGAGAAAAAGTAATGGAGGCTTTAGGCATTCATTTTCCTTGATATGGCATACCTAGAGACAACACCAGTGTTTCCCCTAAAAGAACAAAGTCTTTCCTTATGCTGGGGTTTCCAGATTCTTCAGAAGTTGCCAGGAGGAACAGACCTCAGAGTAATTTGCTGACTTTAAAAAATGCATTGTTGACAACTGGGATTATATGGTATCTCTTTTATCCCAGACATTTTCCTGATACTAGTTTTATTAGGTTTTAATCAGACATGATCTAGTGAAATGCTTTGAAATCTGATTAAAAAGCAAAATGAATAAAGGTGAAGGAGAAATAACAGCAGTGTTGCAGATCTAACTGATAAATTGATGAAAATACATGTAATTATATACAATTAGAGTGGATACTTGACATTCATGAGGGATACAGACTGAGACCTTTGGAATCCCCAAATTTGTGAATTCAGAAATTTTAGTACAGGCGTTTCTGTTGAGAGACACACATTTCTTGACCACAACTTCATATCAAATTAACCTCTCTTTCAAACTTTGAAATTTTGATTATAGTAATCTTGACAGTGGCTGGCACATTTTTCTGAACAGTTTCATGAATCCAATTTCCTGGTTTCCATATGGAGTTAATGACCTCTGACCTATCTTATTTACTTAAGTCACTGATGAATAGATATTGCACTTATTTATTTTCCTAGAATTCCAGGAACCTATTATTTTTCTTTTTTTACTTTCTGTTTCTCTCTCTCTCTTTTTCTCTCTTTCATCTTTTTTTAAAAGTACTACAACCCTGAGACTTGTTAAGACTGTCAGACATATGAGCATATTTATATTTATATGCTGATTGCTTTCTTACCCTTCTTCACTTCCATACCAGTACTAATAGCTGGATATGGGGGATAGATGATTCTTATACAAAAAAACAAATTGAATTTGTGTGCTTATTTTTTGTATATTTTGTTTTGTTTTACTCATTTCATGAGAGCTACTGTGAACATTCCCACTCGATGTTTCCCTCCAGGTGGAAGCCCTAACAAAATAACACATTTCTGCCCTCTCCCTTTTACTCTGGAGTGATCTCAACCAAGGGTGATTTTGCCTTGGCAACATCTGGAGACATGAGTCACAACCAGGGACAGGAAGGATGTAACTGGTACCTAGTGGATAGAGGCCAGGGATGCTCCTAGGACAGCCCCTTACAACAGAGAATTATCTGATCCAAAATGTCGATCATGTCAAGGGTGAGAAATCTTGATCCAGGGAGAGCTGGAATAATGTTAGCTAAGGAATAGTTGAGGGTTATTAAGCCAGTTCCTTGCTTTTTCTTTTCCTCTTTGTGATTTGCCTGCTTACAGAGAAGGCACATTTCCATTTGTCTGCACTATTTATTCTGTGAGGTAAGTTGAGTGGGGCAGGATCTACCACCCACCAGGGAGACCTTCAGTTTGGAGTGTATGTTCAACTCAGGGGCGTGAAAGCAAGGCCATATATTTGCACTCCCTAAACCTCACTAGTTGAAAAGGGAGACATTTTCATCTCTCTCTGCTCAAGTCCTGAGTCTCTCTTTCTTTCTGAACGTGGGTATGAAAAGCTACCATTTGGGGGTACTTTACATAATGAAAACAGCATGTGATACGGATGCTTAATGGCCAGCTGGATTTACTGAGTAGCTACAGCTCTGCCCTCCTCCTACTAGCTCTGCTAACAAGCAGTTGTAATGGTGATGGTTACAGCGGCGGATGCTGAAGACCTGACAGTGAGAAGATTGCAGGCCTGAGAGCCAGAGAAATTGAAGAGCTTTTTTATTTAAAGATGAAAGAATGACTGTGAATGGAAGCAAAATATATAGACATGGTACCCATTGGGGACAGGTCCAGTAATATATCTTTCTCCAACTTGGATGCTAGAGTGAACATGTGTTATTTTTGTCTGTCCAGAATACATCTCTTCAGAACAAAAGCTGCATTTTCCTTGGAGAACCATCTTTCTTATACTCTTGGTCCATGTAGGCCAACATCTGAGCCAGGGATACGCATGAAACACAGGCCCGACCCATGACAATCTCAATTCCCTTGGGCCTCAGTGAATAGATCAGCAATGGGTACCTGCCCCCGTCAAAATCAAACTGATGCCAAGATTTTGCTGGAACCAATAGGAGAAAAACATGTTTTATTCCTGCTGGACTTGGGGCTTTGAGTATGTTAGCCTGAGCTGCCATAAACAGGATGCATGAAATAGAAACCAAGACACAGAATAAAATAACCAAGAGCTAGAGAGAAAGAATCCAGGACTTAATGCTGTTTTTTGATCACTAAGATCTAGTCCTGCCTAAATCTTGGATTCCTCATTTGCATGAGATAATAAATTCCAAGATACTGCCCTAAAAAATAAAGCAGAAAAATTTTACAATAGGGAGAGTCTTAAGTAATGGAAACATCAACTTTGGGCTTAATACCTCAATCTGTCTGTAAATAAAGTAATTCCTCCTATTCTGGACACCTACACATTGACCATGGTCTTCTCAAATTATACTCTTGATTCCTCTCTTGATTTCATTTGTTCAACAGCTTCAGTTATGTTTGAAAATATTCCCTACTGGTCACTAAATACCCTGATGGCCAGGAGTAAATTGATTCCATGAATGAGATTATAGATGAAACACCCTGTAAAGAAGGCGGTCTTAGAACTTATCTAACCAAACCCTGGGAAAAAACACTTCAACCAAATGATTTTCTGTAATAGTGACTAAAATAACAAAAAACTAATATTAATAGCACCTATCCTTGATTAGCACCTTACTGCTTTTCACATATTATGTTAAGTGTTCTTCGTACAATCTCATTTAATGCCTTCACCAACCCTGTAATGTAGTCCTAATTGTCCTATTTTACAGAGGAGAAATCAGAGCCAGGAAGAGGTTCAACAACTTTACAAAGCTAGCAGAAAGTGGCAGTATTGAGAATCATATCAGCTCCAGGTCCTGTGGTCCTAACCATTGTTCTCTCCTACTTATCAAGAGTACTTACTAGAGGGTACTTTGTAGCAAGGTTTCACAACCCATCAAGAATGAGAATCAATGATCTACTCTCTTACTCAAGCTTTCCAGGAAATTCATTCATAAGTGGTTCCTTTATGGCATCTACAGAGAATAATTTTAAAATAAAAAATGTCCAGGTGGAAAATATAGCAGGAAATGTAATGCCCACATCAAAGACACAGACTTCAGTGGCTCTGCCGTGGTGAAAGCCTTTAACCTGGATCAACTACCTACCTCTCTTAGGCTCAGTTTCCTGATAATGGTGACCACTGATTGAGGACCTGCTGTGCACTGGGCATCACACTGGCCTTTAACATCCATTGACTCTAAAGCAATCACTCATGCCCTTTTAGGTCTAAACCTTCCATGATAACAGACTTTCTAGGAATTAAAATGTTTTTACAAGGGACAAGGCAGAATATGAAAATGCAACTGCTTGAAAGAGTTGGATTAAAATTTTCAAATAATACAGTCCCCCCAAACGTTAATTTTTACTTCTGGCCTCCACAGGGCAGCACTGTTTGTACTTCCAAGCAGACGCACTGCAGCCATTATCCTGGGTCCAGGGCAGTAACCAGTAGATGTGGTGTGACCAAGAAATCAAATGCGGAGAGCTGAGCCCTTGCTGGCCTGCTTAACCTTTGGCTGAGTCTTGTTGCCCTGTTGACACTGTGATGGACACATGAGAAGCCAGAGCATTGTGTTAACAGCAGAAGTTCCCTCCCATGGCCACGAAAGTCCTCTATGACTCAAAGAAAATTAGGTTCCTCATCAGTAAGCTGTCCTTTGGGGAAGAGGAAGAGAAATTCCAGAGGAGGGAAGAAAAAAAAGAAAGAATAAAATTCAAAGACTCCTCTCAATGTTAATTTAAAACAACAAAGGCAGTAAATGACGATTGCTCATTTCAGATGTTCGCCTGCCTCAGAGTCATCTGGTTTCCTCAGTATATATTTATTTTTCTTTAAATATCCTGGGACGTGCACACTATTATCTTGTGTGGACGTCTTTAGTAAACAGGGAGCTTAGGCATGTTTGCATTGTTCTGGCTTGTTGCAGTTGTTGACCTGATTGGATCATGCACTGCTTTGATCACTTAAAAATGAAAGCCGTTTTTACTGCAAATTGCACTGGAATGATTTGAAAACTAAACAAACCAAAAGGACATGTTCTATTTATTCTCTATTACTTACACATTTAAAAGAACACACAGACCTCCCTTCTCTCACTCCCCAAAACATGAATGTGTTTAGAATGTATTTCTTAACTAGTTTCTCTTTCTAGGCAAACCCTCTGAATTGAGTTTCTGGAAAAGGGTCTATGGACCGGCATTTTGGTTTGGAAAAGCAACTTTTTTTTTCCACCAGACCCTCCTGGCAGCCCTGTTTTACAGGCTCAGAAGTTTTTTGTCTCCATTCCAGCTCTTACTGGCTGTAAAAACTTGGACACAATAACTCAAGTCTCTGAGCTTCATTTTTCTCACCTGTAAAATGGGGATAGTAGTTCAAAACCACATTGAAAGTATTAAATTATTTAAAGCACAAGATAGATACTCAAGGGAAGATGGACATCATTTTAACGTCGGTGTTATTTTCAACTTATGAATGAAAACACCAGATCCCAAAGAAATTAAATGACCTGCCCAAATACTCACAGCTGACAAGTGGAGAGTTTAAAAACGAACCCTATTCTTTTGCCATAAAATTCAATTCTTCCTGTTTTCCTCATGTAAAAGAAACAACCTAAGTAAAAATCCTGTGCTTACTCTACACAAACAACTTTAAGATAAATTTACCCATTGTCAACCCCCAATTAGATCATCACCTCAAGGTCCTACCATGAAGATATTCTTTTTTTTCTCTCTCTCTTTACATCATTGTGTTGGTTTTGCCATACATTGACATGAATCTGTCATGGGGATACATGTGTTCCTCTTCCAGAACCCCCCTCCCACCTCCCTCCTGATTCCATCCCTCTGGGTCATCCCGGTGCACCAGCCCTGAGCACCTTTGAAGATATTCTAAAGTTGCCATTTTCTCCATCCTAGTTTTGTGATTAAAATGCCTCCTTTAAAAAACACACACACAACACTGTTAGGAAATGAATTGAGAGGCAATGGTTTTAAAACCACTATTTGCATAACGATGTGTCTGTTGCTGTAGTTGCTTTCTCTTGTCTTTTTGATCAACACCCCTGATAGCCTTATCTTTTCAATGCTACAGTCATGAGGTTATTAAAAGAGACCAAATACCCTAACAGCCTTGTACCTTTGATTTTCTGCCATAGTCTCCAAGTTAATGAGTAAGAGGGTCAAGGGAATTTATTCCTGTGCTTTAGGAAATCTACAAACAATATTAAAAGAGAAGTTGGTGGCAGATTAAGAAACTTTTAATAACCTTGTGCAAACCTTCCAGACACTCATTACTCAGCTTCAGTTAGCATGTATAGGTGATTGAAATATGCAATTTCCAAATATGCTGTGGGAGTTAGGAGAGAGCCAGAGGCTGACAGAGAGGTAGTTTGGGCAAGAGAAAAGAGGTTTCAAGGCCAAGGAGTTCAGCAAAAAAGTTGGCTCTTTTATTTTCATGTATGTTTAACTAGAATACCACATAAGAAATGTTGAAAGCCTTGATGGGTCTTGCATGCTCACCATTTTGAAACCCACTAAAGACCATTGATGAATTTATGTGATATGTGTATATTTTGGTTAAAAAAGAACATGGTAATCTCTTTCCTCTCTCACTTTCTTTCATTTTCTTAAGATGCTATTTTTCTAGGCAAGCAGGTAGCTTCCTAACTCCTTTATCAGTTTCAGTCTAAGAAATGGAAATTCTGAGATATTTCCCTATTCATCTTTGAACAGGTATTTATCTTCCCAGTGTTTCTCAGAACCCCCTGTGAATTTGTACATAGCTCGAGATTATCAACTGGATTCCAACTTCTAGCCTTCGTTCTTTCTAGTTCTGGGAAGTTATGCAAGCCACGTAAAGGTTTAACATAGAGTGCATCAAGTATTTTATCTATATTTGACAGATGAAAATATGAAGCTCAGAAAAATTAAATGATTTGTCCAAAGTCACAAAGCTATTGAGTGGAGTTTTGAACATCTGACTTTGATCAGTCTAGCTCCAAAATCCTTGCTACTGGACTGCGTGCATCCTGGCATCAGTTTCCTCTCTAACAATAATCATCTCCGTTTTATCTTCCAAAGAATTTTTGTGAGGATCAAGTAAAATAATATTTGTGAAAGTGTTTTATAAACTCAATATAGCGATATATTCAGAAAGGCTAGAGAAGGACATTACCAGCAGAGAAAAGCCTCATGGTCAGGGGCATGGAAGGAAGAGAGTCTGACATGCCTAATATACAATCTAATCACACTGACTTGAGTGGGGCTTCACTTGGTAGAGCAAGGTTCTACAAATGTTTCCTGTAAACAACCCAAGAGTAAATATGTTAGGGTTTGTGGCCCATTTGCTTTGACTCAAATCCTCCCCTCTGCATGAAGGCAGCCATGGACAATATGTAAATAACTAAGCATGACTAAATTCCCATAAAACTTTACTTATATACACTGACATTTGATTTTTATATAATTTCCACTTATCACAAAATACTATTCTTATTTTGAATTTTATTTCAGCCATTAAAAATGTGAAAGCCATTTCTACCTCACAGGTCACCCAAAAACAGGCAATGGGCCCATAAGACATAGTTTGCAGATCCTTGCTACAGAGCAGCAAAACAGATGAAGTAGCTGACTCATCTGTATAATGTTTGATAGTTGCACAGTGTCACTAAAGTTCATTAGGAAGAGGATTACAAGACTATTAACTTTGAGCTGTAAGAAACCAAAAAAGTTGACTAACATCAGATTGGACTACAAGGAATTTTGCAGTATAGTTAACAAGAGATCTGAAGGTAGAGATTCCAGGGATTGCTAAGACATTTAATCATGTCATCAGTGACCCAAACTCTTTTCAGCCTTTAGCTCCTCTGTTCTCAGCATGTTGGCTTTCCATATTTATGGTTCATACTTCATACTTATAATATTACTGCCATGGATCTAAGCATCATGTCTTCACAATACTATCTGCAGCATGAAAGAAGGGGAAGATGATTCACCAACAAACTCTCCCCTATATCAGTCTCTTTTGTCAGAAAGTGAATGTTTTCCCAGAATTCCTTCAGCAGAATACCCCTTAGCTAAAATTGGGCCATGTGGCCAAATCCTTGAATTGAAAGGAAAATGCAATTGTTATGACTGGCTTGTATCAATCATCATTTGTCTCAGTGAGTGCCTGCTCCTAAAGCAGAGTACCATAGGCTGGGTGGCTTAAACAGCCGAAATGTATTTCTCACAGCTGGAGAGACTGGGAAGTCCAAGGTCAAGGTACTAGTAGATTAATTGACTGGTGAGGACCCTTTTCCTGGTTTGTAGATGTTAAGCATTTCTCTCATGAATCTTCTTGTAAGGGCACTAACCTCATTCATGAGGGCTCTACTCTCATGAAATAATTACCTCCTAAAGGCCCCACCTCCAAATACCACCACACTGGAACTTTAAGCTTCAACATATGAATAGTGGGTTGAAGGGGACAAGCATTCAGTCCATAATCCATTCATCACTTTGGCCCAAACAAAAGGATTCTGTTAGCAAGGAGGAAGCAGAGTGTTGACTGCTGGATATGCCACTGACAGGACGTGGCTCAATGAAAGAAACAGTGTCTCGTGAGAAACTGAGCTAGAAGCCAAGATGAAGTAGGATGGAATTTCTGTGTCCCCACAAAATTCTCTCTTACCCCTTACCATGTAATATGGAAAGTGTGAAACAATACTTCCATTTTTCTAAATCAACTATAAGATTGCTGAAGGCCAGGACTGTACTTTATTCATTATGGTGCTCTTGTCATCTGGCACATGATTGCAGTTCAGTAGGCTTTGAGAATACTTGTTGAATGGAAGTGTTAGAGCTTGCAGGCAGAGTTAAAGAAATCTATCACCACATCAGTATTACTTTTTTTAAAAAAATGTATTTATTTATGTATCTCACTGCACTGGATCTTACTTGCTGCATGTGGGATTTAGAACCCTGACTAGATCAAATCCAGGCACCCTGCATTGGGAGCATAGAGTCTTAGCCACTGGATTATCAGGGAAGTCCCCAATGTTTATTTTGTGTAATTTGCTCCCTATCACATCTAAGGACACATGTACTCACATAGCACAGTTTCTACCAAGTCACGCATGCTCATTCACAGACAAATTTCTGCAGTGGGCTTCCTTTGTAGCTGGGGTTTTCTATATGCTGCACCCTCTTAGCCTCAGGGCTAAGGTCCCTTGATACATCCACCCCTCTAACTCTTGATCCCCTCCTCCCACCTTTTCCCTCCACCCCCATTTCCCATGACCTCAGACAGGGACGACAAAGGAGTCTGACCTAGGGTGCCAACTCCAACTGTACTGGTGGCCAGTGGAGCTCGTTTGGAGAAATCGTGAGCATAGGACATAAAGAGAGACGAGTGCTTGTCCGTCCTAGCCTCAGCAGTTCTTGGAAGGCATTGGGTGATCCTCCCCAGAGCTGAGGGGGCTCTGCCCTCAGTGTCACGGTGGGTGCAGGACCTAAGAAAGCAGAGACCGAGGGGCATGAGGCTGCGGTGGTCTAGGCCAGCTAGAGCATTCTGTCAGCATGCACTTCTTAGTGCACATTGTCTCTCAGAGAGGGACAATGGCCAAATTATGGGCTGAAAGCCAGTGTGGACAGCAGGAGTTGACACAGAAAGGTTGGATGTGAGAAAGAAGAGGAGAGAGCCATCTGAGCAGAAGAAACTATTTTCAGGCACTACATCTCATGTCTGCAAAATCCGTTCTCTATGCCAATAATTGTTATAGGAACAGCTCTTAAGTAAACTAGGTCTAAGGAAAACAAAGTGTCTAGTGACTGTACTGTTCCCTCAGTAAGTGTGAGAACAGTCCTACACACACACACACAGAGTCATACACTTTTTCATCATTAGGGTTGCCTTTTTTTGGAGTTTCACCCTTTTTAGGAGCATCACCCTTCCTTGGATCCTCCTGTCACAGTAGAGGAATTGGTTGCGCAGCTCCTGAGCTGAAAACTCAGCTATTTTCTTATCAGTATGCTGTACTGGCCTGAAGGCTTATTTTCATTTTAGGTATGTGTGTTGCTGGGAGCGCTGAGTGGGCAGCAGATTACAAATAGAGGCCTTAGGCAGTGGTAATTGAGGGCTGGTACAGGCACTGTGGCTAACGGCTTAGAGGGAATATTGCTCCTGACTCGGTGCAGAGAGGCTAGAATTTTCCTGTGGAAATAGGAAGTGTGGACAATGGTTAATGACTTCAAACTGCAAGTGTCAGAGTAGCTGGGGAATCTATTTGCAAGGTTGCCGCTAGAGCCCTGCTGCTGAAATTCATCCTGCGTGTTGCTAATATTGACTGTGTTGTCCTCACCTGGCATATTACCTAAGGTTGTTTGAAAGGCCACTCTCCCACCTCCATCCCACTCCATTCACTGGTACCCAGGATTTTCTAAACAGAAACTAAAACTTGTTTTCCACAAATTAGTTCACACCAAGGGACTATCTGTCATGTGGTAGGTATTTGGTGCTTTGAGAGATGAATTGTGCTTACCTAAAGGAGTTTACAATCTGGAAAATTAGATTAAAAAAAATAAATTAGACAGAAGAGTAACATGCTGGCTTAAATTGGCACGCAGTCATTTATCTTTCTCACCATCAGAAATGCTGTCTTCGGATGTATCTTAAAATTGTCCACAAAAGAACCTCAGTGATGAGGAGAAAGAATGCATATGACTGGCATTCTGGGGACAAAGCCCCAAATAACCCCATCAAAACCCCAAAGTTTTGGAAATGTTGTGCCATATGTTACAGCCCTCATATCTACATTCCTAGAACCAGAAGGGAAGAGAAAAAGAAGGGCTCAACCTCTGCCTTTAAAGACAGTTTTTCTGTTTACATCTCAATGACCACCAAACAGGCATATAGCCACACATAGCTGCAAAAATGTGGCCAGTATTCGAGGGAGAAGTGTGCCTAGCTAAGCGTGAAGTTAGTTTGGGAGGAAAGTGGAGAATAGATGGGCAAGGAACAATCATACAGATCTCTTCTGGCCTCCATCACTAATTCCATTACCGCTTCTGACTTGCATCCCTTATTCTGAAAGTAACTGGGCTGATATTGCAAGAATTCCCGACTTCCATCATAACAATTCACACTTTTGTTGTTTTCTTTTATTTGTCTGTTTATTTGACTGCGTTGGGCCTTAGTTGCTGCGTGCAGGACCTTTAGCTGTGGCAGGTGAACTCTTCATTGCAGCATGTGGGATCTAGTTCCCTGACCAGGGATTGAACTAGGGCCCCCGGCATTAGAAGCACAGAGTCTTAGCCACTGGACCACCAAGGAAGTCCTACTTTCATTGTTTTTAAAAGTCACCTCCTTTACCCAGCCTTTTTAGGTTTTTCCTCTTGCTTACCTGCCTCTTAAGGGCTTCCGTGGTGGCTCATTGATAAAGAATCAACCTGCCAACACAAGAGACGTGGGTTCAATCCTCAGGTCTGAAGGATCCCCTAGAGAAGGAAATGGCAACCCACTCCAGTATTCCTGCCTGGAGAATCCCCGTGGACAGAGGGGCCTACAGTCCATGGGGTCACAAAGAGTCAGATACAACTTAACAACTAAACTAACAATAACATCTGCCTCTTGGGAACTATCCAAGAGCTTTATGTTTCTTTCTTGGGCATGCATGATTTTTACCTTGCTGCATAGCTATTTCTGTGAGTTCACATTTCCTCTAAATTGTAGACATCCTGAGGACCGAGTCAATTTTGAAGTCATGTCTGTGGCCTCTCGATGTCCTGCATACACTGGGAGTTCATGTATTTGTTTCAGGGTGAGTGACTGTCTCATACCGGTGGGAAACAAGTGACAGCCTGGAACAGGCACACATGGAGACACACACGTTATCTTCAGTGGTTGCAAAGATAATATATTGTGGAGATTATTTCATTTAGTTAAGCGGATTTGGTAAAAAGGAAAAATGAGTTTGTTTGGGGACTACTGGGAGCTTTTTAATATAACTGATGCTGAGAGTCTCAAGATTTGGGATAAAAGCCTACCCCAGACAGCTCATGAAAGCATCACATCTACGAAATTTGCCATTACTGAATGACATGGTGTAGAAAGGCTGTTAGTGAGGGCTAATGCCTATATAGGCGGTGTAATGAAGAAATGCGAGGTTTAGGCACAGGAAACCACAGCTCCAACAGAAGGAGCTGAAAAGATATAGATAAGATTAGTGACATATGTAAAGGCCCAGATACTGTGTGACAAAGTCTACCCAGCTGAATAGGCTGAAGCCAGAAGTAATAGCAAGGCCATGTTCTCCCTAATCCTCCAAGATAAGCTGTTCCATCCAGAATTATCAGCCAACAATCTTCAGGGTATCAGGCTGAAAATGAAGTTTCAGACTGCTTTGATTCCTCATCCATAAATGAGAAAGTGTCTGAAGGATCTTTATTTATTCTCGCTCCCACCGAAACACTCTTCAAAAAGTGCCAATATACTAGCAACAGATGCATAAAGCTTCCCTTCCTTTGATTGACAGAACATGATATAAAGCAACCCTCACTTGACATTTCAGTTTCATAAGACTCCTAGCAGGGGGAGGGAAAAAAAATTCTTGAAAGAAAAAAATCCACTAGAAAATAAAGAGGGTTTATGCAAACTCACATGAATGTTTTCAGAATGAAATTTAGCAGTTTTATTTCTCTCCAGCCCTTATTTGATATTTCAGGTTGCAGACGAATGATTTCAGCAGGAGTAATTTCAGCCATGTGCTTATTAATGTTTATGGTTTATTAAAACAAAGTATTTACATGTTAATGTTTGCTGATTACTGGGTGTTTAAGTTGCTTATTTATAAATGATTGGGATATTCACTCTGGGGAGGAGGCATTTAATTTGGTGCTGTGTGTGCTTTAATTTAGATTTCAAAATAAGTAACTGAATGAGAAAATGTCATCCACACCTATGCATTTCAGTTTCAAAAGGTCATCCCATGGTTAGTTTGTATATTTAGAAATTCTTGTCACATTGTTCAATAAGATATTCAAGTCATCTGACCCCCTCTACATTTTTCTCGCAATCGACATATAAATGTTCTGTTTGAAATAAGAACTGAATTTAATGCCTACATATTTCTTAAGGAAGAAGGACTGGAAAGTCTTCCAGATGAGCATTTGAGAAAGATACCAATTCTTTTCTGTTATCAAAGGTATTTCTTTTTATATTTAATTTCTCTATGAGTTTTTGCAAAGTTACCTGGAGTTAAGTTGTTCACATTCTGTGGCAACAATGGTGTGCTAGAACTCCAGCAGTCCACCATTTTCTGGCAACATCAAAGCTACTTTGTATCCCGAGGTTGACTTGACATCACTCAAAGAGCATTTCAGATGGTGTCTTCAGACTGCAAAGACAACTCTAGGAGAGTAAGAGCAGGAGAAAGAATATACAAAATTGGATAAATCTTGGCTAGATGGAAGTCAGTTTTATCTCAGACATCATTTACTTCTCTGTGTCTCCTGCTTTCCCCACTCTCGATCAGTGGATGAGTAGAGAGAAGGCAACTGTTGCTAATAATTCTATTATCAATTTTTGATGTGATGGGTGATATTCCTCATCTCCTGCCCTGGCAGGCAGTTTCTTTACCACTAGTGCCACCTGAGAATCCCTAGTTGAGGGGTTGGGGGGAGAAGCAGGGAAATGACTTAAAATCTTGGTTGTTTTACCAGAAGGAAGTGGAAACTGAAGGAAAGTAGGCAGGGTGGTAAATGTTCCTTTTATGAACTGCCAAATTCATATTTTGAAAATTCACATTTTCATATTCATATTTTAAGTCCCTAATGTAGTATATTTGGAGATGAGGGTCTTACAGAGATCATTAGGTTGTAAGATGGAACCCTCATAATGACATTAGTACCCTTTTAAGAAAACACATCCAGGGACCTCCCTGGTGGTCCAGTGGCTAAGACTCTGAGCTCCCAATGCAGGGGGCCTGGGTTCCACCCCTGGTCAGGGAACTAGGTCCCACATGCCACAGCTAAAAAAGATTCTGTGTGCCACAAGTAAAGGTCCTGTGCAGTCAAAGAAGTAAATAAACATTAAGAATTATTTAAAATATAAAAAAAAAAGAAAAAGAAAACACATCCTCTTCCTCTTGCCCTCCCTTTTTCTCTCTCCCTCTTCTTTCTCTCCCATCATGAGCATACTGCAGGAAGGTGGCTATCTATAAACCAGGAAGTGGTCCAAACCAGACATCAGATCTGCCTCACCTTGATCTTGGACTTCTCAGCCTCCAAAACAATGAGAAATATATGTTTATCATTTAAGCTATGCAGGCAGTGGTATTTTTGAAATAGTAGCATGAACTGACAGACGGTTCCTAATGACAGTACATTTGTTGACAAATACTCTCAGAAAAGTCAGGAATTAATTGTTAAATTGCCCCTCACAAATCTTTTATTTTTTTTTAATTCGACTGGATGAAAAATTCTGTAATGTCTCCAGATTTCAACCAGTGGCCAAGGAGCACTAAGAACTCCTTATGAAGAACAATCTTCACTTTGGGAAAGCTTTGTCTAGTTCCTATAGCAGGAAAAGAGAAGAATTAGCTTGAAAAGATAGACTTCTACTGCTCTTTTCATTTGGTATCCAAAGATTCATCATAGATAAAATAATTCAAATGATACATGAGAAAAGGATGTAGAGCGTGGGCTTTGGTGCAGTATTACAGCTACACAAGTCAGTCCTAGAAGAACAGATCTGTTTAAATTTTACATATATGCTTAACTGTGAACCCTGAATCAGAAATAACTTACAACAATATATATGTATTGTTGTTTAATATATATATTATTGTTGTTTAGTTGTTAAGTCACATCCATCTCTTTTTGCAATCCAATGGACTGTAGCCCACCAGACTCCTCTGTCCGTGGGATTTCCCAGGCAAGAACACTAGTGCAGGTTGCCATTTCCTTCTCCAGGGGATCTTCTCGACCCAGGGATTGAACCTGCATCTGATGCATTGGCAGGAGGATTCTTTACCATTGAGCCACCTGAGAATCCTTATATATATAATTGGTTCCTAAAAAGTTCCAGGCTTGACCACCAAAGCCTGTTTATAATAAGATAATTGCTTTCTATTTTATAATTTTATTTATTTAATTTTGGCTGTGCTAGGTCTTTGTTGCTTTGTGTGGGCACTCTCTAGTTGTGGTGAGCAGAATCTACTCATTGTGGTGCGCAGGCTTGTCATTGCAGTGGCTTCTGTTGTTGCGGAGCACAGGCTGTAGGCACATGGGCTTCAGCAATTGAAGCACACAGGCTCAGTACTTGCAGCTCACAGGCTCAGTACTTGCAGCTCACAGGCTCAGTAGTTGCAGCTCACAGGCTCAGCAGTTGAAGCACACAGGCTCAGTACTTGAAGCACACAGGCTCAGTACTTGCAGCTCCCAGGCTCAGTACTTGCAGCTCACAGGCTTCATTGGCCAGCAGCTTGTGGAATCTTCATGGAGCAGGGATTGAACCTGTGTCCCCTACACTGGCAGGCAGATTCTTATCCAGTGCACCACCAAGAAAATCCAAAGGCCTGTATATTTTAACTGTAGTTGACAATGCCTTCAACCTATTTTATCAGTACAGGTAACCATTAAATAAATTATGAATAGAGTGATTTCTCTTTCATTTATACCTGGAAGAGACACATAAGATATTACAGGTTAGGAGTAGGGATGTGGCTGTAGGAACTTCCACTTTCTGGGGAAAATGTAAAGCTATCCTGTAGCATTTTGGAAGTATTTTATCATAACTGGAACTTAAATAAGGAGAGACACTTACCAGCAGACAATATTGAAATAAATGGTTGGCACAGAAGTTTCTTGTAAAATTTAAAAGTCCTTTTCTTAAAAGTTCATATGGTGTGATAGGAATTCTGTATATTTTATCTCATTCATGTTTCATAATAATCCTATGAAGTGAGTACTATTATAATTCCCACTCTACAAAGAAAAAAAAAACTGAAGCTTCCTTCTGAGCCTAAATGAACAAATTTTAGTAAATAGGTGGAGACCACACAGTTCATGAGCAGTCGAGTCCACATTGTTCTCAGCTCTGCCTGATGGCAAGCCCAGCCTGTGGTCACTTTACAGTGCTAGTTTCTCATTCTTATGGTTGGGAGTCCCTTCTACACACTTCTTGCACAAATACTTATTTTATTAATATATTATGTTGGAAAAAAAAAACAGCCATAGCCTCTGTTTTATTTGCAAAATCTCTGGATCTTCAAGCACAGTGAAAATACTTCAGAATATACAGTCTGCACAGGACTGCCATTGTGTTGCTTATAATTAGTGTGGGGTATGTGTGTGCATGTTTAAAAGAATCATTCTATCATTCAAAAATATATTTTCCGTACATAAGAATACATGCTTTGCTAAAGGCAGCATATCAGAACAACACTTAAAATTTCAGGATAAGCATAAATTAAATTTAAACTTGTTTGAAAATACAAAAACATTAAATATACAGACTAGTTTCCAAAAATGGTCATTTAACACAAAATTGTTGAATAATTCATTGTGTACTATATAAGCAAATCCTGCATTCAGTTGACATTGGAACAGGTCATGTATAAGATCATGCACTTACTATAACTCATGGCCACTATTTATTGTCTAAATGTCTTACAAATACATAATATTGCCTATAGAGGGACCAGATAAAAATATGGATGAATCAGTCAAGACTGCCTTATTCCCTTACACATCTATACAAGTCAGTAACAGATGGCTTTTACAAACAGGCATATCCTCATTAGCACAGGAAGTACATTCCCAGAAATGGGAATGCTAAGTGAATCAGTACCAACCATTCTTATTATGACATAGCCTCTGTGAGGATGTGGTCCCCCACGTGGCATTTGTTCAACCACTAACAGTACCTAAAATAGTCCTTGTTCAAGAGCAGACACCCAGTAAATATTTGCTGAATGAATGAATGGTTTATCCATTCACTTCAGCATCCCTGAAGTCATCACATGCCTTTCAACATTGTTTCTTCTGGGTACTAGCCACGCCACCGCAGCCTGTTTCCCTGTCTGCAGGGATGTTTATCTGGCTGAGGACTTCCATCCAGCCTGGTTGTGGGTTGATCTTTTCACCCTGTTATCCCACCTGTGAGCTTGTCTCTTGAAGGCACCCCAAGTCACTCTTACCCTCACATTTGAAAATCCCACCTGGTAGTCTTATTTGTCGGAGAAGGCAATGGCACCCCACTCCAGTACTCTTGCCTGGAAAATCCCATGGATGGAGGAGCCTCGCAGGCTGCAGTCCATGGGGTCGCGAAGAGTCAGAACCAACTGAGCGACTTCACTTTCACGCACTGGAGAAGGAAATGGCAACCCACTCCAGTGTTCTTGCCTGGAGAACCCCAGGGACAAGGGAGCCTGGTGGGCTGCCACCTATGGGGTCGCACAGAGTCGGACACAACTGAAGAGACTTAGCAGCAGCAGCAGCAGTCTTATTTGTATTATTCCCTACCTCTGGCTCATTTAAAAATACACTTATGATTAGCAATTCTGAGTCAAAGTACTTCAACTGAACATGAAGCAACAGCAGACTTAGAAACTCAAGAGAGTGAACAAACTGACTGACAGATCCCATTTAAAACTGAACAAAGTATCTCATGTCTGTTACCAGTCATGGAAGGGGCCCAGCATCCAAGGCTCTCTTCTGTACCAGTGGCCCTTTTATAAGAAACTTTGATATAAATTACGTTATTCGGTAATGTCTTCAATAAAAGTATTTCAGAGACAAAGAGTAATAAAGCAGATCAGTAGCATAGAAGGGATTCCTAAATACACACCTGAATTCCAGTTAAAAAACAGTAGATTTTTTTACTCTTTTCTTTTGTTTTACTCTTTTTTTAGCTCAGTCATAAAGTATACAAATGTAAAATATAAATTTTAATGAATTTTACATAAAAAATATCCATCACACAACCCAGCAAAGCACCCCCATATACCCTCTTCCAGTCATTATTTACCTCATTCTCGACAAAAGCACTCTGAAGTTCGTGACCAAAGATCAGTTTGCCTAATTTTTAATTCTTGTAAATGTAAATATAGTGTATACTATATATAGTGTAGACTCATCTATGTCTCATCTATGTCTGTTTCTTTCACTCAGTCTTTTTTCATCCACACCGTTGCAGGTAGCTGTAATTCATTCATTCTTATTGCTGTATAGTATTCCATTGTATTAGTATATCAAAATTTATCCATTCATTTTTAAAGGGCATCTGAATTTTTCCCAGTTTGGGCCTCTTGTGCACATTCTTATACATGTTTTGTGATGCATGTGTAGCATTTCTATTGGGTATACATCTAAGAGGAAAATTATCAAGGATAAGCAAATTATTAATTTTTAGAAGGTATTGCCATAGAGTTTCCCAAGTTGTATGAGAATTCCGATTACTCTACACACGTAAAACTTTTGATATATTCTGGAGATTTTTGGTTTTGGTTTGTTTTAGTCATTCTTGTGGATGTGTGGCTCTATTTGCATTTCCTAGGTACCTTATGATGTTTAATGTCTTTTCATGTATCTATTGGTCATTTATATATCCTTTTTCATAAAATGTTCAAATTATTGCTCATTTATAGTATGTTGTCTGTTTTTTCTTATTGATACACATAAGATATATATTAACATATAATATGTTATATATGTAATATAATGTGTTACATATATATGTATAGGTGGTGCTAGTGTTAAAGAACCCTCCTGGTGATCCAGGAGATGTAAGAGATGCAGGGTCAATCCCTGGATCGGGAAGATCCCCTGAAATGGGGCATGGCATCCCACTCCAACGTTCTTGCTTGAAGAATCCCATGAACAGAGGAAGCTGGCAGTCTACAACCCACGGGGTCGCAAAGAGTCAGACAAAACTGAAATGACTTGGCACCAGCACCATATATGATAGGAGCTTTTTGTTGAAGATGCACATAGAGCAAATATCTTCTTCCAGTCTTTCTCTAGTCTTTTCACTACTTGAAAATGTCATATGATGAACCTTAGTTCTGAATTTTAATGCAGTCCAAGTAATCAATCTTTCCTCTTATGGCTAGTGTTTATTTGTATTCTACTTAAGAGAAGTATCTAACTCAAGGTTAAAAAAATTCTTCTACATCTTCCAAGCAGCTGTATGATTTCAGCTTGTACATTTAGCTTTGTGATGTTTCTGGAATTGATCTTTATGTATGGTATGAGTAAGGGATCAATATTCACTTATTATTTTAATAGAGATATCAACTTGATTTGTTTTGTTTGGATTTTTTAATAATTTTTAAATGTAAATTTTTCATGTTTTTAAATTAAGATGTAGTTGATGTACAATATTATATATTACGGGTTTATAACACAGTGAATCACAATTTTTAAAAATTATATTCCATTTATATTTACTATCAAATATTAGCTATATCCCCTGTGTTATACAATGTATCATTGTTACTTGTTTATTTTATACATAATAGTTACTTGTGTGCATGCTCAGTCTCTAAGTCATGTACGACTCTTTGTAACCCCATGGACTGTAGCCCACCAGGCTCCTCGGTCCATGGGACTTTCCTGGCAAGAATACTGGAGTGGGTTGCCATTTCCTCCTCCAGGGGATCTTCCCAACCAAGAGACTGAACCAGTTTCTCCTGCATCTCTTGCATTGGCAGGCAGATTCTTTACCACTAAGTCACCTAGGAAACCCACATAATAGTTAATGTACGTCTTAATCCCTTACCTCTATTTTCCCCCTCTTTCCTTCCCTCTCCCAACTTGTAACCACTACTTTGTTTTCTGTATCTGTGACTCTGTTTCCTTTTCTGTTAAATTCACAAGTTTGTTTTATTTTTTAGATTCCATATATGTGATATCGTATCATATATTATTTGTCTTTCTCTGTCAAACTTATTTTGCTTACCTCCAAGTCCATCCATGTTGTTGCAAATGGCAAAATTTTGTTCTTTTCTATGGCTGAGTAGTGTTTTATTGTATATATTCTGGCATCTTCTTCATCAATTTATCCATCCATGGATACTTGGATTGTTCCCATAAGTTGGCCATTGCAAATAATGCAGCTTATAAACATTGAGTTCAAGTATCTATTTCAAGTAGTGTTTCTGCTTTTTTAGGTATATACACAGGAGCGGAATTACTGAGTCATATGGTAGTTCTATTTTTAGTTTTGGGGATTAGTCATTCTGTGTTCTACAGTGGTTGCACCAATTTGTATTCCTATCAACAGCATACAAGGATTCCTTTTTCTCCACATCCTTGCTAACATTTGTTATTTGTGTCCTTTTGATGATGCCATCTGACAGGTGGAAAGTTACATCTCATTGTGGTTTTAATTTGCACTTCTCTGATGATTAACAATTTTGAGCCTATTTTCATGTGACTGTTGGCCATCTGTATGTCTTTTTTGGAAAAATGTCTATTCAGGTCTTCTGTCCATTTTTAAATTGGATTGTTTGTTCGTTTGTTGGTGTTGAGTTCAAGAAACTGTTTATATATGTGGGATATTAACTCCTTATCAGTCATATCATTGGCAAATATTTTCTCCCATTCAGGAGCTTGTCTTTTCATTTTGTTGATGCTTTCCTTTGCTATGCAGAAATGTTTAATTAGGTCCCATTTGTTTATTTTTTGCTTTAGGAGACAAATCTGAAGAAAATACTGCTATAATCTATGTTGAAGAGTCTTCTTTGTATGTTTTCTTCTAGAGGTTTTATGGTTTCTAGTCTTAGATATAGGTCTTTAATCCATTTTAAGCTTATTTTTATATATGGTATGAGAAAATGTTCTAGCTTCATCCCAGAACATGTAACTGAGACAGTCATTTCCTAGGCAGGTTGATAAGAAGTCTAGGGGTTCCCCAAGGAGAGAGGGGTCTGGAATTCTCAAGGAGGAAGAAAGGACAAACTTTTTTCCCCTCTACATTCCTTAGGATTATACAACAATTATGTATACAGTCTCTGGAAAAAAACCTTCTGGCTAATCCTATTATCGTAAAGTGTAAATTATGGGAGTAGGTCTAGTGAGGTTTTTACAACCTCCAGGCATTCTTTTGATTCACTGTAATAACTAATTTGAGAGCATATAACTCCATTGCTAACACTAGCAAGCGGGTAATCTTTCTGCCCCTTTCTGATGCCTATGTCAGAAGCTTTCTCTATCTTCTTTATACTTTAATAAAACTTTATTACACAAAAGCTCTGAGCGATCAAGCCTTGTCTCTGGCCCCGGGTTGAATTCTTCACCTCCAGAGGCCAAGAATTCTGGTGTCTTTTTGTGGTTCTGCAACAACCTTTCATAACTGTCCAGTATCCACAGTATCACTTATTGAAAAGGCTGTCTTTCTCCACTGTATATTCTTGTCTCCTTTGTTGTAAATTAATTGACTATAATTGCATAGGTTTATTTCTGGGCTTTCTATTCTGTTCTATTGACCTATATGCCTATTTTTGTGTCAGTTCCATACTATTTTGGTCACTGAAGCTTTATAATATTCTGAAGTTAGGAACATGATTCCTTCATCTCTGTTCTTCTTTCTCAAAATTGTTTTGGCTATTTGAGGTTTTATGTATCTATACACATTTTAAAATTATTTGTTCTAGTTCAGTGAAGACTGCCCTTGGTATTTTGATAGGATCTATATAGAATTTGAAGATTGCCTTGGATAGTACAGTCATTTTAACTATATTAATTATTCCAATCTGTAGACACAATATATCTTTATAACTGTATTGTCTTCAATTTCTTTCATCAGTGTCTTACACTTTCCTGAGTATAGGCCTTTTACCCCCTTAGGTAGGTTTATTCCTAGATATTTTGTTCTTTTTGATGCAATGGTAAATGGTATTGTTTCTTAAAATTCTCTTTCTGTTAATATGTTGTTAGTAGATAGCAACACCACAGATTTCTGTGTATTAATTTTGTACCTTGCCACTTGAAAAAAAAAAACACCTTGTTTTACATTGCCTTGAAGTGGCACATTTGTTGCAAAATCATATTTATGTGAAATTATTTCTGAATTCCATTGTTTCCATTGATCTGTTTATTCATATTTGCATCAATACTAGTTTAGTTCGGTTCACTTCAGTTCAGTTCAGTCACTCAGCTGTGTCTGACTCTTTGTGACCCCATGAACCGCAGCACGCAAGGCCTCCCTATGCATCACCAACTGCCAGAGTCTACCCAAACCCATGTTCATTGAGTCGGTCATGCCATCCAACCATCTTATCCTCTGTTGTCCCCTTCTTCTGCCCTCAACCTTTCCCAGCATCAGGGTCTTTTCAAATGAGTCAGCTCTTCACATCAGGTGGCCAAAGTTTTGGAATTTCAGCTTCAACATCAGTCCTTCCAATGAATATTCAAGACTGGTTTCCTTTAGGGTAGACTGGTTGGGTCTCCTTGCAGTCCAAGGGACTCTCGAAAGTCTTCTCCACCACAGTTCAAAAGCATCAATTCTTCTGCACTTAACTTTCTTTATAGTCCAACTCTCACATCCATACATGACTATTGGAAAAATCATAGCCTTGACTAGACGGACCTTTGTTGACAAAGTAATGTCTCTGCTTTTTAATATGCTGTCTGAGTTGGCCATAACTTTCCTTCCAAGAAACAAGCATCTTTTAAATTCATGGCTGCAATCACCATCTGCAGTGATTTCGAGCTCAAAAAAATAAGTCAGCCACTGTTTCTCCATCTATTTCCCATAAAGTGATAGGACCAGATGCCCTGATCTTAGTTTTTTGAATGTTGAGCTTTAAGCCAACTTTTTCAGTCTCCTCAAGACTCCTCAAGAGTCATCAAGAGGCTCTTTAGTTCTTCTTCACTTTCTGCCATAAGGGTGGTGTCATCTGCATATCTGAGGTTATTGATATTTATCCCAGGAATCTTGATTCCAGCTTGTGCTTCCTCCAGCCCAGAGTTTCTCATGATGAACTCTGCATGTAAGTTAAATAAGCAGGGTGACAATATACAGCCTTGACGTACTCCTTTTCCTATTTGGAACCAGTCTGTTCTTCCATGTCCCATTCTAACTGTTGCTTCCTGACCTGCACATAGGTTTCTCAAGAGGCAGGTCAGGTGGTATGGTATTCCCATCTCCTTCACAATTTTCCAGTTTATTGTGATCCACACAGTCAAAGGCTTTGGCATAGTCAATAAAGCAGAAATAGATGTTTTGGGGGAACTCTCTTGCTTTTTCGATGATCCAGCGGATGTTGACAATTTGATCTCTGGTTCCTCTGCTTTTTCTGAGTTTAGCTTGAATATCTGGAAGTTCACCATTCACATATTGCTGAAGCCTGGCTTGGAGAATTTTGAGCATTACTTTGTTAGTGAGTGAGATGAGTGCAATTGTGCAGTAGTTTGAGCATTCTTTGGCATTGCTTTTCTTTGGGATTGGAATGAAAACTGACCTTTTCCAGTCCTTTGGCCACTGCTGAGTTTTCCAAATTTGATGACATATTGAGTGCAGCACTTTCACAGCATCATCTTTTAGGATTTGAAATAGCTCAACTGGAATTCCATCACCTCCACTAGCTTTGTTCATAGTGATGCTTCCTAAGGCTCACTTCACTTCACATTCCAGGATGTCTGGCTCTAGGTGAGTGTGAGTGATCATGTGGGTTGTGAAGATCTTTTCTGTACAGTTCTTCTGTGTATTCTTGCCACCTCTTCTTGGTATCTTCTGCTTCTCTTAGATCCATGCCATTTCTGTCCTTTATTAAGCCCATCTCTGCATGAAATGTTCCTTTGGTATCTCTAAATTTCTTGAAGAGATCTCTAGCCTTTCCCATTCTATTGTTTTCCTCTATTTCTTTGCATTGATCACTGAAGAAGACTTTCTTAGTTCATGTGATCTTAATAAACTATCTACACAAGACCTTTCTTTCCTCTTCTTTAAGGTTATCTTTGCTAATTTTGGCCATTGGCACTTCCATATAAATTTTAGAATCAGGTTGTCGATTTTCACAAAAAGTTTATGAAATATTTTAGTTTTAGGGAGAGTTCATGTTTCAGCAATAATGAGCCTTCTCTTTCTCAAACATGGTATGCCCCTTCATTTATTTAGATATTATAAATTTTGTCTGAGTGATCTTTTAAAATTATCTATGCAGAAATCTTGTACATCCTTTGTTAAATATATCCCTAAGTATTGATTTTTAATCCTATTGTACATGTATCTATTTGAATGTTAATATATAATAATTTATTGCTAACATGTAGAAATACAATAATTTCTTTTCACTCTGTTTTTAGATTTTACAGTTATACAGTCATGTCATCTGCAAATAAGATAGTTTACTTCTTCTCATTTCAGTCCTTTTACTTTCTATTCTTGCTAAGACCCCTAAAATAATGTTGAATAAAAGTGGTGACACCTGACATCTTTCTGCCTTTCCAAGCTATGGACTAAAATTTTCAGAGGTTCAACCTTGGGTTGATTATTTTTTGCATATTTGTTGCATATTTTTGACAGCTATTATCTGGCTAGAGAAATTTATTCTGAGTATACTGTGAGGTTTTAGTATGAGTAAATACTGAACTTTATCCAATGATATTAGTGCACCTATTGAGATGGTCATATACTTTTTCTCCTTTATTCTAAAAAAGAAGTGAATTTCATTGATTGATTTTTCAAATGTTAAACCAAATTTTTATTAATGAAAAACTATAACTTGCTTTCTACAATTATTATTATATATCTCTGGGTTTAATCTGTAAACATTATGTTTAGAATCTTTGCCTCTATTAATAAGAAACATACACTGGCAAAATAATACCTACTTCTTTTTCTGTGCTATACAGTAGTCCGTTGTATATCCATTGGTTATGCATTTTGAATATAGCAATGAGTACATGACCTTCCCAAACTCTGTAACTAACCCTTCCCTCTGGTAACCTTAAGTTCATTTTCTAAGTCTGTGAGTCTTCTTCTGTTTTGTAAGTCAGTTCATTTGTATCATTTCTTTTTAGATTCTACACGTAAGGGATATAATGCTCTTTCTCCTTCTCTGTCTGTCTTACTTCACTCAGTATGATACTCCATCCATGTTCCTGCAAATGACACTATTTCATTCTTTTTAATGTCTGAGTAATACTCCATTCTATATATGTACCACATCTTCTTTGGGCTTCCCTGGTGGTTCAGATGGTAAAGAATCTGCCCATAGTGCAGGAGACCTGGGTTTGATCCCTGGATTGGGAAGATCCCCTGGAGGAGGGCATGGCAACCCATTCCAGTATTCTTACCTGGAGAATCCCCATGGACAGAGAAGGCTGGCAGGGCTACAATCCATGGGGCCACAAAGAGTAAGACACTACTGAGCAACTAAGCACACACAGCACACACCACGTCTTCTTTATCCACTCTTCTGTCAATGGACATTTATTTTGCTTCCATGTCTCGGCTATTGTAAACAGTGCTGCAATGAACACTGGGATGCACGTATTCTTTTGGGTCATGTTTTCCTCCATATATATGCCCAAGAATGGGATTGCAGGGACATATGGTAGCTCAAAACAGTACCTACTTCTGAATTAGCAGCATCACTTGACTTCCTACCAATGTTTTAGTAAGCAGAATAACTTCTTTCAATTAGAAAACTGGCATCAGTTCTATGTCTCATAAAATCAAAGGCTTAGATAAACATGAGTGAATATAGCTGAGAGTTTGATGAGCTCTCTTGGGCTACGGATCTTCATAACAGGATGCGGAATAGATGAAGGCACTGGCTCGGTGCTTTGTGGCCATGTCTGTGAACCTGTAACTTTCTCTTGTTGATGGGTGTAATAAATCTATGTAATGTTCTGCCTTTAAGATCAAGTCCAGACTCTTTAACACAGAACCAGGGTCTGTGAGGCCCTGGGGTCTACATGTCTCTCACCTCACATCTCACTCTTCTTAGTTCTCCCTGCAACCCTCTTGCAACCTAGGTGACTCATTCATATTGACTTCCTTGCAGTTCGTTCAGTATGCCAGGTTTTCACTCATCTTGCTGACTGCAACTTGCTTCTCTCCTCATAGCAACTTCATTTTCTATTCAGGACAGCTTAAGTTTCCTATCTTGGTATGCCCCATTATACAGGGCTATGACTGGGATTAGATACTTACTTTTTGTCTTATAAACTTGAGCAGCATATAAGAGCCACTCTAGAAACATTGTTTATTTGACTATATGAATAAAAATGTATGTACTACCATTATCCTACATACTCATCATCTGATCACATGATCTTATGTCTTCTCATCATCTCAACATAAGAACTAAAGACCAAAATAAAAATGCAAAAAAGAAAACTAACCACTAATTTATTCCTTGCATAAGTCAGCAAATAATCATTGAATACTGCCTTTGTGCTAGGTACATGCTGCCCATGAGGCATATAGCATAAGACAAGAGAGAAAAATTCAAGAGCTTTATTCCCTTGTGAAGGAGACAACCAGGCCAACATAAAGAGGAGGAAAAAGTAAAATTTTAAATTACAGTTGAAATCAATTCCATAAAAAAATAAAAACAAAAAGCTTACAAAGCTCCAGAACACTGAGAGTGGGGAATATTTATCTCAGTGAGAATTGTCAGGGAAAACCTCTTTCAGGTGGTGACGATGAAACTAAATTTGGGAGAATTGAGAAACAAGTCAAGATTCTTACCCTAGCACAGTTCTGAACCAGGATACTTAAACCAATCATTATTATATTCAAGTTTGTTTATCTCATCAGTTCTCAAAGTGTTATCCAGGGGCCAATAGACTCCTTCCTTTCAAAGAAGCCAAGAAGTCAAAAATACAATATTAAAAGGTCATAACTGAAAAGTTATCTTGCCTCTTTCACTCTCATTATGTCATGATGGTGTGGAGATTTCCAAATGCTACATGGCATGTGATGTCACAATAGATTAAATGAAGAAGCTATCTTTTACTAAAACAGATATTAATAAGATTTGAAAAAAATGTTTAACAATGCCATTTTCTCACTGAATATTTTTATTTTAGCCAATATGGATGTGTTGATAAAATATATGTTCTTTATGTTAACATGTAGTGAGTTTATTATTACTATCTCATAATAGTTTAATAAATACTTTAAAAATTTGCCAATTTAGCAAAAGGAACGCAGATGTATAGAACAGACTCGTGGACTCTGTGGAAGAGGGCAAGGGTGGGATAATATGGGAGAATGGCATTGAAACATGTTAATTATCATATGTGAAATCAATCTCCAGCCCAGGATTGATTCTTGGGGCTGGTGCACCGAGATTTCCCAGGAGGAGGGAATCTGGAGGGAGGAGGGAGAGGGGTTCTGGAGGGGGAGCATATGTAAACCCATGGTGATTTCATGTCATTGTATGGCAAAACCAACACAATAAAGTAAAGAAAATTTTAAAAAAATTTGCCAGTTTAATTTCTCTTATGGTAAATACCAACCCACATAGAGTAGTCCTCAAACTAGTGTAAAGGGGTCCTGAGACCAAAACATTTGGGAACTGCTGGTTTAGTTAGTAGAGTAAACGTCAGTTTAAAAAAAAACAATCAGTGGAGGAAATGAAGATACCTTAGATGACATATATGAAATGCTTCCTTATAGCTCTCCAACTCTGAACACAAAACAACCGCATCCACCTGGGAATGCAAGCATTCAAACATCTCCAGGGCTCCTAAAAGTCCAATGTTTAGCAGGCTATAGACAGAAGACTCTGGGTATTTGGGTAAATGTGGTCAGGGCTCCACAGAGAGGAGGGTTCTCATCTAATTATTTGGTGCCTTGTAAATCCAGCCTGAGCATTTTCTATTTTAATTGGGAAATGTTGTAGCCTCTTGCTCATAGCACAAGGGATAGGAAACCAGGCATTCTTAAGTGAAATAACAATAGAATCAACCCTCAGTTTAAATTTCTGGAGTCTTTTCCTTGAAATGTTGCCTACAAGTTTCTCCCGGCCAATTACTCTGCACCAGGACTGTTCAGTCACTGTCCAAGATGATCAAGCCTGACTCCATGAAATAGTCAATCACTCCATGCCTCTGCCTGCTTCCTGGGCTCCATGGAACAGTCTCTTCATTGTATTTGAGTCTGATTTTCACTTTCATTAGTGAATCTAACAACCATGAAAGAGCCAGCTATGAAACTGAGCCATAAGATCAGTAATGGATGAAATGTTTCTTCAACATTCATTTAAAAATTTTTTTTCAGTCTTTTGCCATTCCAAAGAAAAATTATCTGTTTCTCTCTGTAAAAGTCGTATTTACATTGTACCTGAAAATAAATGAGAAACAGTGAATGACAAAATAAAATACCCCACCAAAAAAAAAAGAAAGAAAGAAAGAAATAGCAATGTGTTTAATTGGCAGACTTGGGGGGAGGCTATTCTTGTAGCCTTTTTTAACATACTATACCCTAAGAAACGTATTTGTACCAGATTTGCAAGCAGAAATTATCATATTACTTTGAGAACCCTTCTGTGTGAATTTAACCTTTTGCTAGTTTCTGACTTTTCCTGTAGTAAATAATCCCATGCAGATTTATAAAAGGTAACATATACAAAAAGTGCTTTCTATTATAAAGACATATACTCATATTTTGGATTATTATTATAACTAAGGAAATCAAAGAGAGTTCCAATCTCTTTAAAGAAAGGCTATTGACAGTATTTCTATCTAATTCTTTCCATCAATACCTAAAGGGTACCTTATTGAATCCAGAGTCTCCTTTTTCTTGACTAATGTAACATTTCTAGACTGAAACTTTGGAGTATATATGCCATCAAGTAAGCAATTGTAATCAGGAATCCTCTCTGTTTAAAGGCTCTCTAAATCTTCCCTGGATACTAATTAATCTACTCCCGAAGTATTATCTATTAGCGAAGTTCTACAATATGCATTCCCCTATGTACCTGAATACTAAAAAAAAATGACAGTTTGTAAATGTTAAAACAGACAATGAACAAACTTTACCACTCTATAATTTATATATACATTATATAAATTTAATTATCTATTATATATAATTATTACATTATAATCACTTGACTTCTATATTTATTATTTATATCAAGAGATATAGTTTGTAATTATAAACTATAAAAAGATCATTTATAATTATTTATATGAATTTCTTTGAGTGCATTGATATATTCTCCAGAGCTAGACTTTCTAATCCAGATAACCAGTGGGTTTTCAGAATTTTAGGGGAAAAAACATAAAAAGGTAAGCACTAGAATAGCAAACTCAAAATAATTGTCATTGCTATTCTAGGGATTCAATTGATTTGAACAAATTTGACTAGTAAAAATAATATTCAGTGAATATGAAGATGTCGGTTCCTCATTGTGTTTCCCTGAAATAGATTGCTAATAATGGTTTAGAAGACATAAAACCACTGTAAGATGAAACTACATCAAGTGAAATGACTCTGTTTTTAAAGACTATGAACAGTTGAATACAAATCTGTCAATAGAATTTTATAAAACATGTCAAAACTGGTATAGATGGTAGGTATGCAGATAGATAAATAGATCAATATGGCAAGCTTCACTCATCAGTTCAGTTCTATCGCTCAGTCGTGTCCGACTCTTTGCGACGCAGCATACCAGGCTTTCCTGTCCATCACCATCTCCTGGAGCTTACTCAAACTCATGTCCATTGAGACAGTGATGCCATACAACCATCTCATCCTCTGTCATACCCTTCTCCTCCCAACTTCAATCTTTCCCAGCATCAGGGTCTTTACTAGTGAATCAGTTTTTCATGTCTGGTGGTCAAAAGTATTGGGGTTTCAGTGTCAATATCAGTCTTTCCAATGAATATTGAGGACTGATTTCCTTTAGGATAGACTGATTGAATCTCCTTACAGACCAAGGAATTCTCAAGAGTCTTCTCCAACACCACAGTTCAAAAGCATCAATTCTTTGGCACTCAGCTTTCTTTACAGTCCAACTCTCACATCCATATGTGACTATTGGAAAAACCATAGTTTTGACTAGATGAACTGTTGGCAAAGTAATGTCTCTGCTTTTTAATGTACTGTCTCCATTAGTCATAGTTTTTCTTCCAAGGAGCAAGCATCTTTTAATTTCATGGCTGCAATCACCATCTGCAGTGATTTTAGAGCCCAAGAAAAGTCTCTTACTGTTTCCATTGTTTCCCCATCTATTTGCCATGAGTGATTGAACAGGATGCCATGAGCTTAGTTTTCCAAATGATGATAAAAGAACAGGAGTGAAAAGCAAAGGAGAAAGGAAAGATATACCCTTTTGAATGAAGAGTTCCAAAGAATAGCAAGGAGAGATAAGAAAGCCTTTCTCATTGATCAGTGCAAAGAAATAGAGGAAAACAATAGAATGGGAAAGACTAGAGATCTCTTCAAGAAAATTTGAGATACCAAGGGGACATTTCATGCAAAGATGGGCTCAATAAAGGACAGAAATGGTATGGACCTAACAGAAGCAGAAGATATTAAGAAGAGGTGGCATGAATACACAGAAGAACTGTACAAAAAAGATCTTCATGATCCAAATAACCACAATGGTATGAACACTCACCTAGAGCCAGACATCCCAAATGTGAAGTCAAGTGGACCTTAGGAAACAACACTACGAACAAAGCTAGTGGAGGTGATGGAATTCCACTTGAGCTATTTCAAATCCTAAAAGATGATGCTGTGAAAGTGCTGCACTCAATATGTCATCAAATTTGGAAAACTCAGCAGTGGCTACAGGACTGGAAAAGGTCAGTTTTCATTCCAATCCCAATTAGAAAGGAAATGCCAAAGAACGTTCAAACTACTGCACAATTGCATTCATCTCACACACTAACAAAGCAATGCTCAAAATTCTCCAAGCCAGGTTTCAAGAGTACGTGAATGGTGAATTTCCAGATGTTGAAGCTAGATTTATAAAAGTCAGAGGAACCAGAGATCAAATTGCCAGCATCCATTGGATCAAAAAAGCAAAAGAGTTCCCTCAAAAAATCTATTTCTGCCAAAGCCTTTGACTGTGTGGATCACAACAAACTGCGAAAAATTCTTAAAGAGTTGGGAATACCAGACCACCTGACCTGCCTCCTGCGAAATCTGTATGCAGGTCAGGAAGCAACAGTTAGAACTGGACATGGAACAACAGCTTCTCCTATATGAAGGGAAAACCATCTTACAGTAGAATGCTATATACATAAAAGGGATAGTTGAATTTATTAAATCACCATTTGCCAGCTATTATACAAATAATTGATTCAGGCAAGAGTCATCAAAAATGCTACTATTGGCAGATCAAAGTTTGATTATAAACAGTATATTTACATAGTCTTAAATGTTTCTCCACAAATTGCTCAGTTACTCATCAGCTAACAGGAACAAAACACATATTAACTAAATTCACAATGAATAAACCTGGAAAATATCATCTAAAGTAAATTATAAAAGTTAATGGCACCAAGAATATGGATATATTGTACCTGCAGAAATGATGCTCTAAGAACATACTTCACTTCTATGATACTTTTGCCAAAAATGCACCAGAAAACACTGGACAAATCATAACTGTGGGACATTATACAAGATAATTGGTTTTTTATTTTTTTTGGTTTTGCCATACAATGTCATGATATCGCCATGGGTATACATATGCTCCCCTTCCAGAACCCCCCTCCCTCCTCCCTCTTGATTCCCTCCCCCTGGGACATCTCGGTGCACCAGCCCCAAGCATCAATCCTTGGCTGGCGATTGATTTCACGTATGATAATTAACATGTTTCAATGCCATTCTCCCATATCATGCCACCCTTGCCCTCATCCACAGAGTCCATGAGTCTGTTCTATACGTCTGCGTTCCTTTTGCTGTCTCACATGCTGGGTTCTTGTTACCATCTTTCTAAATTCCATATATATGCGTTAGTATACTGTATTGTTGTTTTTCCTTCTGGCTTACTTCACTCTGGATAATAGGCTCCAGTTCCGTCCACCTGAGTAGAACTGATTCAAATGAATTTTTTTTTTAATGCTGAGTAATATTCCATTGTATATATGTACCACAGCTTTCTTATCCATTCGTCAGTTGATGGGCATCTAGGTTGCTTCCATGTCCTGGCTATTGTAAACAATGCAGCGATGAACATTGGGGTACACGTGGCTCTTTCAATTCTGGTTTCCTCGGTGTGTATGCCCAGCAGTGGGATTGCTGGGTCATATGGCAGGTCTATTTGCAGTTTTTTAAGGAATCTCCACACTGTTTTCCATAGTGGCTGTACTAGTTTGCATTCCCACCAACAGTGTAAGAGGGTTCCCTTTTCTCCACATCCTCTCCTAAGGACTCTACCAGAAACTTACTAGAGCTAATCAGTGAATATAGTAAAGTTTCAGGATACAAAATCAACACACAGAAATCCCTGGCATTCCTATACACTAACAATGAGAAAACAGAAAGAGAAATTAAGGAAACAATTCCATTCACCATCGAAACAAAAAGAATAAAATACTTAGGAGTATTTCTACCTAAAGAAACAAAGGTTTGTATATAGAAAACTATAAAACACTGATGAAAGAAATCAAAGAGGACACAAATAGATGGAGAAATGTGCCGTGTTCGTGGATTGGAAGAATCAATATAGTGAAAATGAGTATACTACTCAAACCAATCTATAGATTCAATGCAATTCCTATCAAGCTACCAGAGGTCTTTTTCAGAGAATTAGAGCAAATAATTTCACAATTTGTATGGAAATACAAAAAACCTCGTATAGCCAAAGCAATCTTGAGAAAGAAGAATGGAACTGGAGGAATCAACCTACCTGACTTTAGGCTATACTGCAAATCCACAGTCATTAAGACAGTATGGTACTGGCACAAAGACAGAAATATAGATCAATGGAACAAGATAGAAAGCCCAGAGATAAATCCACGCATCTATGGACACCTTATCTTTGACAAAGGAGGCAAGAATATACAATGGAGAAAAGACAACCTCTTTAACAAGTGGTGCTGGGAAAACTGGACAGCCACTTGTAAAAGAATGAAACTAGAACACTTTCTAACACCATACACAAAGATAAACTCAAAATGGATCAAAGATCTAAGCATACAACCAGAAACTATAAAAATCCTAGAGGATAACATAGGCAAAACACTCTCTGACATAAACCAAAGCGGGATCCTCTATGACCCACCTCCCAGAATATTGGAAATAAAAGCATGAATAAACAAATGGGACCTAATTAAAATTAAAAGCTTCTGCACAACAAAGGAAACTATAAGCAAGGTGAAAAGACAGTTTTCAGAATGGGAGAAAATAATAGCCAATGAAGCAAAGGACAAACAATTAATCTCAAAAATATACAAGCAACTCCTGCAGCTCCATTCTAGGAAAATAAACGACCCAGTCAAAAAGTGGGCCAAAGAACTTAACACACATTTCTCCAAAGAAGACATAAAAATGGCTAACAAACACATGAAAAGATGCTCAACATCACTCATTATCAGAGAAATGCAAATCAAAACCACAATGAGGTACCACTTTACACCAGTCAGAATGGCTGCAATCCAAAAATCTACAAGATAATTGGTTTTTACTCTTCCAACATATCAAGGTCAACAAAGACAAGGGAAGACTCACAAACTGTTCCAGATTGAGGAAGAATTAAGAAATATGAACACTAAATGCAATGTGTGGTCTTGGACTAGATCTTATACTTTGTAAAGGAAATTAGTAGAACAATTAGCAAAATTTGAATAGATCTGGCTTCCCTGGTGGCGCAGATGGTAAAAAGTCTTCCTGAAATCCAGGAGACCTGGTTCGATCGCTGTCGGGAAGATCCCCTGTAGAAGGGAATGGCAACCCACTCCAGTACTCTTACCTGGAAAATCCCATGAATAAAGGAGCCTGGCAGGCTACATTTCACAGTGTTGCAAAGAGTCAGACACAACCAAATGACTAATATGTAATGTATAGATTAGCTTAATAATATTTTTATCAGTGTAAATTCTTCAAATTGAAAGATTTGACTATGATTATGTGGGAGAGTGTTTTAGGAAATACATATTGAAATTTTAAAGGGCAATAGGGTATCATGTCTGAAACTTTATCTCAAAGGGCTCAGAAAAATATAATATAATATGCATACCCTCTTTGTGCATGTGTTGTGTGTGTATGTATGAGAGTAAGAATGATAAAATAAATGTACTAAACTGTCAATATTTGTGAGCCTGATTGAAGGATACACCAGAGATTTTTGTACTGTTTTGGCACCTTTTCTGTAAGTTTAATATTATTTCAAAATGAAAAGTTAAGGTAAAAACTCAATTCTTCCCCACCTTTTAATAAAAGTACATGAATTCATGCTTTTATGATCATAAGCACACACAAATACAAGAAGCTGTGGTCCAGAGAGTCTAGAAAAATGATTCAGGATAGTATTAAACTATCAAAATATAACAAGGAAAAAAGTCTATTTCACCCAGTCCTGTCTCTCAAGAAATGGATATCAAAATTTGGGTTCCAAATTTATATCCACTTTTCTCAATTCAATGTATTGATTTCTAGTCTCTCAAAGATTCATTTTGGCAGATTGCATCCCTTTCTAGTATTTCTCAGTGAGGCCACCTTCCAAATAGCCTTCTACAGTTTTATAAATGTCCTCTACATGACCACATATCATTTCCCTCTTCTTTAGAAAAATAGATTTCTAAATCCCTAGACAATTTCAAAACAACACCTAGTACTTTAATTTGAGGTATTGTACTTAAAAATGATCTCTTTTCTTCCCTAGATTTTCGAGTTAAAATAAAGAAACTTCAATGTTATGCAGAAAAGATATTGAGTAAATACTGAATATCTATACCCTCTGTTTCTTTACAAGATAGGAATGCAATGCAGCCAATTTCATGTTTTTTCTCTGATTTTCTCTGATTCTAGATATTGAATTTCATGATTAAATTTCCTCTAGGTATGATGTTTTTAAGGGAATCTTGGTAAATCTTAAGTTTGTTTGTGATTTAAACTACAGTAAGCAGTATTTTCTCTGTGCCACTTCTAAATTTCAAAATTCCTGATCAGTTAAATTAGAAACTGTGTTTTAGAAAGTTAAAACCTTCTCACTCAAGAGAAACTACATAGTGTTTTTGCTGTGCTGGAAAGATAAAGTCATTGAGTATTGGTATAAATCTGTTGTTACAGAGGTCCCAGTTAGATTCAAGTTGATGATGATGATTATAATGCTGGTGGTAATGGTGGTGATAGTGAGGGTGATGATGTTGATGAAAGAGGAAGGAGAAGAAGGAAGATAAAAATAATGATGCTAAATATTATAAGTGCTAACGTTTGAGAACTTACTCAGGCTCTCCTTTGAACGTCTTACATGCCCTTGACATATTTGGTCTGTAAAATAATCCTATGAAGTAAGTGTTATCATTATGCCCACTTTACAAGTAAAGAAACAGGTAAGTTGCCAGAGGTCACAGAACCTAAAATGTGGACTCAGACTGCCAACCAGGTCAGTAGGTCTCTTTCACCGTGATATGTTGAATTAGGAGTTCTTGCCTCCTCTATCAACACTCAGCTGCTAGATTTCCTGACTTTTCATAGAACTCAGGAGTTGAATGGTAAGAATTTTAAGCCTGTCCACTGTTGTAGTTCAGATATATTTAGATAGGTTTGACACACTTCTGAGGAAAGGGAACTATGGGAGCAAGATTGTAGGGTGTGTGTGTGTGTATCTGTGTTTGTGTCTGTGTGTGTAAGAGACAGGGGGAGGCTGAGAGTCATAGATGAGGGCAGACTCAGTAAGTGCTTAAAGGGAAAGGCAGCAGTACTTCTATGTATAAGAACACTGTCCTGGAATCCACTCTAACGTAAGAGTCAGGAAAATGTCTCTGCCTTGGGAAGATAAAAACTAAATTGCAAAATTGAAAGAAGAAAGAAATTCAAGTGAAATTTCAAGCAGTTCTGCTGGGTGATCCTCTCCCATGCCCATTGCAACAGAAGAGGGGGACATGAGCAGGGACAAGCACTCGCAGAGGACAGAGGGTAAAGCAGTGAGCCCAATTGTATTTGAGGTAGAGTATGGGTCAGTACCACTGTCTAGGCAGCATAAGATGATATCAGCAGCCAGGTGGCATTGGAGTAGCCCAGCACTCAGCCACCAAGTGAGGCAGGCTGAGCAGAACCACATGAAAAACAGCTGAGAATCAGGTGGGTTGCCTGGCACTTTTCACATGAGGAAACCTTCCTTGGAGCCTGAACTGATGCCCAAGAAAGCAGAAGGCCTGAGTTCCTCTCTTTGAGGGGCAGAAATTCTTCAGTTCTCAGCCTTGGGAGTAAACTCTTAAAATGACTCATTCTCAGACCCACAGTTCTTGGCATCCAAGGACATTTGAGCTAGCACTAACATTAAGCAGACTATTTTATTAAATTGCTTCCTATTATTTAGTTCTTAAGATCCCTGCTTCTACTTCATAATTTTCTGTTGTAAAGCTGAGCCAGGAACAAACAAGCAGGCAAATTATGAGCCTGTGCATTTTCCTGACAAACCAGCCAACCATCTAAATGTAACTGATGATTTGCTATCTTTCATGCTTTTTTCCCAACTATAGGTAAAAATTTGTTTAGACATTTAAATAGATCTGGAACACTACCATGACTTCATTCTTTCACTCATTCAGCAAACATTTGTTGAATGCTTACTCTATGTCAAGTAGCTGATACATACTGTGAACAAAGTTTGTAGTATGGGGAGAGAGATCATTAACTCAGTGCATAATTAATAAGTTAATTATTACGGATGTTAGAAGGCACAACTGCTATGGAGAATAGAAAAAGTAGAGCAGAGTAAAGAGAATTAGGAATCATAGGCAAGACAAGATTGCAGTATTAAATAGTATGAATAGTTTTAATTTTTATTAATGGGAAGGCTTCTCTGGTGGCTCAGATGGTGAAGAATCCTTCCACAATGCGGAAGAATTGGGTTTGATCCCTGGGTTGGCAAGATCCTCTGGAGAAGGGAATGGCTACCTACTCCAGTATTCTTGCCTGGAGAATTCCAGACAGAGGAGCCTGATGGGCTACAATCCATCAGGTCGCAAAGAGTCGGACACAAATGAGCAACTAATGCTCACTTTTTCACTTAGTAATGGGAACAAGTTAGAATTCCCAGCCTGTCTCCAAATGTGCTGCCAACAACCCATTGTAAAGTTGTCCAGATAGAAATTTCCAGTTGGGATAATTTAGTTGGAATCATTTAACTTTGTATATTATAATAAAATTGATGATTTGTTATAGAATTGCATAGTTCTAGAAATTAAACAGTTTAATTAGAAAACTGTTGACTGCTCTTCTCACAGGTAGGAAAAACAGGTTCTGAGAGTCTGAGTGATTTGCCCCAAACCATTCAGCTGTTAAATGGCATAAAGAGAAACACATCTTCATCGAAAAAGTCTTGTTTGTAACCACAATTATCAAATTTTCTGTAATAAGATTACTCTTCTATTTTCTGTTTAATTTTTATTCCTCATTCCCACACCATCTCTGATTCACCCTATTTTTCCCAGCCTTGGCCCTTAAAGTTAAATAGTGGTGGTGGCAGAGGGGTGTGTGTGTGTGTGTGTGTGTGTGTGTATTCTTTAGGCGTTTCTTTACATAAGTACTGGAAAGTATGAATACATTATTCAATCCCTTTTAAATACAAAAGCAACATATGGACACCATTCTATACTTTCATTTACTTAGTGGTCATTCTAAAAGAGATCCTTTAGGTATTCCCCTAACTTCTCCTGTTCCTATCTTGCAGTGAAGGACATAATGCTAGCAGTGATCTTTTCTTGGCAGAGATTGGGACTGTGGAAGAGTTCTTTAATCACAGTTTGAGTTAGAAAGGTTGCAGTTTGATTGCAGATAACAGAAACCTGACTTACAGAGACTCGAAAAAACAGGCATTTTATTTTTCTCTTATAACAAGAACTCCCGAGGCAGGTCGTTGCTGGCATCAAGTCAGTAGCTCAAAAGTGAATCAGGGACCTGGATCTTGTTTTTTCATGCTACCATTCTTGAAAGTTGGCATTTATCCTCTTGCTGTTGCTTTGCAATTGTAAAAAGCTATTGCACCTTTGGGCATTATCTACATTGGAGGGGCAGGAATTAAAAGGCTCCTTTCTCAAGCAGCTTTCAGGAAGGAAACTCTCTCTGCCAGGCCTCCCGTTATACCCCAGAACTGATTGTCTATATCTGAGTCACGTGCCCACTTCTAGACCAATTACAAGCCAACAGTAATAATGTCACCTTGGCCCATATAAACCCATCAACCCTAGGAGCTGATGGTGGGATCCCAACCTCCCAGAGATCCAGGGTGTTTGTTGTTTTGTTTTGTTTTACATCTTCCTAAACAAAGTGCTTCCCAGGTGGCACAATGGTAAAGAATCTACCTGCCAGTGCAAGAGATGCAAGAGACATGAGTCTGATCCCTAGATTGGGAAGATTCGCTGGAAGAGGAAATGGCAACCTACTCCAGTGTTCTTGCCTGGGAAATCCTATGTCCAGAGGACCCTGGAGGTCTGCAGTCCACAGGGTCGCAAAAAGTCAGACAACTAAGCATGCACATGTGAACAAAGCATGGTTCTTTTAGCAAAAACTAAGAGGGATCAAGAATGATTATTAGGTGGGCAATAGCCAATATCTATCACTAGTAGTCACTGCTTATATATTTTAGATCTTAAGAGGCGTGAGGTTTCTATTAGCTATCAAAGGTTTATTACATCTTCTCACAATTCACTCATTGTTTCATTAGGTGTCCTTGCTTTAATATATTCTTTCAAGAACATAGATTTAAAAAAATTAAAAGTAAAATTGTATGAGAACAAGAAAATGAAAATAAATGGGGGGGAATTTAATTTCTTTACTGCCTGTGATGAGGAGAGGAAAATAGGACTTTTGTACCTGGCTAGATTGAGAGTATGTCAATAAAAACCCGTGCTCTATTAAGGCTATCCCAAACTACCCAATAAATATAGATCAAATAAATATATACATATCCTAGCTCTGTCCTTAATATGTACTAATGGCAAAGGGAAAATGACTATCTTTACAGTAGAGAAATCTGACAGACATCACTGTAATTAAGGGACCAAAGTTAACACCATTAGTAATGAGATTCAGTTGAAACCCTGTGTCACCTGAAAGGATGCAATGAGCAGAATAACTTGCCAAATATGTATAACCTATATCTAATCATGAGGAAATAGCTAACAAGCCCAAATAAGAGATATTCTACAAATTGACTGGCTTGTAAATATCAAAAATATCAAGGTCATGAAAGTTAAGGATAGACAAAGAGGAACTGTTACAGAGTGAGCAGATACTAAAACTCAGTGACAGCAAAATGCAATATGTGATTCTGGACTGAATCCTTTTACTGTAAAGAATGTTATTAAAATAACTAACAAAACTGGAAGGGAGGCTGGGGAGTAGGTGGCTGGAACAAACTGATGCTAATTTCCTGATTTTGATGTTCGTATTAATGGTATAGCAAGAGAGTGCCCTTTTGTGGGGGGAGGAGGAGGAAATATACACTAAAAGTATTTTAAAGTGATGGAACTTTACGTCTGCAACTTTTTCTTGAAAAGTTTGGAAAGAACAAGGTTTTTATATCATCTTTGCAGGTTTTCTGAAAGTTTGAGATTGTTTCCAAATAAAAGCATTCCTCTTTTGTTTTCACTTAATGATATATAGAGATGCCAGTTCTTTATAATGACTGCACAGTATTACATTATAGGGCTTCTCAGGTGGCTCAAATGGTAAAGAATTCACCTGCCAATGCAGGAGCCACAGGATACGCTTGCTCGACCTGTGGGTCAGGAAGATCCCCTGAGGGAAGAAATAGCAACACACTCTAGTATTCTTGCTGGGATAATCCCACGGACAGAGGAGCTTTCTGGGCTACAGTCCATGGGGTCACAGAGTTGTATATGACTAAAGCAACTGAGCACACACACACACACACACACACAGTATTCTATTACAGGGACATGACTAGGTTGCTTCGATCTGAGGCTATTACATCCTATGCTGCAATGAATATTTCTGTATTAATACTGTTTTGCTTTGCACATGTGCCACTTTAAAAAAAAATATCTAGAAGTAGCAATTAACTTATTCTGAATGAAAGCCATGTTATAAGATACATATAGTTTTTTTGCTTAGTTCTTAAGTCATGTCTGACTTTTCTGCAACCCCATGGACTGTAGCTCACCAGACTCCTCTGGGATTTCCCAGGGAAGAATATTGAAGTGGGTTGCCACTTCCTTATCCAGGGTATTTTCTGAATCTAGGGATCGAACTCTGTTTCCTGCATTGGCAGGCAGATTCTTCACCACTATCTGAGCCACCAAGGAAGCCCCAATATATAGAGTGAGATGAAAGTCACTCAGTCGTGTCTGACTCTTTGTGACCCCATGGACTACACAGTCCATGGATTTCTCCAGTCAAGAATACTAGAGTGGGTAGCTATTCCCTTCTCCAGGGGATCTTCCCAATGCAGGGATTGAACCCAGGTCTCCCACATTGCAGGCAGATTCTTTACCACCTGAGCCACCAGGGAAGCCCAATATATATAGTGCACAATGCAAAATGATGAAGTATTTGCTAAATGTATTTTTAGGCTGGTTAATTTGGTTTAATAATACTTCATTGCTTCAACAAATATTTTTTGATTCACTACTGTAGAGTAAGTTCTGTATCAATTCTAGAAACAACCCAAATCTTTTGCCTTCAAAAGACATGAAAGTTTGAGAGATCTAGCAGGACAAATTTCATTAATTTAACAAATTTTCCAATTTAAGATATATCTTTATATTGATAATTTTTAAGTGGAGTAAAAAAAGAATTAATAATCTTTTTTGCTCCTGAGGTATATAGAAAAGTTTTGCCAATGTGGAAAGGAAACCTTTTAAAAAATGTTAGATACTTAACTAAAATTACTTATCAGCCATCATTTTACTTTTAATATCATATTCATTAATATTGACATTGTTAAGTTATTTCAAATAAGTCCAGTTAGACATTTGACACACTTATTTCTCTGTTTTTTTCCCTATACTTTAATGTTACACTGTGTTTCCTTAGATGTAAGTTTTGTCAACCCACTCCTTAAAGATTGAGAACAATAGCCCATCTCTTCAGGAACAAAATATTATTTTCAAGGTTGTTTTTTCCACATCTTTTCAGAAAAGAATTTAGAAGTAAATACATTCATAAAAATGTTTCAAACATAAGTGGAGGCCACTAAAGACATCACTCTAGGAAATTGACACTCACAGAGCTGACAAATTGCATAAATGGCCTTTTATGGATATTGATACCAGCTGTGCAGACAGAGGAAACCCTCTGTCAAGAATTTATCAAAGAGATCCACAAAATAAATAATTGTGCAAATCTCAGACTATTCTTAGCCAGCATGGTTAAAGAACAAATAACAACAAACAATTAAGCCTCCAATTACAAGGAAATACATCTCTTAAGGTCAAAAAAGTAATTCCTCTAAATTGAGGCCTCAGTGAAACGGTTTTGAGTTGGATCCAGAGTTGTAGTCCAAATTTGAAGTCAAGCTCTGATTTTTAAAACACAGACAAACCCCTGGTTGTGGAAGAATGTAGTGGTTAGGAGCATGGCATTGGCTTAGAAAGGTATCTTTACAATTTTATAATGTGAACATCCCATGGGTCAATGATATACCTTCTGGGTATTTTAGTTTCTTCAGCTGTTTAAGAGAGAAAATAACATGGCTCCTTTGTCCAAGGAATTCTCTAGGCAAGAACACTGGAATGGGTTGCCATTCCCTCCTCCAGGGTATCTTCCCAACCCAGGGATCAAACAGGGGCCTCCTGTATTGCAGGCACATTCTTTACCAGCTGAGCAACCAGGGAAGCCCACTTCTAAGAGCTAAACAAAAACAACCTAATGTATCTAGTCTTAAATATGCATATGGATGTGCAGCTTGATTTTTGTTGGACCTTGAGCAAGAACCGCCCTGAGCCCACTTTCCCAACTTTACCTATCTCCACACTTCCCCTAGTAACTTCAACTTCAGAAATGATCCCTGTTAGTCCATGTTGTAGCTCCCTATGCTGTCTCATGTCTTCCTCTTCTAGGTTCTTCACGATCAGCTCAAGGGTGACATTCACCAGGAAGTGTCGTCCTGCCACTGGCTTTTCCACCTGGCCAAGTTCAGCATGTGCCTGTGTGTGTTGTAAGCTGGCTTGTGTTTGGTTTATTTAAAGTCCATGTTTTTTCCCCTTTACCCTCTCTTTTCCTCCACATCCATCCTGAAACCTTATGCAGGACAGAGAGCGCGCCCAGCTGTTTTTTGTTCATCAGTGTCCCAATTAGGGGTGAGAAGAAGTGAAGGGGGCAGATAGGAAGAGGTGGGGTATACAGGCAGTAAGAGATACATGAAGATGAAGAGGGCCGTTGGGGTCAGACTGTGAATGGCCTTATATATTATGGAGTTTGCCCAGATCTTAAAGGCAAAATCTTATGGTGCCTACAAAGGATTTTAGTAGAACAGTGCTAAGGATCTGATATTTTTATTTAGGAAGATGGCCTGGTGCAGTGAAGAGGATAGATTGGAGAGATGAGGGATGTCACAAGTGCAGATTGGACCCTGAGAACAATCCTTGCTGCAAGCTTCCCTCTCCTCTTCTTCGGGTTTGACAGGAGCTGGTAGGATGGTGGATGGGCACAGGGCAGTGGCCTGTGTCAGGAGCCCTGGAGACTTCCATCACATCCATGGGTGGCTGTCAGGATCCGTGAGGTGGGAGTCAGACTCAGCAGTTCAGCCTCTCCCCAAGCACCCCTCCCAGTCCTGCTCTCCTTTTAACAGAGAAGGTACAGGTGACACATAAATTCTAATGAAAAACTAGAGTTGGAGAAACAAGGAAAGACAACAGATAAAGAAGGAGCATGCTTATAAAGCTAGTTACCACTTGGCACACGGACTCCGTGCAAATAGGGATTTCTGTCTCAGTGGCTCTCAATTTTTAGTTGTGCCATAATCACCTGAAGGACTCATTACACCAAAGAATCCATAGTTCAGATTCTGAAGGTCTAGGCGGGGGGCCAGTAATTTAGAACAGTGGTAAAGAATCCACCTGCAGTGCAGGAGACCTGGGTTTGATTCCTGGGTTGGGAAGATCCCCTAGAGGAGGACATGGTGACCCACTCCTGAGCAAGTCTTCCTCCAGGACAGAGAAGCCTGGAGGGTTACCATCCATGGGGTCGCAAAGAGTCGGACATGACTGAGTGACTAAGCACACAGTAATTTACAAGTCTAACAAAATCTCATTTGAGCCTGATGGAGAGCCACATTTTGAGAACCTCTGTTTTGTTTTACTCTTTTTGATCCCTTCCATTACCTGCATTGTTTCAACAGAAGAAATAGTTATTGGAAGACTAACTAACCTATTCCCTGCCCTAGGTAATAAATAAAAAACAAAACTTTGGAGCTAGGCTGTGTTTGGCTGAAAAGCCCACATTCCTTCCCTCTTCATGTTCCCCTTTCCTCCACAGCCATGGAGGAGGAGGACAGAGCGAGGACATTATGCAGAACAGAGGGAGCCCCCAGCTATGTTCTTTCCATTGATGTCCCAGTTGCTCACAGCTATTAGGAAAGAAAGAAAACTATTCCTTCTTTCTGTGTTTTGTACAATGCATATGTTCCTTCCTTGTAATTATAAAGAAGGCTCGTTGTCCTGAAATATTTTTTCTGCATTATATTTTTTTTTCCTGAATGGGGAGGTGGCAAGCACCAACAATAAATTTTGCCCCAAACAGGAGTTGATAACCCTCCTGAATTTCCAAAATTATCTCTTCAATATAGTTCTCTTTTAAATGGAAGTATAGTTGATTTATAATAGTGCATTACTCTTGGGTGTACAGAAAAGTGATTCAATTATATATCTCAGTGTAGTTCTTATTGACATAGTTTAATATTCCTTGAATCTAGCTAGCATTTTTGTCTCTGTGTTTTGTAATAAATCATCAAAATTTAATTTCATAAATCTAAATTTAAAAAACCTAATGTATTGTTCCTCTTCCCCTCGCTGCCTCCTTTTCTTGTCCCTCTTTCTTCCTTTCATTTCTCCCTTTTCATGCCCCACCTCTTTATTTTTTTCATTAGATAGCATTGAGCAAGGCAGACAGAGTAGGAGAGAGAGTAACTCAGCTTGGGATGCTAAAACTCCAGTGAAGTGAGGAAGGTTCCACACTGGGTCCTGAAGGGTGGCTCTGTATGTGAGGTTGCCAAATTTAGCACATAAAAAGAAAAGGAAAGCTAGTTAAATTTAAATTTCAATTAATAAACGAATTATTAATATTTTTAATGTCAGCTTATTTGCCATAATATTTGGAAAACACACTAAAAAAATTATCGTTTACCTGAAATTTGAATTTAACTAGATATCCTTTATTTTATCTGCCAAGCCTACCAGTGTGAGATGTCAGAACCCAAATATCAGGAACGAGAAGGGCATGAACATGGGGGAAGGGCCAGTAGGGACAAGAGCTTAGAACAGAGTATAAGCCAAGTGAGTTGACAAGGATGCTCCTAAAATAGAAGGAATATGGCCCAAGATGTTGCTTGTTAAGATGGATGCTTACTGTGAATGATGTTGTAGATGGGAGCTACAAATTTTAAAAGGACAAAACTAGAATGAGTCCTATGTTGTAGGATTGATATTGGAGATGCAAGTGTGAATTCATGATTGATCATTAGAAAGTGTCACATATATTGGCTTTATATGCATAGAATGTCACTGGAATATGCACAAGGAAGTGCAGCAGTATTTACCTTAGGGAGTAGAAATGAGTGGTTGGGGCAATAGATGGAAAATTACTTTTCCTGATATTTCCTTTGCTACTTTTAAAAGTTTGTGCCATGTGCTCATATTACCTGCACTGGACAGTATTTTTTAACTATTTAAACATTTGAAAATAAAACTGGATCAATTTCAAATCTGAATATTAGAGGTGACCAAGACCTTAGAGGTTTGTCTAGCCAAATTCATGAATTTAAGATGGTATAACTGAAGACAAAGAAAGTTAAGTGACCTACACATTCTTTTTCATATTCTTTCCCAGTATCTCAAGATATTGAATATATTTCCCTGTGCTCTACAGTAGGATCTTGTTGCTTACCCATTCTATATATAATAGTTTGCATCTGTTGGCAACCACAAATCTGTTCTCTATGTCTGTGAATCTGTTTCTTTTTCGTAGATAAGTTCTTGTCATATTTTAGATACTACATATAAGTGATATCATATGGTATTTGTCTTTCTCTGTCTGACTTACTTCACTCAGCTTGCTAATCTCTATATGCATCCAAGCCACTGTAAATGACATTAGTTCATTCTTTTCAGAGCTGAGTAGTATTCCATCGTATATATGTACGGCATCTTCTTTATCTATTCCTCCACCGATGAACATTTAGCTCATTTCCTTGTCTTGGCTATTGTAAACAGTGTTGTTAAGAACATAGGTGTGTACTTATCTTTTTAAATTATAGTTTTGTCTGGATATATGCCAAGGAGTGGGATGGCTGGATCATATAGCAGCTCTATTTTTAGTTTTTTGAGGAACCTCCATACTATTTTCGTAGTGGCTATACCAACTTACAGCCACCAACAGTGTAGGAGGGTTCCCTTTTCTCCATACCCTCTTCAGCATTTGTTATTTGTAGATATTTTAATGATGGGCATTCTGATCAGTATGAGGTGGTACCTCATTGTACAAACTACAGACTCTTCATTTGTTATGGCTATATCAGCTTTATTTCATCAAATCCAGGAAGGCTTAGATTGTTTAAAATGCACACTCTTTATGTTCCATCAAGAAATTTTGAAAGTGCTATAGTTAATGAAAAGATAGCAACCACTGTGATGTGCATGCTGATTTCAGATGTGTTAAAACATGAAAAAATATACATCTTACAATTAATGTAATATGATAGAATTTACTAAAAGGAAAAGATACATAATATAAAAGATTGTCCAATGATAACTGAGAAATAAATGGGCATAAGTAAAGAAAACTAGGCTGACATTTAAAAACCTTACAAGAATGGGGCGGTGGGGAAATGTGAAGATATAATGGGAAGGAAATACCTCAGTCTTTGTACAATTTGGATCAAGAAAGTATAGACAGTTTGCACACACTTGGAAGTAAATAAAAAAACATAAAATAGAATTGGAGTACTTCCGAGGAGGACATGCACTGGTGTCAAATAATTTGGCCAGGAACTGAAACTCACTCCCTGTTTTATAATGACATGTCAAGGGAAGTGACAGATGTGCAATTCTGCGTTGGACACAAAGAGGAAGGCAACAGTGGGGATCACCCAGGCAGGGTGATGGTACAGACCACCTCTGGGTCAGCACAGGGGTGGAGTTAAAGGAGCACCAAAGTAAGAAGAGGGTTTTATGAGGTCTGTAAATACGGAGAATAGTAGGCCTGTCTACTTCTGCCATTGACCCTGGTGAGATAGAGAAATTGAAAGATAATCTGGGTATGTATTCAGGTAACCTCCGCCATACCATCAACTGATCAGCACCGTGCAACCAAAGTTGAATTCCAAAAGGAGAGAACTGTGTTTCCAGAGGGACACAGAGGCTTTCCCTAGTGTCCCAGTCTGGGATGAGAGGGGTCCAAGCAGTCTATGGATCAGATCCTCTGGAGAATGAAGTTGGAGAGTAGGGTGTTGAAGAGGAAGTAAACACTTCATTGAGATGTTGAGAGAATTAAATGAATGACATCACCACATCTGGCATGTGCTAAGTGCTCAATGAATATTATCTATTGTTAATTTTTTTAAAAAAGCTTTGTCAACCATAAAATGCTATACAAATACTTATTGTAGAGTCTGTTTTAAACATCATCAGGATTAGATTCTGATTCTTGACATTCACAATCTAGACCTCTTTGCAGCATGCCACATTATGCTTATTTCATGCACTGTTACTTTAAATTGAACCCTTTTTCAATAAACTGCATTATATAAACTTGTTCATAAACAATAGTTTTGTGCATGGTGTGCTGTGTATCTTTCAGATATTTCCATAATACATATGCACAATGTAATATAAGAATATAGATTTTTCTTTTAAAGAGCAAGACTTAACAGTTTCTCCTGAATTTTATTCTGTCATTTGACTACATTATATTTCTGATGTTCAATTTGTACTGAGTACATTATGGACTTCTCTAGGGAACAGAAAGAAATTTTTTAAGTAAACATAAAACACTCTGATAAATCAAAACATGCGAATGAGAAATCTGTTTAAAAAATGTTCCACTCAGTTTTGAGACTTGAAATCTGTCTTTAGCATAGTAAAAACCATCCACCCAAATGCAATAAAAATTTATAACTAATTTGTTATAGAAATAATGCATTGGTTTATTTTAAAAGGTTAGTTCCTATATAAATACAAAAGGAATCTTGCTATAAACTAATTGTGATGAAACTTAAAACACTGTAAATTCTGTGTAGTCTTACTTAAGCTGAAAATAAGAAGTGAAAAAATTTTTAAATCCATACATAAAGACTTGCATCATAAATGAGCCATAGTGTCTCTCATACTGAAGACTCGTATTCTAAATATCACAGAATATCACCTCCATATTAGATCTATGAAAGTATGACCTTGCCTGGCCTATGCACAGCTGCATTCCCAGTAACTAGAGTGGTGTCTGTCATTATAGAGCTCAATAAATATTTCTTAAATGAATGAACAATTCACATAGACACTCAGTGATTTAATAAATCCCAATCATCAGGAGATTGGGATTAGCAGATGTAAACTATTATATACAGGATGGGTAAACAACAATATCCTTCTGTATAACACAGGAAACTATATTCAGTATCCTCTGATAAACTATAATGGAAAAGAATATGAAAAAGAATATATATATATATGTATAACTGAGTCACTCTGCTATACAACAGAAATTAACACAACATTGTAAATTAATTATATGCTTCAATAAAATTATATATATATATATCCAAATTACTGATTATCAAAATACCAAATATAAAAACAGGTCATTAGAGAATAATAATTTAATATACAAAAAAGTCCCATGAGCTTACAAGTTTGACACAGGTCAAAGTGCAGTGGCACAGAGGTCTGGAAATGTCAACTCAGCCAACTAACCAACTATGTTTAGGAAGTCACACAGCTAAGCCATTTACCTTCTCTGATTTCAGTTTCTTCACCCCTAAACTGAAGGGGAGATAGACTAGAAATATGATTCTGAAGACTCTTCCAATTCTAAAATTCTATGATGCTGTAAAGTATAAAAGACCCATCTCTAAAGCATGTATGAGTAGGTTTACTAATTTTTCCCTTGAGATGAAAACAGAGAAACTTGTAGCTCAATCACTATCAAAATCGGCCAAGTGGTAGAGACTTCTGGGTGTCCTCCAAACCCCTTATCCCATTCCTGGGCACAAAGTGTGACTGCATTTCCCATTCCTCCTCTGCAATGTAGTGTGGCCATGTGCCCACGTGCCCACATCTGAAGGATAGAATATTAAGAAGTGGTGGGCATCACTTTGAATCATGGCTCAGAAAACCCTCCTCATATGCTCCTCCACACCCTTCCCCTTCCTGATGTCTGGAATCGTGACACCCATACCCCACACTGTGCCTCAGAAGCATGTGTAGAGAGTCAACATCAGTCTGATCTCTGAATAACTCTGTGAAGTAGAATACCTACTCACTTTCTTATCCTGAAATATTGGGAGACAATTCTCCATGGGTCTTTCATGTTTCTCCATGTCCTGTGAGCAGAAGCGTTGGCCACCTTTTTTTCAGGCTATCTTTTCAAAGATGTAGATAGTGAACAGCCTCAGAAGACGTCGATAGTGTCACCCAAAGAAGCAAAGCACAGGTTGCTTTATTGTCCAGTGTAGTTAATATAATATCTCCCTCTGGGGCAAAGACCATCTTTGCTTGTAACTCACTATGAAATATGCATGTTCCCTAAGTGGAAGGATTCTTTCCTTTGACTCAGACCAACTCTGTGTGCAGTGTTCACATTGTCCCGTGAGACTTGGAGAACATGGAAAATGACACAAACTTGAAGCTCACACTGCTTTCTGTGGCATGAGTAATCAAGTCATTTGTCTCTAACCTGGACATTTTGTGTCGTCTGCCAGCCTGCAGAGATCTGTGGTAGGCTAACTTGTGAGCGTGTGAATAGAGTAGGATCTCTGACTTTCACAGTTTTTGATACTTACCCACCTTAGAAAAAAACCTGACCTCTTAGGTGAGCCAGCCATTACATTTTGGGTCTGTTTTTTCTAGTCTTAACTAACACAGCAGCAGTCACTTTCCTGTTGAAAATCAATAAGAAATTAGAGTAAATTCCCAGATGGCACGAGTGGTAAAGAACCTGCCTGCCAATGCGGGTAGACATAAGAGATGTGGGTTCGATCCCTGAGTTGAGAACATCCCCTGGAAAAGGGCACTACAAATCATTCCAGTATTCTTGCCTGGAGAATCCCATGGTCAGAGGAGCCTGGTGGGCCAGTCCATAGGGGTGCAAACAGTCTGACATGACTGAAGTGACTTAGCATGCACCTTATCTTTAGTTAAATAAGATGATGAAAATATTATATGAGTCTGTTAGGTGAGAAATTGAATTAGGTAAATATTTTCAAAATGTATTCAAGTAGACACTAGTCCTATCAGATAACTTGGTGAAATATTCAAATATGTATTAAATACAGTCACAGTTTGCAATATACTCCAGCCCACGCTGGAGTGGTGAGTGGCCGAGAGGAGATAACCCACATCCAAGGTCAGGAATGGCGGTTGCACTTCACTGGACCGGCCATGTGGAGATACCCCATGTCCAAGGTCAGAGAAACCCCAGGAAGATGGTAGGCGCTAGAGTGGCTGTGAGGAGATATCCCACGTCCAAGGGCAAAGGAGAAGCCCCAGCAAGAAGGTAGGAGGGGTGAATTTGAATTTAGAATCAAACCCCATTCCTGCCAGAGAGGCTCAGAGGGCTCAGTCAAACCTTGTGAGCACCAGGACCCAGGGACCCCACAGAGACTGAGACAGAACTGTGTCTGAGCATCTCCTGTGGAGGTCCGGGTCAGCAGTGGACTGCCACAGGGACAGAGGCTCTGGGTGCAGCAGACTTGGGTATGGCACAAGCCCTCTTGGAGGAGGTTGCCATGAACCTCACCATAGAGCTGCCAGAACTTACACAGGACTGGGAAATAGACTCCCAGAGGGCACAACAGAACCTTGTGCACCAGGACCCAGGAGAAAGGAGCAGTGAGCCCACAGGAGACTGCCCCGGACTTGCCTGTGGGTGTCCGGGTGTCTCCAGCAGAGGTGTGGGTTGGTGGGGGCCTGCTGCAGGGTTGGGGCACAGAGTGTAGCAGTGCATGCAGAGGATCTTTTGAGGGAGGTCACCATTATCTTCATTATCTCCACCATAGTTAGGCTCCAGAAAATAGCAGGGAGGGAATATAGCTCCACCCATCAACAGAAAATTGGATTAACGATTTACTGAGCAGAAAGAATGAAGGGATGGAGCCAAAGCAAAAACAATACCCAGTTGTGAATGTGACTGATGATAGAAGCAAGGCCTGATGCTGTAAAGAGCAATATTGCATAGGAACCTGGAATGTTAGGTCCATGAATCAAGGTGAATTGGAAGTGGTCAAACAGAAGATAGCAAGAGTGAACATCTACATTCTAGGAATGAGCTAACTAAAATGAACTGGAATGGGTGAATTTAACTCAGATGATCATTATATCTACTATTGTGGGCAGGAATCCCTTAGAAGAAATGGAGTAGCCATCATAGTCAACAAAAGAGTCCGAAATGCAGTACTTGGAAGCAATCTCAAAAACGACAAAAGGATCTCTGTTCATTTCCAAGGCAAACCATTCAATATCACGGTATTCCAGGCCTATGCTCCAACCAGTAATGCTGAAGAAGCTGAAGTTGAACGGTTCTATGAAGACCTACAAGATCTTTGAGAACTAACACCCCAAAAGATGTCCTTTTCATTATAGAGGACTGTAATGAAAAAGTAGCAAGTCAGTAAACACCTGGAGTAACAGGCAAATTTGGCTTTGGAGTACAGAATGAAGCAGGGCAAAGGCTAATAGAGTTTTGCCAAGAGAATGCACTGATCATAGCAAACACCCTCTTCCAACAACATAAGAGAAGACTCTACACGTGGACATCATCAGATGGCCAAAACTGAAATTAGATTGATTATATTCTTTGCAGCCAAAGATGGAGAAGCTCTATACAGTCAGCAAAAACAAGACTAGGAGCTGACTGTGGCTCAGATCTTGAACTCCTTATTGCCAAATTCAGACTTAAATTGAAGAAAGTAGGGAAAACCACTAGACTATTCAGGTAGGACCTAAATCAAATCCCTTCTGATTATACACCGGAAGTGAGAAATAGATTTAAGGGACTACATGTGATAGGCAGAGTGCTTGATGAACTATGGACAGAGGTTCGTGACATTGTACAGTAGACAGGAATTAAGACCATCTCCATGTAAAAGAAATGCAAAAAGCAAAATGGCTGTCTGAGGAGGCCTTATAAATAAGTGAGAAAAGAAGAGAAGCAAAAAGCAAAAGGGAAAAGGAAAGATATTCTCATCTGAATGCAGAGTTCCAAAGAATAGCAAGGAGAGATAAGAAAGCCTTTCTCAGCCATCAATGCAAAGAAATAGAGGAAAACAATAGAATGGGAAAGACTAGCGATCTCTTCAAGAAAATTAGAGATACCAAGGGAACGTTTTATGCAAAGATGGGCTCAGTAAAGGACAGAAATGGTATGGATCTAACAGAAGCAGAAGATATTAAGAAGAGGTGGCAACAATACACAGAAGAACTATACAAAAGAGATCTTCATGACCCAGATAATGACAATAGTGTGATCAATCACCTAGAGCCAGACATCCTGGAATGTGAAGTAAAGTGGGCCTTAGGAAGTATCACTATGAACAAAGCTAGTGGAGGTGAGGGAATTCCAGTTGAGCTATTTCAAATCCTAAAAGATGATGCTGTGAAAGTGCTCCAAGAAATATGCCAGCAAATTTGGAAAACTCAGCAGTGGCCACAGGACTGGAAAAGATCAGTTTTCATTCCAATCCCAAAGAAAGGCAATGCCAAAGAATGCTCAAACTACTGCACAATTGCACAACTCATTTCACATGTTAGTAAAGTAATGCTCAAAATTCTTCAAGCCAGGCTTCAGCAATATGTGAATCGTGAACTTCCAGATGTTTCAGCTGGTTTTAGAAAAGGCAGAGGAACCAGAGATCAAATTGCCAACATCTGCTGGATCATCGAAAAAGCAAGAGAGTTCCAGAAAAACATCTATTTCTGCTTCATTGACTATGCCAAAGCCTTTGACTGTGTGGATCACAATAAACTGTGGAAATTCTGAAAGAGATGGGAATATCACACCATGTGACCTGTCTCTTGAGAAACCTGTATCCAGGTCAGGAAGCAGAAGTTAAAAGTGGACATGGAACAACAGACTGGTTCCAAATAGGAAAAGGAGTACGTCAAGGCTGTATATTGTCACTCTGCTTATTTAACTTATATGCAGAGTACATCATGAGAAATGTTGGGCTGGAAGAAGAACAAGCTGGAATCAAGATTGCTGGGAGAAATATCAATAACTTCAGATATGCAGATGACACCACCCTTATGGAAGAAAGTGAAGAGGAAATAAAAAGCCTCTTGATGAAAGTGAAAGAAGTGAATGAAAAAGTTGGCTTAAAGCTCCACATTCAGAAAACTAAGATCATGGCATCTAGTCCCATCACTTCATGTCAAATAGATGGGGAAACAGTGGAAACAATAGCAGACTTTATTTTGGGGGACTCCATCACTGCAGATGGTGAATGTAGCCATGAAATTAAAAGACACTTACTCCTTGGAAGGAAAGTTATGACCAGCTAGATAGCATATTTAAAAGCAGAGACATTGCTTTGCCAAAAAAGGTCCATCTATTCAAGGCTATGGTTTTTCCAGTAGTCATGTATGGATGTGAGAGTTGGACTGTGAAGAAAGCTGAGCGCCGAAGAATTGATGCTTTTGAACTGTGGCGCTGGAGAAGACTCTTGAGAGTCCCTTGGACTGCAAAGAGATCCAACCAGTCCATCCTAAAGGAGATCAGTCCTGGGTGTTCATTGGAAGGACTGATGTTCAAGCTGAAACTCCAATACATTGCCACCTCATGTGAAGAGTTGACTCATTGGAAAAGACCCTGATGCTGGGAAGGATTGCTGGTGGGAAGAGAAGGGGACAACAGAGCATGAGATGGTTGGATGGCATCACCTACTCAATGGACATGAGTTTGAGTAACCGGAAGTTGCTGATGGACAGGGAGGCCTGGTGTGCTACAGTCCATGAGATTACAAAGAGTTGGACATGATTGAACAACTGAACTGAACACAGTTCAAATTTTTCTCCCTCCCTCTCGGGAGAGTCACAATGTATTAAATTTAATAAAGACTCAGAGAAAATCCTGTAGTAAAGAAAATTATTTGCATTATTTAACCAGCAGTATTTCCTACATTTTTTTCAGCATAACCTCTACTGACATTCTATGAGATGAGTGTTCTGTGGAATACACGGGGGGAATGCAGGGCTAGATCATTTTTAAAATCCCTGTGCACATCTATGATACAAATGTCTGAAAATAAGTATGAAACAGATTTTTTTCATGCATTAGACAAATGTGAAGTACACTCAGCGCTTCTTAAACTCTAATGTATCCCGGTGAATCTTGTTAAAATGCAGATTCTGATTCAGAAGGTCTGTGCTGGGCCTGATATTCTGGATTTCTATTGCCCAGGCGATCTCAATGTCACTGGTCCACAAACCATTCTTCGAGTAGCAAGGAACTAGCAATACAAAATAATAGTCATACACATGATGATTAAGGCATTAGCAAATTGGCAGATAAGGCAATGTTACTGCAAATTTTTACTATATATTTAAAGTAAATGGTCACACTTGTGGACAATATTAGACAATTTAGGGTTTCTTTCAGAATTTCTCAAAATTACCTGATGAGTTTAGGGACATGTTTACTTACTAGAACAGTGTGTCATTGTGGGGTTTTGCATCATTGTATAGCTTATTTCCAATATAGAAGTTTGAACACAGGTTCTTCAATAAAGACACTAACAGTTTGTGATTCAGCCCAGGAGCAGGGATTAATTCAGCCAGATTTAATCTATATACTCTGGATTAAAGATGGCAAACATTTTTTTCCAAGAAAAATTTCTTTCTTTGTTTTGTTTTCTCCTAGCTCAGATTTGAATGTTATTGACCTATGTTTCAAGAATCATTTTCCCCACTCTGCTCTAACAGCTGTAAAGCAGATTTTTTTAAAACAAAATATAAAGGCAAGGCATGTGAGATCAGGTGGAAAGGTTATAAGGAGATGTGCTTATAGGAGCAAAAAAAATTTAAACCATCAGTGAAGTTACTTCCAACAACAAAAACGAGAGAAAGTTTGACATGTGCTAATTAAGGAATTTGATATGTGTGAATTTGTTTCCAATTATGAGATCTGAGTCCTGTAATGAATTCTTTGAACCTGTTTCCAAAGGAACATATTTGGTCCTATAATAAAATTTCATCCCAGTCTCTAAGTAAAAATAATTTACCACCTTCATGATAGTGAGAGGGAAAATGTCAAAGAAGGTACACTGCATGCTCTCAATGGAAAAAGTAATTTTTAAAAAATTTTAATGATAAGGACCTGTGTAAAATGCATGATATTACATGAAATAAGAATAAAAGAAAGTGCATTGTTCCTATGAGTAGACAATAAGAAAATGAAAGCTGTTTAGTATACGGGGTGATTAAAGCTTGAGTGAATTTTTCTTTCATTTTTCTTCCTCTTAATACTGGATTTTCAGTATTGATAGACATTATGTTATTTAAAATGGGCTTCCCTGGTGGCTCAGAGAGTAAAGAATTTGCCTGCAAGGCAGGAGACCAAAGTTTGATCCCTGGATCAGGAAGATCCCCTGAAGTAGGAAATGACAACCCATTTGTCTTTCCTTGCCTGGAGAATTCTATGGACAGAGGAGCCTGGCAGACTATAGTCCATGGAAGTCACAAAGAGTCAGACCAGGACTGAGGGACTAACACTTTCACTTTTTTTCACTTGTTAAGACAGCTCTTGCTGATAGATCTGTAGAAACAGTACCAGTTATGTTAATGGAACTTGGAAAAACACTATTTGTTATGTTAATTTTTTTAACAGTCAATGGGAGAAACATTGAACTTTCTGTCAATGTACTGTCTAAGACTAAGCTATACATAAGGAATAGATAAGAAACAGCAGAAAATGGATGGCCCATCTAAAGTGAACCACTGAGTTTACTTTACAAAGGTACTTGTTTACAAAGGTGCAGTTGGTCAGGGCTTGGGGGGAGCAACAGGGTTTAAGGCAGTTCCTTGGGTTGGGGTTTAGCAGACAGGGAACTGCTGTCACCATTGGGCTTGTCTCTAGGACCCCAGTGGGTGGCTGAATGGAAAGGACCACTGAAGGAATGAGGCGGGTTAAGTGCAATCCTGATTCTGGCAGGGGGCACCAAGGAATAGATAACCTAACATCCTGTTCCTCCTGCCCTCTCATGTGCTGATGCATCCTAATCGTAGATCCCAACCAAAACCAAAAGACAAGGGAGCTGGTTGGTGTAGGTCAGCTTCCTGGGCCCAGAGTAAGAAGGGTAGATTGTGGACCTGGAGGGATAAGTGAAAGAGAAGTAGAACAAAGCGCTATGCAACAGGGCAAGAATGGGGTCTGTTCATTTACATATGTGTTCACATTAGGGCTCATGCTAAGTGCTTCAGGCTAATGCTTATGAAGAAAAACATGGCTAAAGCCATTTCTGAAAACCTGGAGCATTGCATAAGCATGCTTATTTCTCCTTATGTGCCAGAGTGCCCGTGCTGTGTTTGCTTGGCTGAAATAAAATGGTCTAAGACATCCTGCACTCTCCTTTGCATTAATAGCAAGAACTAATGGATCTTAAAGTAAGAAGGCTCTCGCTCTAACCTTTGCTTAAAAATCACTCCTGATCACACCTTATAGCAGATTGGTGGTGGTTTTAGTCACTAAGTCATGTCCAACTCTTGTGACCCCATGGTCTGTAGCCTGCCAGGCTTCTGTCCATAGGATTCTCCAGGCAAGAGTACTGGAGTGGGTTGCCATTTCCTTCTCCAGGGGATCTTCCCAACTCAGGAATTGAACCTAGGTCTCCTGCATTGCAGGCAAGTTCTTTACCAACTGAGCTATGAGGGAAGCTATAGCAGATTATATATGTATGTATAAACATGAAAATGAATAAATAATTTTTATTCTCTCAGGAGACTCTCCTGACTTCAAAATTATCACCGCCCCCCAACAAAGATACTTAAAAAAATTTTTTTTTCTAGAAGTGTAAATTAATGATAATGGTGATGATGATGATAGCTATCCCTTATTGAATGTTCACTATGTGTCAAATTACCTACAGGTTAGTTACTATTACTGTCTCTATTTTAGCATCATATGGATGAAGAATTGAGGCTAAAGGAAGTTCCTTAACTTTTGTAAGTCATGTGACCAGAAATAAATGACTAGCATTTGGGGGGGCCATCAGACTACAGAGCCCAAAAATTTTTACTTATTTATTTGGCTGTTTTGGGTCTTAGTTGCCCCAAGCAGGATCTTCAATCTTCATTGCAGCATGCAGGATCTTTAGTTTCGGCATGTGAACTCTTAGTTGCAGCATGTGGGATCTCGTTTCCTGACCAGGGGTTGAATCTGGGGGCCCCTTCATTGGAAACACAGAGCCTTAGCCACTGGGTCACTAGGGAAATCCTCAGAGCCCAAGATTCTAAACACTCTATTGCTTCTTTCTCTGAAAATAATGCATTATATACACTTTTATTTTTTTAATGTTGAAAAAGATGACTAATGTTCTTTAAAACTTTTGCTTGAAAGCTAATCACATAAAATGCAAAAGAAAAGACATCAGAGGCAGGGTGAACCCAGGTGAAGTGTCAGCCAAGGAAGAAGATTCTAAATTGATCTCTGTCTACTTGCAATACCCTGCCATTCACGGATGTTCTCTGTTCTGCACCATTCCATCTAAATTGGAATATTTGTCCTCCCCTTTCCTACATGATTGCTCTGAATACTGGTAGCTAAGTTTGATCATTCCATTGAATCTATATTAAAGTCCTGAAAGGTACTAATAGAATGGTTTTGCTATAGGCCTTAAACTTATTCCATGTCAGCTTTGTTCAATGAAATTCAGAGAAATGTGATAGAATTGTGTAATGTGCATATGGCCACATTGCATCTGTCAGTGTAAACCAGCTTTACTAACATGTTAAGCTGCTTTTATAAAACATACTGATCCACCAAACCAAATACGGATAGCCAAGCATTATCTATGTTATTGCATAGACTTCAAAGCTCCAAATATTACAATATTATAAAGAAATAAATAATAATTCTCACTGTACTTTGGAATATCCAGGATAAATAGACAATTATACATTATTGAGCCTTGATACTTCTCCAACTCTGGATGACTTGGCCAGTTTCTGTATCAGATGATAGCCCAGAAAAAGATATAAAAATGGAACCCCTCAGTAAGCCAATTTAATGACTTGCTAACAACTTTGACAAAAAGGTTAACGATGAAATTAAAATATTTATGTAAAATGACATATTGAGGTTAACAGTGGAATTCAATTATCCATGCTATCCATTAGCATGGAAGGCTGAGATGTTGCTGTAAATTTCCTGAAGCTTTGACTGCCCCATTGCTTAAGCCATATTTAGCAGAAGAGATGAGAAAGAATTCACTGGCTCCAAACTGATCAGATTTGCCTTGTGGCTATGTGCCAGTCTGTGCTAGTGCAGATGTGTGAATTGTAGGCTGCCGAAGACAATTCTGTTATATTCCTCGTTATTGCCACAGGCTTGAGGAGACTATCTGGGCCAGACCTGCATTTCTGAAACAGCTTCATGTAGTGGTGACATGTATAGCAAAGTTTTTGCCACACTGGTATCTGCTCTCTTTTTCCAGGTTTCCTTTGGGAAGCTACTCCATGGCTAATCTCAGATCATGTAGTTTGAGATGAATCACATGACCCACATTTCGCCTACCAAAGCAATGAATTTCCTTAGTTGTGTTGATTCATTCAGAGGTGGACTCATATACGGGACCTGCCCTAAAATCAAAATTCCATTCCTCTTGGGCACATTGATTGGCTTAGAGATATGGGCATAAACTCGAAATTAATCCAATCATGGTTAACTCAGAGTCTTGGAAAGTTACACCCCTCCAAAAGTCTTTTCTGCCAGAATGACTAGCACTAGCAGTGATATAATCTTACAGTTATGGGGCACCTATATGGAGTTTTAAGAATGAAGCCCAGGAACATAATGTAGAAAAACTGGAGAATCTAATATCCGATAATGTTGTTTGAGCCCCTGGATCAAAATAGGCCTGAAGAAATGAGTATTGCACTTTAAGTGATATTAGTTAATTTTTCCTTCTTTTTGAGATTGAATTGAGGTTTCTGTCACATGCAACAAGAGAGTTCTAAATAATATGCCTCCTAACTATATTTAGTCTCATCTTCTAGCTCTTCTAGAAAAATCCTCTTACTTAATCTAGCTCTCTCTTATTAAAGAATGTTTAATAATGTCTCTTCAGAGCTTAGTCCAACAGGCATGATCCAGTCTAGGTCTTGCCTTGGCTGGCTCAAACATGTTGCTTAGCAGCATGAGGCCAGCTGGGAGGAAGAACAAATAGGACTCAATGCAAGTGATCAGGGGACCATAGCCTGCTTGGGAGAGGAGAGTGTGGCATCTGGGGACAGTGTCCTGTGGTCATTTCTAAAATCAGGAGTGAAATAAATATGGACAATTGGAGACATGAAACAAATATTTCAGAGATGTAATTCTGGGAAATCTCAGTCACCAAAAGGAGCCATGGCAGTTCCAGGGCTCGGTGAGCTTCTCTTGGTCCACTGGTCCTGCCTGGATGACCAGCGCTCACTGCAGACAGCAGCCGTGCTGAGCCTCACCTGACTCACCTGGCAGGTGAGCGCAGGCCATGCCCACGTGCACTCACCCTGTTGATAGTCACTCAGGAAGTCAGATAGTTCAGACCCCGCCCCACAGGCCCTTCAGTAGCTTCAACTGGAAGAAGCAGAGGCCGGAAAACAAGGCAGCTGCCAACAGGGGCAGCAGGCCTTCCAGCCCCGGGGTGGAGTTGTATGCCTTGTCTTGGAAAACAACCCAGACCTGGGCTGAAGTCCCAGATCCAGCAGCAGCTAGTAGTACAGTCTTAAGCAAATGTTTAAATTGTCTATGTCTCAGCCTTCTCATCCACAAAATAGTTCTTCCCTCAGAAGTTAATTGTGAAAATTCGTTGAGAAAAATGTATAAAATGCCTCACACAGAGAAATGCTCTAAATCCTATCTCTCATTATACCCCTACATTGCAGAGAAGCTGGATTTACCATTTCCTATACATGGCTGGTGCGCTCTGTTTTTCTACGTTCCATTTTCTTCCCTTATGTTTCCCTCCTGAAATTCTACCCTTCCATTAAAATTTAATTCAAAAGCCATCACTTTCATGAAGGCTTCCTTCCAACTAGATGGAATCTTTCCTTTGGCTCTTGCTTTTCTGTAAGAGATAGAAACTTCCTTCATATAGGGCAGGAGTTCTTAATCCTGGCTGCATATTAGAACCACTTGGAAATCTATTAAAAATATTGATGCCTGTGCCCCTATCCCAGAAATTCTGATTTAGTTGGTCTGAGGTGAGGCTCAAGCATCAATATATTTAAAAAGCTCCCTAGGTAATTCTAATGTGCAGTCAAGATTCAGAACTGATGGTTGAATGAGCATGTTCTTAAATAATGTTTGTCAATGAATCAAGCTAAGATATTAATGGCTTAAAGTTTTAATAGACTAAACTTTAAAAACTTGCATTTTTATTAAAAGCAATGCAATACTATGCCTGAAGAATACAAAGGTAAATAATACATTTTTTAATGTTTAACTTAAAGGAAGGAATCATAATTTCACTAAGGAGGCACATAAGAGCTGTGAGCATAGAATACGATATATGAGTAGTAGCCTAGAAATATATCTGAAGTATTTGGGAGTATGAAACAGGGAAACCCCCTAATTTAAAAGTAGCAGAAAAAGAAGAGTAAAAGAAGCCTCAGTGTGTAGGTGACATCGGGCTGAGTGTTGAAACAATAAAACAGGTTTGCAAAGTCAGGGGTGGAAAGGCTTTCCAGGCCATATAAGGAGGTGTCAAAAACCATGGCTCATTCCAATTCATACACCTTCCTAAACCAAAACTTGAATTGCTAGTAGAGAAAATGGCAACTCTCTGCTTAGTTCTTGGTTGTGAGAGGACGAGAGGATATTTTGGGGCCAGAGATCCATGTCTCAAATTACTCCTGTAGCAGACTACCTCAGTTGCAACGGACCGGCTCCAACTTCAGTTATTTCTTCCAAAATCAGAGAAAAGTTGCCTTTCCAAACAAACTCATAGGAAGGATGAGTGTGACATGGTTCTAGAATAACTGTAACAGGAAATGGGGTTCCCTAATAACTCTATCGTCTTTCTTTCCTCTTGCTTCTCTCTGAATGTCAGTTTCATAGTTGCAGGCTTGCTTTGTCTATGCTGCCATGGCTGATGTCAACTCCTAGATTCACAAGTTCCTTGCTCTCGAATCTATAGAAGCATTTTGAGTAACCTTAATTAGGTCTTGTCCTTTGTCTAGTTGTGGACAAGGAGGTTAACCTCTGATTAACCTAGCTGGGCCAGGTGTGCGTCTCTGTTGGATCACTGTGGCCCAGGAAGCAGAATCAATAGGAAGATGTCAGTTCAATTCAGTTCAGTCGTTCAGTCGTGTCTGACTCTTTGTGACCCCATGGACTGCAGCACGCCAGGCCTCCCTGTCCTTCACCAACTCCCAGAGTTTACTCAAACTCATGTCCATTGAGTTGGTACTGTCATACAACCATTTCATCCTCTGTCATCCCCTTCTCCCACCTTCAATCCTTCCCAGCATCAGGGTCTTTTCAAATGAGTCAGTTCTTTGCATCAGATAGCCAAAGTTTTGGAGTTTCGGCATCAGCATCAGTCCTTCCAATGAATATTCAGGACTGATTTCCTTTAGGATGGACTGGTTGGATCTCCCTGCAGTCCAAGGGACCCTCAAGAGTCTTCTCCAACACCACAGTTCAAAAGCATCAATTCTTCGGCACCCAGATTTCTTTATAATCCAATTCTCACATCCATACATGACTACTGGAAAAACCATAGCTTTGACTAAACCGACCTTTGTTGCTAAAGTAATGTCTCTGCTTTTTAATATGCTGTCTAGTTTGGTCATAATTTTTCTTCCAAGGAACAAGCGTCTTTTCATTTCATGGCTACAGTCACCATCTGCAGTGATTTTGGAACTCAAGAAAATAAAGTCTGTCACTGTTTCCACTGTTTCCCCATCTATTTGCCATGAAGTGTTGAGACTGGATGCTATGATCTTAGTTTTCTGAACATTGAGCTTTAAGCCAACTTTTTCACTTTCCTCTTTCACTTTCATTAAGAGGCTGTTTAGTTCTTCTTCACTTTTTCTGCCATAAGGGTGGTGTCATCTGCATGTTTGAGGTTATTGATATTTCTCTCGGCAATTTTGATTCCAGCTTGTGCTTCATCCAGCCCAGCATTTCTCATAATGTACTCTGCATGTAAGTTAAATAAGCAGGGTGACAATATACAGCCTTGATTTTTCCTTTCCCAATGTCAGATTCCTTTTAAGTGAGCTAGTGGTTAAAATAAACATTTCTTAGAAGACAAGGTAAGCATTGTTTGTAAAAAGAACAGAAGAGTATGGGCACATCTTAGAGATAAATTTCTACCACTATGGTTAACCAGCTCTCTCATATACCATCTTCTTCCTATGTAAATAATTCCCCCACAGCCTCTGTAGATGACTGGTTGCAAACTAACTCTAATTCTCCTCTTTGCCCTCTACCCATGCCTTTTGCAACTTCTTCCATTAACAGGTAGAGTCTATTTCCCCATCCTTTGAATCCAGGCTGGCCTGTGACTTACCAAAGCCAACTGAACAGGATAGAAGTGACAGTGGGCTAGTTCCGAGCCTAGGCTCAAGAAAGGCCTTGTATACTTCTGCTCTTCTATTAGAACTCTGCAACCAACATTAGGATGAACCCAGGCTAGTCTGATGGAGGATGAAAGAGCCTGGAGGCAGAGCCAGATCATTCTAGGTGAGGCCGTTTTACCCGGCAAGTCCCCTACAATTCCACCAGCTGAGGCTGGGTCTCATGAGTAAACTCAGGAAAGATTAGTCAAACCCAGCCAAGACTGAAGAGATGCCCAAGCAACCCACCAACTCAGGAGCTAAATAAATGGCTGTTGTCTTAAGCCACTGGATTTTATGGTTGTGTGTTAACAGAATTTTTGTGGAAATAGATAACCAACATCACCACCAGTTTAATTCAATAATCCCACATGTAAACACAGATAGTATTCAGCTCACTTTGAGGCAAGTAGCTGAATGTCTAGTATCACAGAGTGATGTCTGTTCTTGTCTGTTAGGTGTAGATGTGACTTTTAAGATATTAATATTTAGTGGTATCAGAAAATTAGGAGAATGACAATCAAAACCTGCCACTTAGAAATGGGAGATGGAGAAGCCACATGTAGGGGCAAATGTTAACCCTAGCATTGAGCCTTCCTATTGATCTTTGCCCAAGAATGCTCGATTTCCTTTCAAAGTGGCCCTCAGGCATTCTACACGTGTGGCCTTGGCAGAAGAGTGACTCCAGCATCCCCCATACACACATACACAAATCCCACTGGCCAGGGATAATAAGATAAATGATGACTTTAGTAGGTCTCATTGGCATCTATGTATTGAATCATTTCCCTGGCAGTATATTGAGTTCTTTAATTGGCCAATCTGGTGGCTCTGGTTCTGCCAGCTGGGAGATTTTCCTCTTCTATTTCCATCAGCAGCAACCATGAGAGAAAGGAGAGAGGCTTCGGGAAGTTTGAACACCTCAACCATCCAGCTAACCTACAATGGGTGCAGATCTAAAGGTCTAAGGATTTCCTCAGGGTTTAAATTCCTGTGTTCAAATTTGAAATTTCTCTGGCAACATCATAACTTCCTAGGTGCCAGAAATGTGGTCCAGAAAACAGAACATCACTTTCACTTTTTTCTCCAAGCGTCTATCTGTCTAGGCCTTAGTTTAAAGAATTAGATCTCTGCCTCTGTCTTGTGCTTGGAAGGGAAAATGGAGAAGGGAGGCAAAACTAATCTCTCTTTTAACCCTGGCTAATGCTTGGGAGGAGTCTGGGACATCAGACTCCCTAATTCCCCTGGCGTTTCACCAGTATGTCACTTTAGCTTGGGCTAAGAAATAGATTTTTGCAATTTATCAGTGCCTAGATATCAGCCCTTCAGCCATATAGGACTACTAGAGAAGGACAGAAAAGAATTGGTTTAACAAAGCCATTTCTCTCTCCTGCTGGTCAGCTTTCAACAGAGGTCAAGCACGTCTTTCTCTTGCAGCCCCCTACTGAGTACCCAAGAGGCAACCCTCACACTCCACGATCATGGCACTTTCTAAAACATCTTACAAAACTTTAGTCTTGATGGAGATGGGGTTTGAATTCCAAGAGACCGCAGCTACAGTTTAACCCATAGCTTCAGATCTGCTTAATAAGCCAGGATTTAGGCCACATTCTTGGAAGATACTTTTCAGAAGAAGAAGGGTGCTTTTCCTAGAACTTCCAACATTCTGGGCAAAGAAAAGAAATCCTTGACTACCAGAACTCCATACTGAACATTGCTCCTCTAGGGTTGACCACCAGGATCGATTGGTAGGACTGCTTTTAGTGGTGTACCCAGAGGGATTCTGAGGAATGAATGCCATGATTAATTAGTTATGCCTGGAAAGGTCAAGAGATAGGCAAGTAACAGGATATATGTCATGTTTCGCCATTCTTGCTCTACATCAATTAAGTGTAAGATCAGGTCGGCTATGTGGCTTTGTCTTTACAGGATAAGAATTTAAAAATTTGATAAGCCTTTGATATAAAATTTAAGTAAGAGTCTAATATGAAAAAACCTTCAATTCCAGATAGAATACCTTCACTTTTTGGAAAACTAGTTTATTTGCATATATAAATCAACACTGTCTACAGAAGATTATATTTGCATTCCAGATATGCTAATGCTATCCCCAGTTGAAACTGTCACATAGTTAAAGGTTACATATTTCTTTCTTTTTAAATAAAAAGTCAGATAATCACTGAACACCTCATGTTCTATTAAAATAATTTCATCTCTTTGAGGCTCAGATAAAACACCTGTTCTGTGTGCATCTCAGTATTGTGATGATCAGATATACTTTGAATACTTTAAAATACTGTATGAAAGTTGTTTTTACTGTTTTCTACCTTGAAAATTGTGATACTCTCTGTAAATTATTTTCACCGTCATGAACTTTGAAATTTTGGCTACCTAGCTTTGGTACTTCCTTCTAGACTGTTCCAGTTTTCTTTGGGGGTAGCCCTCATATGCTGTGAAGATAGCCTTGGCAGGAGGGTGATTCTTGTTCTCTCCATCCACACAAAACTGGATAAGAGTGGAGGCACCACTCATTCCTGAGACTGTCAACATGCAGGCAGATGAGGAAGTTCAGCAGAATCTGGTGCTTTCTTCTGAGATACTGGCTCTAGAATATGGGTGGAAGTCAGCAGCAGCAGAAGATGTGGTCCAGCCTGCAGGGAGGCTGTGATGGAGGCCATGGCCTCATTTTGAGTTGACCATTCTTAAGAGTAACTGTGGCCGTGGCTCCTGACAACTAGCCTGCCTCCTTATCTTCTGTCCATTTTCCAAGTCACATTTTCCACTCTCCAGTTAAACTCTCAATATCTAATAGCTTCTATGAGTCCCTGTCTTCTTTTATTTTACATTTTCATGTATGTGTTGCAGTCATTTCTACTGCAAAAAGGAGCCATGGGCAATGCAGTGCCTGAGAGGAGCAATAAATGTGGATCCCAAACACAGGTCAGTGTCTTGTTTATTGAGCCTGAAAGGTAGCAGGTGCTCAATAAATATGTGTTAAATAAGTGAAAGTATGGGAAACAACGAGCTCTGACTTCTGTACTCTAATCAGCCATGTGCTGATCCCAATGCAGCTCCAGACAATGCGTCTGACATCAAGTTGGGGACAGCCAAGCTGGCTCCATCTGTCCTCTTTGATGAGGGAGGGAAATCTTTCCCACTAAGCATCCTCCTGGCATCTCCTGCTTCCACCTCTTCCAGTACCCCCAGCTTCCAGGGTAGGTGGAAAGTCATGTATCCCCCCTGGGGCTGGGTCCTGTGTTGCCACAAACAGATACGGGGTTTTGTCAGTAAGGAAGACATGGGTGACTAGATATTGGGTAAGCAACAAATGATGTCTTCCAGGAAAAAAAAACAAAATCTAACACAAAAGAGATAATAATCCTGGCCCTCTGAGAGTTAGAAACCATGTGAATCTGGACTAAGGAAACGGGAAACCTTCCTAATGAACATGATCCCTCATCCCCATGGTCCACCCTCTCTGCTCCAGGCCAAGCAAAATGTCCCTGCATAGGATGTGCTAAGTCTATAGATGAGGCCCTACTTTCAGACACAGACATGTAAGCTCTGGCTGGGGAGGAGGCTTTATTTCTTCAGAGGAACCAGAATTACTATGCTGACCAAGATCTTCTAAGTCTCAGGGTTTCTACCTGTCAGCAGTGATGACCCCCCACCGCTCAGCATCGAAGGCTCCAGTCTGTGGTGTGTCTTCCATGAAGCAGCTCTTCTGGCCAAGTGTTCTTTGTGCTGCCAATAGTCCTGCCGAATCCTTTCTGATGGCCTTAAAGGACTGCTCCAGATTCCTGTCCCTTCAGGATGGATGGGCCCAGGGGAACCCCACTAACCCAGCAATGACCCTTGCCACTCTGACCTCTCCTAGAGTTCCCTGCCTCTGACCGCAAGAGCTAAACAGTCTCATACTATGCCCTGCAGAGGCCCCAGACACTGGGACCAGGCAGCGGCTAATTGGTTTTTTACAAGCCTAAGATAATTCAGACATTTAAATATTGATGTTCGTTTCTGGGCAGCTATAAACACAAAAGAGGGGAAGAACATGCTTAACTGTTTCCTCTCATTTGGTCTCACTGTGATAACAGTTCTCAGTCAATAAGACCAGCTTTCTAAAGAAGGGGACTCGTGTGCATCAAAAGAGATGTTCAGTGTGCTCCATCTCATGACAGAATGGTCCATCACTTGCTGTCTACTCTGTCCTCCCATATATTGGGGTGGCAGGAGGGATATAGGAATCCTGAATCCGGGTCTGAAGGCAGAATAAAGCAGATTATATTCAGCACTCAAGGAAGCATTTCCCAATAGGCAATGAGACTCAACCGAGGATGGGGTTATTAGACAGCAGATCAAGAGTAGGAGCCACTGTCTTCCTCTCCTTGCAGCACAGCTATGAGGAAGGACACAGGTGGGACTTAAGATGCCAGGGGTAGATCACAGAGCTGACACATCCCGGAAGGAACCATAGTACCATTTCTATCCCTCTTCTCCAAGTAAGGCATTCTGTGCTTGTCTTTTTTGTCGGGCCCTCAAAACCACTTGCCCATATGTCCCTAGCATCTGCTCACCTTTTTTTCTTCTACTATTTTGTACTGTTTCTTTTCCCCTCAACAAGCAAACAATAATTTATTCTGATGCTGAAATTTCTGTTTTCATGAGTGTTTATTATATTAAAAGCTCATAATCCACCCATAGGATCCGCTTCTTTCTTAACCAGGATCAAGGAATTCTATTAAGATGCAGAAACAGTGTTAATAATGACAGCATCCTTTGGTTCAATTAAAGCACCATTAGTATGACAATGTAGGCCATAGAATCGCAATTTGCCAATTTAAGCATAATTGAAAGATGGTCTCTCTCTCACAGACTTATGCCAATGGCTACCTTATATTTGCTTCCCTAGTGGCTCAGTCAGTAAAGAATCCTGCAATGCAGGAGACCCAGGCTCCATCTCTGGGTCAGGAAGATGCCCTGGAGACGGAAGTGGCTACCCACTTCCGTATTTTTGTCTGGGAAATCTCATGGACAGAGGAAGCTGACGGGCCCCAGTCCATGGTGTCCCAAGAGTCAGACACTACTTAGTGACTAGCTCACTGCCTTGTTATATTTGTAAGGTTCTCATATCATCACTCTCTAAATTCTAGACTTCATCATTCTAGAGTTCTAGAGTCACATATTCACTTATAGTACCAATCAAATGTTAATAGAAAGCACAGTTTCTTTCATTTTTCTATTAACTGATCCCTTTTATAAATGCTTAACTGGTAGCAAGGAAAAAAGAAAAAGCTCAATTTCTTTTAACAACCCAGAAGATTTCATCTTGATTAATTTTTACACTTTCTCTACCTAAATGCTCTATTTTGGAAGAAATACTCCATCTTTCAGATTTCTGCTTTCCTCTCCCCGTTTTCCATGGGAGGGCCTCTCAGTAGGTAGGACATGGGGAGCGGTGGGGCTCTGTGGCTTTGTGGTGGTTATAGGGTGACTGGGTCTTTGGGTCAGCAGAGCCTACCCTGGATGCACACAAGGTTGGCTGCAGAGAAACTGGTCTGGGCTGCCCGGGAACCAAAGACCACTGAGGGTTGGTGGCTCTCCTTCTGGGAGGTTCTGCTGGGAACTGATCTTGGAGCCCAGGGCTAGCATGACTGATGATCAGCATTCTCCCCCATCTGAATCTGGAGCTTGTCATTTCCCTAGTGACTTAGTCCCACGTTGCCCTTGCTGGTGCTGAGGACTCCCGGTAGTAGCTGACTCAGGCAGTCTGTTCCAAAGTCCTCACTGCTGTCCCTATACAGCGACTGCCTTCCTTCTAGAAAGTTCCTGCCAGACTCTCCTTTAACCTTCCAGACTCCCCTTGGCTCTTCTGAGTTTCATTCATGCCATGGAGAAGCAGACAGCAATTCAGGAGGTCTACCTTCTACCTCATTCGGGGGGATCTGTGAGTTTACTTGGCTATGGTTGTTCTTGGTTGCTGAGGGTGGGTGCAAGGTTCAATCCTCACAGAGCCCCAAGTAGAAAGGAGAGCAGAATCCCCTCTCTTCACCTTTTCACTCAACTTAGCACATTTTATTGAATCTAAGGTGCCATTGCTTTTAAGATCTACCACTGTTCTATATGCTGCTTAAAAAAGAAAGTAAGTGTCTAGGAAGATCCATGTACACGTCTTGATGCATACTGATTTCAGAGATGTGAAAACGTGAAAATCTGTGTACATGAAACGAGTGGATAGTTTGTGTGTAACACATGTTCCTGTCCAAAGAGATTGGCTCCAAGAAGACGGAGGCATTTTCTAACCCCTACTAACCTTCCTCCCGCACCTCCTTTTCTCCACAGCCCCTCCACATTGAGAGGAGTATGCTGTGGGCTTTTTGTTTCTTGTCACTGCATCTTTCTGTTACTCCAGGGCAGAAAGCTTCATCACCTAGGTTCCCCTTTCCACAGATGATACTCATCTACTCAGTTCTACATAGCTCTCCATGAGATTAAAACAGTGAATTTGGAAAGTCTTCTGTTTTGACAAGGCTTGGCTCTCGAGACTACACTGACTTTTGACCAAAAAAAAAAAAAATCATTTTTTATATCAGAAATGAAATACTAGATTTTTTTCCCCTTTCTGAACCATTTCTATAGAAATCCTAAAACTTCTAGGAGGCATGCTTTTTGGATGCCCCTGGCAGAATGAGGAGGAGCTCAGTTTAAAAATGTATGGAACAAACAAAATCAAGTGCATCAAACTATTATTAAAAAATTAACCTGTTTCATTTTTATCTCACCACAAGGCCTAGCATGAATCAACAGGCAAAACTGAATATATAGTAAATTCTAGCAGAAAAACAAAGAATGAAGATATTTTACTTGTTCCCATAGCCCCTTCTTGTGAATATTTCTGAAGGCAAAATTTGTATCATTGATTTTCTTGGCAATTTCCCATCAAAAAAACTAAACGAGATCTTCATTTTTTTAAGGGACCCACTGTGAATGTTGACTTAGTAGTTGACCTCTTTAACATTTCCAAATTGATAATATCTCCCCCACCAAAAATAACCGAGTCCTGCACATTTTGTATTTCTTCAAGTAGCAATCTTTGGATGAAGAGTGAATATTTGCTTCTTTTTGCTATTCTAGTATTAGTACTTTATAAATGGAAAAGAGGTTACACGTGAAAACTATTGTTATTATCTTCTATAAATGTGATGTTTTTTAGTGTTATTTCAGAGCAGGCCAAAAGAGAAATTCCAGGGGCAGGGCCTGCCATAATGTAGGGGTTTTGTGCTGCCTCTGAAGCTTTTTTCTTCTTGGCTTTCTTCAAAAAGAAACTTTATTGGGATGGCTGGTGAGATAATAGGAGTGGTTTCTCTGGCCAGGTCTTAGCTGGGTATACAAGGAACAACAATCTCTAAGGGCCTTTCTCCTGGCTAGTTTGTCCCAGGATACTGCCAGAAGATCTAAATATAAACTTAAAGTAATTGTCAGGTCAAGAGCTGATAGTATTAGGAGAACACAACAGAGGTCATAATATAATGGCATTTGCTTATAAATAGGCAGCTAAAAGAAGTGAAAAACTACAGAATCACAGGGATGTTTTCCTTCATAATTTTTGTTCATCAAAACCTCATTAATTATTTCTCTTTATGTCAGTTACAGTGTTTTAATCACATGACTGACATTTAAAATATGATTTTAAGGGAAACCATCATATTCCTTTAAATATGCATTTTGAAGTGTAATTTTTACCATATTTAGGGCAAACGTGTGTGTGTGTGTGTGTGTGTGTGTGTGTGTATGTGTGTGACACTAAATCTCTAGTACCCTTGACTTTAATATGGAAGTCATCAAAAGTGGAAGCAAGTGAATGTTGCTGAAATGTTCATTACAGAAGTTTGTTTTGGATAGTGACAGTGAGCTAAGCTATGACCAGTTTTACAAACTGATCTTTCGGATCCAAAAATGAATGGAAGGTTTTAGTTAAAAGACATTTGCATTGTATTAGAGGGATTATTGGAGATGAAACATTTTTTATAGCATTAACTGTTAATGAGTTTTTCTAGCTGGAAGTATGAACCAATATTTTCTCATCAGTTTTTAAATTCTGCTTGAAATAACTCCGATGCCTTACTCTGAGTAGCATTTCCCACCAGAAGGTTACTAGGCTGCAACACACAAAAAGGGCCAGTGAATCTGTTTGTTACAGTCTACTTACTAAAGCTGTGGCTACAATACTCCAGTGCTGAAGTCAGTGAAAAGGCATCATCCAAATATAATCCAAGGAGAATGCAAGCTGATACAGCACAAAGATGCTTTGTTTAAGAATGGCAGAAATTTCCAGCAACTATCTGTAAAAAAAAAAAGAAAATGCAGGATGGGAGGGAATGTAATCAAATAACAAAACAAACCCAAACTAAAAGAGAATCTTTATAAACCAGCACAAGGACACTTTGTTTTTAAGTGCACACAATGAATTTTAAGGATCTTTGTTCAGAAGGGAAATAAAGTATTATGAAGGACTGACACATTTGATGGATGGATGGTTTCTGAAAAACCACATTATCAATTACTTTTTCCTTGTTTGGCTCCAGTCCAGTAATTTTTATTTGAACAAGCCACATGCTAGCATAGTTTTGATTGCAGGAAGTGACTGGTTGTTGTTAAAGACTACTATTTCACTGATGAGCTTATCTGTTCCTCCCCCTCCCGGTTCTGATGGAACTCTGATATGAAAGGCACAGCTTCAGTTGTTATAAACAGAGTCAGGGATTGTTTGGCAGACCCACCCGTGTTTTGCTTTCAGCCGGACAATATATTCAGCAGCGCTTCAGAAAACAAACACTTGAATTTGGCTTATTTCTGTCTTTGATATGAAAATTTGAATTTTTCTGACATTCAAAGCCCTTGTAAATCTTAGTTGTTAGCAAAAACAGTTCTGAAAAAAAAAATTTTTTTTTCATTAGACTTCTATCTCAAGTGAACCTTTCTGAGCAAAAAAGAATCTTTATGAAACAGTCAACCTAAAATGCGTCAAGGATCTTCTCAAACAAAGGGTCTCTTGTTCTTGCTTCACGTATTTTTCATCTAATCAAAATAAATACATTAGAACATTGCTCATTGGTCTAAACATAAGAAACATAGCTAATTAAACTATACTACTAGGTATTATCAATCTTGCTCTGTAATTAAAGAAAGATTTGGGAGTAGCCATCAGCAGGCAGGAAATTATCTATGAAATCAACTGTTGATACTCATGGGATGTGTGTGTGTGTGTGTGTGTGTGTGTGTATCCGCTATTCATGATAACTTCCTTTATGATTAGATTTTTTGCATGTTATCATGCCTGAAACTTAAACTATTTCTAAATTCCCAGGATAGTATTTTGACAATAGGCTGTGGATAGTTGCTTGAGTATGGTTCCTAGTTCTATATTTTAAATGTGAATTTTAGTGACTACTTCCTCTAATGAGAATTAAAAAATAAAAGTTAAAAAATAAAAAGAGATGGGCTTAGTGACTGGGTCATTTGATTAATCAGAACATGAAAATAATTTGAATGAATTAGGTTTTAATCTTGTTCAGTGGAGGAAATATAAATTTAGCAACCATTTGCTGATTCACTGGTTCGTATCAAAATTCTCCTAAAGAAAAAAACTTAGCAGAGCAAGATTTACAAAATGTATTATTAACCACAACTTATTCCCTGAAAACAAAATATATTTTATATCAAAATAATGTATCTAAGTGTCATACTTCTTTCTGACTTAGAAAAGGATTGTTTGAAAATGGCAAAAATAAAACAAAAAACTCTTCTACAGAAATAATCTTGGATTTGAAATTTTTCTTAGAATGTAGATTTTTAAAAATAATTTAATTTTGGCTATGCTGGGTCTTTGTTTCTGTGCAGACTTTTCTGTAGTTGAGCAAGCAGGGCCTACTCTCTAGTTGTGGTGTGTGAACTTCTCATTGTGGTGGCTTCTCTTGTTGTGAAGCACAGGTTCTAAGTGCATGAGCTTCTGAACAGGCAGCACATGGGCTCAGTAATTGAGGCTCATGGGCTTTCGTTCCTCCATGGCATGTTGGTATGTGGGCATATGGGATCTTGTTGGACCAGGGACTGAACCTGTGTTTCCAATATGGGAAGGCAGATTCTGATCCACTGCACCACCAGGGAAATCCCCTGGGTTTGACTATTACTCTGCAGTGAGCAGGTTGGGTGGATTTATACAAGTTAAGGAAACTGTCCAATAGTCTACGGGCTCACCTTAAAGATGAAGATGAAATAGAGGTAGATCATTTATATGACAATGTCTGTCACACTTAGTAAATGTTAGCTACCAGTGGGGTTGATTACATGTAACCTAACTGTGAAATAAATACAAGTCTTTCATAGGACATAATTGAAGGCCATGAGGTAGGATTTGTAATAGAAATTACAGGCTCTCCAGTCCCCTAAGTCTTGACAATCAAAACGTAAAAAACAAAATCACACATCCCTTTTTATCCTATCTAAATTTCCAGTGGAATTGACTAGTTAGTACTTTATTTGGCAATTGCTTCTCCCAAGGGAACACTTCATGCAAAGATGGGCTCAATAAAGGACAGAAATAGTATGGACCTACCAGAAGATCTTAAGAGGTGGCAAGAATACACAGAAGAACTGTACGAAAGAGATCTTCACAACCCAGATAATCACAATGGTGTGATCACTCACCTAGAGCCGGACATCCTGGAATGTGAAATCAAGAGGGCCTGTGAAAGTGCTGCACTCAATATGCCAGCAAATTTGGAATATTTAGCAGTGGCCACAGGACTGGAAATGGTCAGTTTTCATTCCAATCCCAAAGATTGGCAATGCCAAAGAATGCTCCAACTAGCACACAACTGCACTCATCTCACATGCTAGCAAAGTAATATTCAAATTCTCCAAGCCAGGCTTCAACAATACCTGAACTGTGAACTTCTAGGTGTTCAAGCTGGTTTTAGAAAAGGCAGAGGAACCAGAGATCAAATTGCCAACATCTGCTGGATCATCGAAAAAGCAAGAGAGTTCCAAAAAAACCATCTACTTCTGCTTCATTGACTATGCCAAAGCCTTTGACTGTCTGGATCACAATAAACTGTGGAAAATTCTTAAAGAGATGGGAATACCAGACTACCTGACCTGCCTCTTGAGAAACCTGTATGCAGGTCAGGAAGCAACAGTTAGAACTGGACATGGGACAACAGACTGGTTCCAAATAGGAAAAGGTGTATGTCAAGATTGCATATTGTCACCCTGCTTATTCAGCTTATATGCAGAGTACATCATGAGAAACACTGGGCTGGAGGAAGCACAAGCTGGACTCAAGATTGTCAGGAGAAATATCAACAACCTCAGATATACAGATGATACCACCCTTATGGCAGAAAGTGAAGAAGAACTAAACAGCCTCTTGATGAAAGTGAAAGAGGAGAGTGAAAAAGTTGGTTTAAAGCTCAACATTCTGAAAACTAAGATCATGGCATCCAGTCCCATCACTTCATGGCAAATAAATAGAGAAACGTGGAAACAGTGGCAGATTTTATGTTTGGGGGGCTCAAAAATCACTGCAGATGGTGTTTGTAGCCATGAAATTAAAAGACGCTTACTCCTTGGTAGAAAAGTTATGACCAATCTAGGCAGCATATTGAAAAGCAGAGACATTACTTTGCCAACAAAAGTCCATCTAGTTAAGGCTATGTTTTTTCCAGTAGTCATGTATGGATGTGAGAGTTGAACTATAAAGAAAGCTGAGCGTTGAAGAATTGTGGTGTTGGAGAAGACTCTTAAGAGTCCCTAGGACTGCAAGGAGATGGAACCAGTCCATCCTAAAAGAAATCAGTCCTGAATATCCATTGGAAGGACTAAGGTTGAAGCTGAAACTGCAATACTTTGGCCACCTGACGTGAAGAGCTGACTCATTTGAAAAGACCCTGATGCTTCAAAGGATGGGGGGCAGGAGGATAAGGGGACAACAAAGGATGAGATGGTTGGATGGCATCACTGACTCGATGGACATGAGTTTGAGTAAACTCTGGGAGTTGGTGATGGACAGGGAGGCCTGGTGTGCTGCAGTCCATGAGGTCGCAAAGAGTCAGACACGAATGAGCGACTAAACTGAACTGAAGTTATGACTTTGTATATGTATTTTTTAATTAATTTAATTTTATTGACTGATAATTGCTCTACAGAATTTTGCTGATTTCTGTCAAACCTCAACATGATCCAGCCATAGGTACACATATATTTTACATGTGTATTTTAATAATTAGTAAAGTTCTAGTTGTGTATGAAGTAGCTTTACAGATAATAAAAATTTAATTAAACTTAGTTTGATGCAACTTTGATTATAAATTTTCCTAAGAATTGCATAAATAATTCAAAAACATATGTGACTAACATACTTCATTCTACAAAAAGTGAACTGTCAAAACTAAATCTCAGATGCGGTTGTGTGAGACTGTTGTCAACACTCTGCCCTCGAACGGAGAGAATACGTACAGTTAGGATATTTTTTGCCAGTGCAGTTTTTACTCTCTAGTGTTTTTTGTTTTTTTTTGATCTTTGAGGAGATTTCTGAATCTGACTAATTTTTACAACATGATTCACATGTTTACTGTTTTTGGAGCAAGTTGTTAGTGAATACTGATTGCTGCATAGCAATCTAAATGTTACATAAATGTTTCTAAATAAAACTTGCAATAAATATTTGACAATTCTTTTACAGTTTTAATGTCTTATTAAAATATATATGACAATTACCATCATAATAAATCATTACCTACATGATTAATGACATATCTTACACTTTTTAAAGACTGTGGAATCCTCCCAGGACTGAGAAACAAACTGCTTCCTTTCAAGAAAGCATAAGCACCAAATTGCTTAAGTGTGTAAAGGAGAGATGGTTGTCTATGCTGCTGTTTAAATTCTTGATGAACGTCATTCCTGGAGATTATGAGATTATTTTTAGCATGGCTTCCCTTTTAAAAGCCTTAATTTCTGTTGAAATTCTCTCTAGATAAATTATACAAAAATGCCTTGATTTGGATTATAAACTGAGAATGGAGAATGAGTGAAGAAAAATTAGATTCAGAAATCAACCCTAAGCTACAAAAATACTGTACTCCAGTAACTATGCTGGGAAAAGGTATGCCAATTATGCTCTTGTTAACTGTGTTGTGAAATGAGGGGAGATGAAGTGTGGCTAGACTGATCAATGGATGGGTGGTGTCTATGACTGAGCCGTTCAGAGGGCAGCTATAGTGGAGTGGAAAGAAGTGGAATCTGAAAGCTCAGGTTGGATCCCCAACTTGCTTGTTCACTATCTGTATAATCTTCAAGAGACCATTGACTTCTCTGAACGTCAGTTTCCTCATCTGTAAAATGGGATTTTAATAACCATCCTATCTTCTTGCTCCTTTATATACTGCTAATACCAGATGTAATAGTATGTGGCAGTTGTAGGTAAACCCTCATGGCTCATACACAGATAAGGTATCAAATGATCTCTCTTATGGACCTATTTAATAAAAATCATACAAACCTTTTTCTACATAAAACCAAGTAGCAAAAGTGGGGGTGTCTCCATGAGTGAAAACTTCCCAGAATGTCAGTCTTTTCTAAACGTAGTAGTGCACTGGACCAGAGTTTACACTGTGGATGATAGTTCATTCACACTATTTTACATGGATTTCTATTAAAGGAAGTCAAGTGATTTACCAGAATTATTCCAAGCTACATAACAGTTGAAGACAAGTCCTGAATTGAATTATGACAGTGGGAGCCCACATAGACCCTTATGGTTTTGCTCACTTTATAAGACAACTGATCAGTTTTCAACAAAGTGCACTGCTTCTACTTCTTCCAAATAACATTCATCCCAGATTGCTTTGGAAGAGGGAAAGAAAAGGTGATCAAGCTTGGCAGGTGATATTGAATGTAGACCTGTTCTATATGACCAATGCAAGTCCCAAATTAGAAAACAAAACATTTTTCGAGCTGTAAATGTTTGCATTTAGCATGGAGGGATCATGCCTCCTTTATGGATGAGATACCATATGGCTGAAATCAGAACAGTTTAAAAAGTAGGCAGAGTTAACCAGATCAGGTTAATTATGAATTTTCACAATTCCAGTGAAAATAATACTCAACTTTCAAGAATTATTTTCTTGAACAAAGCAGTATGGAATTGAGTTATACTTTCCTACCCCTACCCCATTTCCATGCTGCCCATTTTCAGAAAGTAAATGCACAGTTTTCCCCCTGTAATATCTACCTGCAGGCTGTTGTGATAGTTAGCATCGGTGGGAGCCAGTGTGAAGGCATGGCAAGAGCAGCTGAATGGGTGTGAACCCTGCTGTTGTGAAAAGTAAAAGGACCTGAGCTTAAGCACAGTTCCTCTCTCTTGAACTGCATTTCTCAAGCCTTCAGAGACTCTGAGGTGAGAGGCTGATGGGAGGAAGGGAGCCGGATTTGCTTCCTGCAGTCTTGGGAGTCCTCGGGTTCAGCTTTTGCCCAGTGGCAGCTGCAACACAGTCATCAACCTAATTCACCCTCCACTTTTATTTTAGCCAGAAAACATCTGCTGGGAAAGGAGTAAACCATGCAGGTGGGGTGAGGGGTGCTTAAATTGCATATATTCAGTATCCACTTGTGGAACTCAAGTTTTGTACAGATACGAAATAAGGAGGGAGAAGACAGAAGTTGTGACCTCTGCTTCAGTACTTGCAAGCTCACCAACGTTTAGCAAGTCACTTCTTCCCGAGCCTCAGTTGATTAATCTTTAAAGTGGGGATAATAATACCTTATTTGCTTAAAGGCAGAGGCGGAATGGAGCAGAAAAATCTCTTGACGTTTTCCTCAAAACTCAAGTAAAGATAACATGAGTATTTCTCAAGTAAGAGGGTTGTTTTCAATAGTGTGTTTCTTAAATATGATTTGCTTTATCAGCTTGGAGCATAAAGAAACTCACTGCTCCTTTTAAATATTTAGACTATTAATTGTTCAGACTAGCTAGAAATTCAGGATCTCTCCAAACACTCAGAACTATTGCTGATATAAGGGATGACTGTTAAAGACGGGATGCCACTCATCATTCCCACACACTCAGCCATTTATCCTGAAGCACCACATTAGCACCAGGGTGAGTAAGGTGAAAGGAGCTTCCTATCATCAACCAGGGGTTCTTTCAGAACGAGAAAGACCCATACTCTCTGCCTCTGACACCTGGGTCATCTCCTCCAAGAAGCCTTCCATAACCTCCCATCTAAATGACTTATACCACGCCAGCCACACCTACCTGCTACCCTGCTTTATTTCTCTTCATACCATGTACCGCCACTTTCACATTTTGCTGCCTGTTTCTTGTTCAACTATTTCTCTGCCTCCCTTGATCAGAATGTAAGCCCCAACAGGGAAGAGATTTTGCTTATGCTGTTTATGTATCAGTCTGAGTCCAATTAGAGGAAAAACACATAGTAATTTGAACAAGGAAAGTTTAAGATAAAGAATTATTAACTATGACAGGAAGTGGGAGTAAAGCGGGATTGGTAAGTAAGAGGTAAAGAATATAAAAATAGAAGATATACGGAGCAGCCATTATCTCTAGGGATGAGATAGATGACTCAAGAAACAGCCTCCCCAAGACCCACACATAATCTACAGCTGAAATCAAGACCTTGTTCAAGAGCACACAGCTGGAGTGGGCAGGCCCTGCTGGAAATCTTGCCTTTCTGGCAAGATCCAGAAACCCACATTCCAGACCTTACTGGAAGCACATCCTCTGAGGTGCCAGGGAAAGCTGTTTAGGAAGATGTCTCATCAGGGACACTCAACTCCAAAACCACTTAAGAAGGATCATGGAGGAAGCTGCTGACTACTATGTGCTACTGATTGTCACCTGTGCTGTGGGAACCTGCTGGGCTTGCGCACCAGAACCAGAAACATCACTTCCTATGTCTTTCCAGTGCCTCTATTATAAAAGCTTTGGTACCAGGGGCAAAAGAAACTATTTTAAGGGCCCAGATCCATATTCACAGAGCAGGCAAAGACGATGGACACATTTGGAGCTGAGAGGCGATAAATCAAAACTAGCCACATTTACTGCTAAATTCCCTTATCCTGGCACATATTAGTTGTTCAATGAATATTTGATGGAGGAATAAATTATTTAGAGCATGTAAGTGGAAACAATATGCTTGCTTTGCATATCACTTTAAGATTGAAAGCCCCTGGCTTAGTTTCTAACCTGAAAGCTGCTTCTAAGCCTCAACCCCACCCCCATTCTCCAACTGTGAAGTAGGGATAAGACAAGCCCTCATGTGATGTCACAGCTTGGCTCAACAGTTTGGGAGAACTGCAATGACAGAAGCACAGGCAGAGAGCAGAGGAGACACTCTGTGTGGGGACCTAGGCTGGGGTATGGGTTGCTTCACTTGGCATCTTTCTGAGACATCCCTGTGAATTATGTAGATCTGCAACATGGTCAAAATGTGAAACATATCCAAGTGATGCATTTTAAAATTATACTCAATAAAAAATAAACATCTTTATTTCTCCAGCCAGTATTCTGTTGACACAAACTGTCAGAAGAGATTAGGACAAAAGTCCCTAATACAAGTATTTGATACTTCCAAACAGAGCATAGTTTCCCCTTTGTCCACTGACCCCTTAAATGGCTTTTCAGGTTCTCTTATTAGGATTCTCATTCCATGTCCTGGGAAATAACTGCACAGAATTTCCATAAATATGGCCTAAATGATGCCGAATCTTTCTGTATTGACACAGCATGGCTTTCAGTCACTAATGCCATCAAAAAATATTTACTGACCACCAACTATGTGTCAGACATCATTCTAGGCATTTGGAGTGAGGCTGTGAACATAACCAGGTCTCTGTTCGAATGGAACTTGCTAAGATTCTGGCCAGAACTTCCCACAGAGGCACTATGGGTAATTTAACAAACTACTGAAAAACTCCAGGGGGGTGGGAGTAAATAGCCAACCCTAGAATAATTGCTGATGTTCTTAGAAGATTCACTGTCCTAGTGTAGAAACCGTATCACCCAAGTCTTTTAATTTTTGGTTCTTGTGTTGTTTTTCAGTCGCTAAGTCCTGTCTGATTCTCTGTGACCCCACAGACTGCAGCACGCCAGGCTTCACTGTCCTTCACTATCTCTCAGAGTCTGCTCAAACTCATGTCCATTGAGTCGACGATGCCATCCAACCATCTCTCCCTGTGTCACTCCCTTCTCCTCCTACCCTCAATCTTTCACACCATCAGGGTCTTTTCCAGTCAGTTGGCTCTGCACATCAGGTGGCCAAAATATTGGAGCTTCAGCTTCAGCATGAGTCCTCCCAATGAATATTCAGTGTTGATTTCCTTTAGGATTGACTGATTTGGTTCTTGGGAATGTTTCAAAATAGAGCAGTCCAAGGGAAATATGTGAGCAACATAAAGAAGGAAATGGCAACCCATTCCAGTTCTTGCCTGGAGAATTCCATGGACAGAGGAACCTGGCAGGCTACAGTCTATGGGGTCGCAAGAGTTGGACACAACTGAGAGACTAAAACACACATACATATTGAGCTATTTCACTTTTTTATTTTTTTGTGCTCATTCTTCAAAGCTTCTTTAAGTGTAGGTGCAGCACATCTCATTTTGGACTGGACACATTTTAAGTACCCAAAAGCCACCTGTGTTTGGGTACTGGACAGAGGAAATTCAGAAAAGGCCAGTGGAGTCCTCCATTCTCTTATTTTTGGAGAGGGGGAATTTATTTGCTGAATTGAAACATTCTGTCAAGTCTAGTTGCAGGATTTTAGTAAAAAAAAATAAAATAAAAGAGGAAGGTGAAGACCACCATAGACTTCCTTAGAACCAGTCCTTTAAAGTGCCCAGCGCAGAGAGAGGCTCATAGAATGTGCTAGGTTGGACGGTAACTAGAACATTCGTTGGATTCGTACACGGAGGCAAGAGATATTATTAAGAAGGATTCTTCATCAATGCTGAGCCATCTTGGTCAATGTCTCAAGTTAGAGTAGGGAAAGGACACTCAAAAGTACACATCCAAAACTCAGACCTTTTAAGTTAGCCACACACACCCCGCCCCGCTTGATTTTATATGAATTCCTCCCGCCCCTCTCCAAGTTGGAGGCTAACTAGGAAAGATTGCAACCCGCAAGGCTTCCCCTTAACCCAGGGAGCTTGCCCCTGGCTGGACGAGGACCAGTGGTGGAAAAGCTGCCGGTCCCAGGCTGTCCCTTACTGCCACCGAGTCCACTCTTATTCCTTAGCCTCTAACATAGGGATGCCCTCCCCCAGGCTCCAAACCCCGGACACGTCCCCATCTTTCCAGCCCGGGTCCCCAGTCGTGGCCGACCCGCCACCTCTCGCGTGGCTTCCTGCCCGTTTCAACCGCGACAAGCTCGACTTGCTGTTCCAAAAAACGGGAAAATTGGGGGTAGTCTTCTTCCTGCTGATCTGGGAGAGGGAGCATCTTGGGGCGTGAAGGGCCGTTTTCTTCCCTGTGTCGGGGACCAGCATCTAGATGACACTATTTTTCCCGCTGACTAACTGATAGTCTGCGGGGTGAAGGTGGCTCTCTCGACCAAGTTTCTCTGAAAATCGGGCGACCCCTGCCCACCTCGAGCTTCCAGTCCCACCCCGAAACTCCACGCTGACGCCCCCGCGACCCCCAGTCTGGGCGTCCTGGGGCGCTTCCTTGCGGAGTTGCTTGGGGAAGGCGGCCCCAGTTCGGGGTTAAATGGCAATCACAGCCTGCTCGGGACTCGGAGGCCCCTCCCCCCCCGTCCCCGCCCCCCCGCCCGGGTCAGCGTCTTGCAGCTCAGTCTCGGGCTCTGAACAAGAACAGGGGGCCGAATCCGCGTTCACACGGAAAATTATGCCGGCTCCAGCGGCGCGTAAAATTGATGTGAACCGAACGAAGTGGGATCGGCGTGATCCTCCCTCTCTTGTCTCAACAGGGGTTTCGGAGCGTTACACAAGGCCGAGCTTGTCTCTTTAAGGAGACATTGGACCCTAATTAGTCCGCATTCCTGGCGCGGCCCTGAGCAAGGGGCCGAGGATGTTTGGGTTGGTGGGGGGCGGGAAGGAAGACGAGACTCGGAAGGAGATCTTCTGACTAACTTCCAGTCTCACCGCCCCTTGTACCCTCTTTATTTTGCCGCCACCACCGCTACCAACATCCAGTTCTGAAGATGCAGCCAGGGCAGCAGCAGCAGCCACCGCTGCTCCCAGGCCCACGTTACTTTGATTGACAGCCGAACAAATGTTTCCCCGGTTCGAACGCTCGCGCTAAGGAACGTCAGCCCAGGCGAAGCTCCGCCTTGGGCGTGCCATCTCCGCTCCGCCTCCGCTCACCCCATTTCGTTGCATTCATTGGTCCGAGCCGCGGACGGCGCCCGGGCCCCACGTGGGTTCCAGCCCGGCCGGCTCCTCCCCTCTAGCTCGCCATTTGTCAGCAGTGAAATGATGGGCAGTAACACAGAACGGCGATTAATGTTCAGCCATCTCTGATTGGTTGTTGGAGACGACTACCGCGCCGGGGGGTGGGCGGGACGCTTGGAGAGCCCCCCAAAACGGTCGCGTGGCCGGCCGGTGATTGTAGTCAATTTGGCTGAATCTTCAGCTACCATCGCCGGAGGCGGACTACATCTCCCGGGATGCTCCGCGGTCCCTCCAAGGACGGTTGTGAATATGTATCAGAATGTTAATGATTAGCGGCTGCTAAATTTGGTCAAAGAAGTCACCTACACAGAGCGTGTTGTTAGAGCTGTTCTGAGCGGGTGTTTCAGCTGTTGGCTGCTTTCTTCCCCCTCACACACTTGTATATTATTTTGAGGTGCTGTTCGCAGAGTTTGAAAGGAGAGAGAATTAAAAAAAAAGCCGCAAGCGTTTCACTCTTTTATTTTTATAATCCCCTTCAGTTTGGGGTTTAAAAAAAAAAGACAAGAAAACAGGAAGGAAGAAAAATAAGGAAATGAGATGTGGTAAAAGAAGCTAAAAGGTGCCTTTTAAAAGATCGTTGCTGTGAGGTGAAAAAAATCTCCAGAGAAACCAAAAGCACCGCCGAGACCTCTTCCGAACCAAAGGAGTTTGTGTTTGCTTTTAGGAAAGAAGAGAGAGATCATTCATTCGGAGGAATAACAACCAATTAAAAGACAAATAAAAAAAAGTTTGGAGTGGGACGCCGAGCGAGCCAGCGAGCGAGCGGGCGGCGCTGCCGGCGGGCGCTGGGGCGCGGAGCTCGCACTTTCCCGTCCCGGGCGAGCGGCGCGGCCGCGGCGCCGGGCTCGGCGGGCGCGCCTCAGCGGAGCGAACGTCGGAGCGTTGCCGCGGGAGACGCGCGCCGGACAATGCCCGCGGCGGGCCAGTGACGCCCGCGGGGAATGCGGAGCGGCTCGGCGGCCCGCACCCAGGCGCCGCCGCCGCGCGTGCTTGCTGCCCGCGTCACGCGAGACCCAGCGGGGGCCGGGACCGTCCGAGCCGTCCCTCGGACCCGGCCGCCGCCGCCTCCTCCTCGGGGCCATTAAAGCCAATGAGCCGCGCGCCTCTGCCCAGCGCAGCCAACTAAATCGGTGTGGATGATTCGCGACCTGAGCAAGATGTACCCGCAGACCAGACACCCGGTGAGTGCGGGCGCCGGGGGGAGTCCCCGCGTCGCCCCCCGCGCGCTGAGTTGTGTCTTCGGCCTGAGGGGCGTGGAGGGCGGCCCAGACCCCGCACGCAGCTCGGGAGTCGCCCGCCGCTCCCCGGCCCCCGCCCCTGGGCTCCCCGGGCGCGGGGGCACTTTCGGAGAGGGGGTGCGGAGAAGCAATTGAGTTGTAGCCATTTTCTTATTGTTGTCTTTGAAGCCCCGGGAAGCCGCGCGGAGCTGTTCGCCGTCCCCGCGCCGCGACTCCTGGAGGAGGGGTGGCGAGCGATGGAGGAGGCGCGACTCCGCGCCGGGGCGGGGAGGGCGCCCTCCGCGGCGGCGCGGCGTGTCCGGCGGCGGCTCGGGAGTGCAGGGCGCCGGCCCCTCGCGCCGCGGGCCCCGGGGATCGGCGAGCCGGCCGGCGGACCGCCCGGCAGAGTGGCTGCCGCGCGCCCCCTCCCCCGGCCTGACCGCGGCCCGACGCCATGGCGCGCGTCCCCCCGACGAGCCAGTTTCGATTCCGGGTGGGGAGGCTGTGGGCGCGGCGCGCCGGCCCCGGGGCCCCCGCTGCTGACGAGGAGAGGGAGCGGGGGCTCGAGCCCGCGGGGGCCCGGGGCCGGCCTCGGCCCGGCGGTGCGGACGGGGAGGGGGCGGGAGGAGAGTTTTCCTCGTTCTTTGCCTGCGATGACACCCCCTACCCTCCCGCCAGTGCCGCGTCGTGTTTTCTCCATCTCTCTGCCTCGCTTCTGCTGTGAGCTAATTAAATATTTTATTGTTGTTCTTTAGGCACCGCATCAGCCTGCTCAACCCTTTAAATTTACAATTTCCGAGTCCTGTGATCGGATTAAGGAAGAGTTTCAGTTTTTACAGGCTCAGTACCACAGGTAAAGATATTGACTTTAGCTGATCCTTCTGTTTGCTTAGCTCTTGTCTTCCCCCAACCCCCCCCCCCCCCGCCTTTTATTTTCCGCCACCACAAAGGTATTACCGTGTTTCCTTGTGGGCAGAAAGGGCAAGTCAGGGCCTCTTTTCCTTCGGCAGGTGTAACGAAATTAAGCGTTTCCTCATTTTCCCGTAAATTAAAAAAAAGAGCCGAACAATCGAAACTGGGGACACTTGGAAAACGCTGAGGCCAAACTTTCAATATTGATTTATTGGGGCCAGGCGAATGGACGGTTGGGAACATTCTGGGGCCTTTTGACTTACTTGGTCCTTTATTATTCCGGGCTTGATTCTTTCTGCCATTCCACTGAAACCGAGAGCCCAGAGCCTTAGGAAGTCGCCAAGTAGGCGATTTCATTACTTTTATGCTGAAAAGATGTTTTCGTCTGAAGAGACCATCATTAGATCTTAGAGTGCCTTTGAAATATTTTTCTTTCGCTGGGTTTTTAATGGCTTGTACTTCTTATTCATAAATTACGGAACCAAAACAAGCCACTGAACCTGATCCACGCCTTGCCCCTTGGTGGTGGTATTCAACTTGTCTCTGTGTTTTGGAGGGAAAAAATAAGACATCATTCATAAGACATGCTTGATTCATATTTTCATTAATCTTTTCGTGGAACATTAAAGAAAAAACTCCCCTGTGACATTTTTAGGGTACTTACTATTGCTTGGAGATGTAGGCATTATTGATGTTTATTTCCTCCTTCATGTTGTATTTAGTGAATATTCATTTCTGAATGAGATTCTGGAGTTTATTCGCTAGAGGGTTTTTTTTCCTTAAACAAACCCCCCCACATTTGATCCTTATTGAAAGGACAAGCCCGGACTGGTTCCACTCACCCTTTTCTCTCCTGCATGCTTTTCAGTAATGAGGGTGGTACTTAAGATACTTGATATGGCGTTTTGTAGGTGATGATTTAGAGGAGGGAATGTATATTTGAAGGATTTAAGTCAAGATCTAGGTTGTACTTAGATTTCCTTATTTTTGAACAGCCTGAAGCTGGAGTGTGAGAAACTTGCCAGTGAGAAGACAGAGATGCAGCGGCATTATGTGATGGTAAGAAAACTGTCGCAGATTCAGAGTACCTATTAGTTTGGGGTACCAAAAGCTAGAAATGCATTCAGATTGCTGGAGGCTGCAGGATTAGAGGGTAGTCGCTGTGCCAGTGCAGTTGAAGTTGTGGGAATGTGACCATTAGCAACCTGTAATTCCAGGATGTTATAACTTGCCTCTGACAACCAGCTTTCATTTGAATTTTCGAAAAGTTTAGTTGCACAGGGTATAATTTTCTGTGCTTTGTTTTTATAGATTAAAAAAACAAAAACCTCGTTTACATTTCGTTTAGAGTCACAGGCAAAATGTTTTTGTGTTAGTGGTTTCCTTTGTTGTTTTATTGCTCTTGCTTCAAACAGCTTTTAACCAGAGAATTTTTCAGTGAACTGTTAAAGTTTTAAATGTGTTTTATTTCTTTTAAACAATGGTGAATGAGAAAAGACACTAGGCATCTTTTCAGATTTTCCCTCCCCGTTCTTCCTCTATGTTGTATATTCCTGGTGTGTGTGTATTTGTGTGTGTTTTGTGTGTTTTCAGTTTCCGTACTGTTGCACTGTGAATTGTTGTAGTCCCCTGTATAACCGATTCATTCTGCCAGAATTTCTTAAATGCCAGATATACTACAAGTTTAGAACAATCAGATCTTTTTCAGAAGTATTACCAAGTGTATTTTTACGTTTGTTCGTAAAGGCTCCAGAGTAACTCATTCATTTCCTATCAAGCCTTTCTTTGAATGTATAAACCTGAGTAGTGTTCCTAAAATGAGAAACGAAACTCTGAAGTAGCATCACCTTTACAAATAGTTCATGTCAAAGCCTCAGCATTTGTATGAGACGTGTTGTTTTTGTTATTAACTTGCCCGCTGTGCCTAGGAATTAGAGGCCATAGAGTATCACATTTTCATTAGACCTTTGTGAGTCATCCGCTTGTGATATATAAAGGTCATTGGAGGTGTTAAGAATGCTATGTTTGAGCTTGATTTTCTTACTTTTGTGAGTTATTCTCTTAGATTCTGTGTCTTAAGGTGGCTTTTAGTTTACTAAGCTGAAGATACTCAGAGTGTTCTTCCTGATGTACCACCATTGGAAGGATGGATATTTTGGTTTAGGCGAGGCTTTTATGTTTGCTTGAGGACATTTTGAACAAACTAGGAAGCTTCTTTGATGAAAGGCTCAAAATTAATTGCTTTTCCTTCTTTGACAGTATTATGAGATGTCCTATGGGTTGAATATAGAAATGCACAAGCAGGTAAGCTATTATTTCTTTATAAGTGTTTTAGATGACACTAATACTGTGCACTTTAGAAAAGAAGTTGTATGTTTTGCAGTTTGATTCTGCATGTTTTTGTGGCCACCTGTATTTTAAAAGAACATGTACTGGAGAGAATGCTCTTTATTCAGGTGTGGTTCCTCATCTGTTTAGCATATTATCTTCATTTTAATCATTTAACAATGTAATTTAAAGTGTCTGAATGCATATTAAACTTTGTACACTTTCAAAAGCAGGGTGCTAAAATTTTAAAATGGTTTTTTTTTGAAAGAATTAATTTATATACTTTGAACATTGCAGACGTGCCTAATGAAAGCTTTATCTTGGAAAATATTAAAATGTAAAATAATAAATTGTCTGGAGCTTTCCTTGGGTTGGTGTGAAAGAATGGATAGAGGGTGAGCTGGGAGGATCAAAATGAAATCTGTGGCACTACAAAAGAAACTGATGTAAATTCCTTGTACTGGTCCCCAGAGGCAACTTAGTTGGGTCTTACCAAGAACTGTAACTGTTCCTTCCAAAATTTGCACAGGCTACATGAGCCGGATAGGAGGATGTGATAAGGTTCAACACTGGGTCTTGAAATCTAGCAATTAGTTCAGCCAAAAAAACAGAAAGAGGAAAGAAAAAAAATGGTTAGTCCGAAAGTGTTGAGAGGTATGACTGAACCAGACTTTTTTTGCAAGAAACTGAATAAAATGGCTTGGTTTAAGTTTCCTAGAAAGAAAAATAGCAAATATATATAAATACTGTTGGGCAATAGTAATAATAGGAGACATTTGTTTTAAGTGATGTCCTAGTGAAAGTGCTTCAGATCTGTCTTATCAGCCATTTGGGAATAAGTGTGTATGTGTTTACCTGCTGGAAAAAGATGAGGGAAAACTCAGTGCTTTTCATCTCTTATATTCATGGATTTCATTACTTTCTAAGATTAAAAAATGTAAAATGATCACATACTGTTAAGCTCTACTATGTATGGATTTCTTTTTCAATATGGTTAATTATTACATACTCAAAACATACATCTTTAAAAGGTGACTGTTAGATAATAAAAAGTCAGGTAGATAGCATTTGAAAACAAAATGTTGGGAAAAAGCGTCGTCACGTTGATTATTTCAGATACTTTTTTTTTTTTACTTCATATGCTATTTGGTTATGTCAATATTAGCATTATAGTATAGTTTGTCGAATGTTAAAATTCTTTATTATTTCGGCATCCTTGCCATGTCTATTCAGATAAGTCATGTAAATATCTCCTGCTTAAACAAAATCCATCAAACTTAATGCTTGGGTTAGCTTGAAGCCCCTTAGCTCTACCTTACATAAATAATTCACATGAAAGATACTGTTTGTTAATTATGCTCAATACACGATGTCACTTTAGATCTGGATCTTGTACAGGTCCCTTTCCCACCCACCCCCCCTTTTTTTTTAGTCCTGATTCACCACCCAGTAGTCTTTTTAAAGATTGGACCAGGTGATTAATATCCGTTTATTTCTCCTCCTGTATCTTATTACCACTTAGTTTCCAGATCTCTTTATATTACAATTCTGAGAGGCACAGAGCTTGTATTTGGCTCTATATATTTCTTTTAGGGGGCAGGAGGTGCTCTATAAGATCCCTTAATTTTGCACATTTTATACTTCTGTGATTCTGTCATCTTCTAGTTCAGCTGGCCTCAAATGCCATCCATTTAAAATTGAGAATGGAGTACATTTTCCCTTTTTTTCTCTTGCTTTTAAATTCAATCATATCAAGAATCCTGAGGGCAGTTTATCACATTATGAAATACAGACAGCCCTGCAAACCACCTACTTATTATATTTTTCTTTCCCCCCTTAAGCACAGAAGCATATCTGTCTTTATTTGTTTTCCTAGGCAGACAGCCTTGGTTCCTCTTGGCCTCTCTTCCAGATGCACTCGCTGGATACCCTCCTAATGGAAAGCAGCAATAAGGCAGGGAAGTTGCCCTGCGGCATAATTGGGCCTAGTTCTCAAGATCGGTTTAGGCTTATTCACTTATTAGATTTGTGTCTCTGAAGGGTTCAAGAGTAGGAGTCCCTGGAGTCCTTGGAAGTACCCTAGTAATTGGTGGCCCTGATATTTGAAACCTTTGTGTATTTTTTGGTTAATGCTCCTGTTCTTGGCTGCTGCCAGCTACAGAGTATTTATTTTTAGAGAAATTTTTCACTGGAACAGAGAATGATGGTTGTGATGGAGTCATGACTCTGTGACTTAGCAAATTGATAAAAGGATAAAGCACAGAGCAGTGACAAGCAGGGTGGGGGGGTCCAGTATTTATGGTCCCTCCCCTTTCTGTATGATGTTCATTGTCAGTCACCCTGTGCTGATTCTGATAGAGGACTGTAAAGTGAAACCTATGGGGAATTTGTCATTCTGAAATGAAAGCTAATGTAATTAGTACCAATTAAAGTACATTTAGTAAATTGGATTTAATCTTAATTAAGCCTGCATAATGTTGCCAATTTTTAACAATTATGTTTGAGAACATAATTAATTTAAATTTTGGTAACTGAGTAAATAGCATTAGTCTGGTAGAATTAGTTGGTTTTTTTCTTTTTTTTTTTAAAGGGGAACTCAGTGACATGACATGGAATTAGAGCATAAAATATGAATCTAATTTCTGGTAATCTTTAGTAGAATCAATAGAGCTGAAGTTGGGAGAAAACCCAAAAAAGTTAGAGTGGAGTATTCTAGGCTGTAAAGTGAATTAATGTTTTGCCACTGTCTTTAAGTTCTAGCATGAAAGTGAAGATGATAATTGGGACATGGTTGGAAATGACACGTTTTATTGTGATTTTTTCATAATGGGATTTTTTTTTTTAAATAAAAGAACATTGGCCTTCATTCTCTTAAGGATTTCCCTCAGTAGGGTCTTTTTGTTTTGGATGGGACAGGTGGTGGCCGGTGGTTTAGTTGTTAATTTTTTGGTCCCCACCACGCTGATTGTTCCTTATACATACAGAGTGGCTTCTAAATGGGTCAGTGACTGTGGGCAGAACAGGGTGGTGCCTTCTGTTGATAACATTGCTAAATGCTGCTTGTTGCCATCCTCACCTGTAATGCTGTATGAAGAGGCCCTGATTTAATCTGACAGTAGGCAGTTACCACTTTAAAAAGTGAATATTAGATGTAGATTAGGAACAATGGATATGTAAATTCAACCTGTAGGAACTGTAAATGGAGATGAGCATACTACATTTCAAGAACATATATGATTTTCTCATAGTTAATAGTTTGCAACCTGCCAATCTCTTTGCATTTAAAAAATTAGCTTAGTATTTGAATTTTAGAAATCAGAAAATATTAGAAGTCTGCAACACTTAGAAACTTGCATTCTAATGTGCTGTACATGTATATACACATGTCTCTTTCTTTATATGTGAATATATACATGTTTTGGAGAAGGAAATGGTGACTCACTCCAGTATTCTTGCCTGGAAAATTCCATAGAGAAGCCTGCTGGGCTACGTCCATGGGGTACCTACGACTGACAAAGACTCGGCCACAGCTGAGCAACTGAGCACCCATACATGTTTAGTTTGCACATATATGTGTGTATATACAGTTATTATTTTTTTCCAATCAGAGCAAGCAAACTCCTATTTCACTATAAGCCATGTAAATTTTATTACAAGACTTGGGCCACAACCATTTGAGTGCTGCTAAAATATTAATTGAATAGAAATGAAAGGGCCTTGCCAACTGATAGGATATCATAATCATAGCCTCTCTGGTCGATGGTAAATGATGATAAATGACATTAGGAACCTTTTAGCAAATTGTAATAACTACAAGGAGGGAAGCAGTATGGATTTGCATTATATCTGATACCCTCTAGTACCAAGTGGATTGCCAATACTGCTTGTTTAGCATTTTCTAAGGGCAATAGGATATTGATTTCTGACTTACAAGGAACAGCTCTATTTTCACCATTGAAAAGTATTGCAGGTTGTTAAGAAGAAATTGACTTGAAGAGGCCGACTGCTGCCCATCATGGAGCAAATAAAGCAAAACTGCCGAAGCATGGTGGAGCAGCGAGACGGGCCCTCAGCAATTTGTTGCTATTAATTTACCATGCTCGACAGCAAATCAATCGGCATCTACTTCATCTGCTGGAGAAAATGCTGTCCAGGGCAGATAAAAGGCTTGGCATGGTACAGAGAATAGACTGGATTGGCCAAAAGGAGGCTGCAGTTAATGTGTAAATAAGTGAAATCAAGGCCACAGTTGCAGAGGAAGCTGTTGTTAATTAGGTTGGTGCTTTTTCGTGAACTATTTTAGAAAGCAGCAGAGGATTTGGAGAGTAAAAAGAGATTTATTGAGGTTGAAGTAATACACGACTGGCCTGGCATTCCAGCCTTGAGTGTACTTGATTCTAGGGTGCAGTAAATTTATCTGGGGACAGTGCTTTAAACTTTGTTTAAAGTTCTGTTTAGACCAGGTTTCCCATGGAAACTTTATTTGTGGAGCTTTACTAATTTCTTGTACGTGTCTTGTCTTAGACTATATATGCTTGGATTGGAGGAGTAGATGCAGGAGTAGGTGTTTGAGAATGTGGGCAAAAATGTGGCTGTTGTCTTCTTACGCAGTGACAGTTTTTCAGGAAGGAATGTGATTGAACTCTTGTGTAATAATGAAAGGGAATTATCGAAAGTGGGATGTTTTAGCACAAAGTAACTTAATAAACCAGTGAAAATTTTACCGCCAGAACGTTCTTTTGCTGTATAAACCTTAGGAAATAACAATCTAGAGGGGCTGAACAGCAGTGGACACTGCCGGACCAGAAATTCGCAAAGAGAGATTACAAGTGAAATTTCGATAATTGTGCAAAAAACTCCAGATATAATTAGGAGAGCATGAAGGTGAGGGGGCTTGTGTTTTTGTTTTTCGTTAAAGGTTTAAAGCCACCTCTTGTAATTTATGATTACTTATCCTTCAATAGTATTCTGTAATTAACATTACCTAAAGGGAAATCATTGGTGATAATTTTTCCTCTGCCTCTCTGATTGGACATTTTGGAATGAGGGCTAGCTTCAGTCTTATTTTGTAAGTCTAGGTATATGTAGATTTTAAGTAATTTTTTTCCCAAACTGAGAGGATCTAGTATTTGGACAGTTGAGACCAAGTGTCAGTGCCTTGGGCAGGGCACAGGAGCTGTTATTTTTACATGTCATAGGACCTTTAAGAGAAGGAGGTCTGGAGGAGGAAATTTAACCAGTCAGGGTATGTGCATAATTAGCATTTTCTGGATTGTGTGGGTTTCCCTCCTTTTCTCTTCTTGCTTGTTGGGGTCTTAATTTTCTTTCTGAGGTTTTATAGAATATCTGAAGATTTTTCATCTAAAGCAGTGATTGTTGAATGGAATTGGAATTTCCTTTCAGTAGACATGAATGTTTGTTACTTATCTGGCTTGTGCTTACAGCTGATCTGGGCACATTGCCAAAATTCTTTAATTCTCACAAAGATCGTAAGAAAGGGATTATGACCCATCAAAGAATGATTAAACAGGATCAGATCTGCACAAGGTGGTACAGTTATTAGGTAGTGGATTCAGGATTTGAGATGAATTTACCTGGAAGGGTGTTTGTTGGGGGATGGGTCTGCCTTTGTTTGGAGATCAGGCCCCGGGTCACTTCTGGAATGGAGAACTCCTGGGAGGCTGGGCTAGTCCTTGGGTTTGCCCTTGAGCCACTGCACTTTGGGCTTATACCCAGACTCCTGGAGTGTGGGGCTGTTCTCTGCATCTCTGCCTGGAGTCCTGGCCAGAGGCCTTGGCCTGAACTCTTTATCCATCCAGACTGCTGAAGTGGATGAGAGGGCTAGGGTCGCTTTCACTTGGAGTCTCCCACACATGGGGGCAAAGAGAGCCACTTATTTATCTAGATGAGTTTGCTTCCTCCCTGGGTAACCTATTTCTCATTTGTTTACCAACTTGCTTTTCCATTTAACTTTTATCTTTTCCTTGTGGCCTCTAAAACTATGCCTGAAGACAACGAGCTGTTTGTTAATCACCATCTTGTGGGTTTTTCAAGGGGGAAGCTGGGAGGGGAAAATGTGATGTTTTGTGGCCTCTTTGTAGTTCAAAAAGAGGTTCTTAGATGCAGGAAATCGCACACAACTCAAACTTTTTAAATGAAGGCAAATGTTTTGCTTATACTGTTAAAAGACTTTCTTTGCAGCATTCAAACGAAGGGATATTTCCTTTCTCACTGCCCTTTAGTCCCTACTGGATAGTGCTTTTTTTTTGGTTCCATTTATTTGCTGGACAAAATTCCTTGTATCCTAAGTGATATTAGTTTGAGCCAGGTTGGGTTAGTGGACTGAGAGATAAAGATGCATCTTTTTAGGTGCTGTTCGAGCCTCAGTGAGGCCAGGATAGTGCCGGCACTGGCCCGTGGTTCCCGCCTTCTTCATTTTGTCTTTCCTTTCCTAGAATTTTACTTTTTTTTTTTTTTAACTTTCTGCACCATAGACTAGGTAGAGGCAATTGTGAGTTAAATGTTTCAGATGTGTGGTTAGAAGCAATTTGTGTGTGTTTTTAGTGAGAACGTTTTTATTTGACATGACTGGATAGACTGGTTTATGGCTTCAGGACGAGAGTAATCACTTGATGGCTCCAGAGCCAGTGAAAGGGATGTGATATTTAGATGTTTCCCCTCTCTCCCTCCCCACACCTCCTCTTAAAAACCTCTAGTACTTGAGCCGCGGTGGCAGAGTCAGTGGTCTCGTGGCTCATGTACCGTCAGTTCTGTGGGCTGGGCTGTTGGAGAGAACGCGTTGGAGGCAGCACGTGTAGGTGCGAACAATGAATATTTACACTGATGATGACAGTTCGCGAGACTGAGGACTTGACTTGTTCAGAGTAAGTTCACTGCGACGAGAGTTCATGAAATTATTCACTCCTAAGAGGGAAGGGCCTGAGAAGTTTTAGTCAGAAGCAAAAATTAGAGTCGTTTTGATGTGGCCTTAGTAACAGCTGTCAGTGGTAGTTGCTTCCTGTCTGTAAAGAGGGATTTGGCTGGCAATGCAAATCTATATGCCCTCTCGGTTTTCACTGGACTTGACCTAGCAGTTATGCCAGGCTTTGACAGTTTCTCTACCACCGAGCCCAGCTTTCCTCAGAGTTGCTGTGTGTAACCGTACTCCATCCAGGGGGACAAAGGGAAGTGTGGGTTTTCTTAGCTGGATTGTCAAAAAAGCAAAAGGAAAAACATTTCCAGATGCTGCTCAGGTCCTCTGCCATCTGGTGCGTGGGTCACTTTGTCATCATTTTTGAGGATTTTGCCCACAAATACTTCACAAGTTGTATTGTGGAGGGAGCTTCTGTGATAGCTGGAGGGAAAGGCTGGCAGCCCTCCTGGGCTCCACCTACAACCTGTCCGGCCTGCTGTATCTCAGCCCCCATACTCACCCCGCAGCTTAGGCAGGAGAGGTGGAGCCAAGGAAGATGGATATTGACTTTCTGATTTCCTCACAAGCTTCACTTAATTATCATTCTAATTGGGATCGTGTTCTTATTTTCAAAATACATATTCTGCTTCTGAAAGTGTGGGTTATTTTGGATAAATAATCTGAAAATGCAAGGAAATATAACTGAAAGAAGAATAATTGTAGAAATTACGAGCACTAGTTCCCCGTAACACCTTTCTTTACAGAGAGCTTAAGGCGTTTTATATGTTCTCCTTAATCTTCCTGATGTTCCTGTAAAGCAAGTAGCAAGCTTGGATCCCTGTATTTAGTTTTCAGTGGAGTACGCGACAGTTTGCCAAGCAGTGTCATTCCACTGGCCTCCTTGAACAGATGACACCGGGGCTTAAGGGCTTAAGGGACTAGCCCAGTGTCGCAGTACAGGAGGATCGGCACGCGGGCTGGTAGTCCAGGGTTCATGCGGGTCAGCGGGCGTCCAAGGTGCTGCTGGCAGGAAAGGAAACAGTGGGTTTCTTGACTTTCCTCGCAGGGCTCCCTGCACTGACCACACTGTTTCCAAACATCAAACAGTGCACTTGTTTCTGGAATGTTCTTGGCTATATGTAGCATGAGAAGATGGGGATGCTCCTGGCCCTCCAAGAAGTGTTAGTATTGCTAGAGACCTGATCCCTGTGTTTGTGTGTGAGCACAGAGCCTCCCTCTCCTCTCTGCTGTTTTCAGAGTTCCGGCCCTGCCAAAATGGCTTGGGATCGCAAATTAAAATACGAAGCCTCAATCCACTGTGAGCACAGCGCTTAGTGAAACTGGTTGTTTTCGCATTCCTTAAGTATACTGTGCAAACACTAGGTATAAACTTGTTTCTCGCCAGCCTCCTCGATCCCTCTTGAAGTTAAGGCTCTGTGAGAACAGGGGTGTTGATGGCCTCTGCTATGTCCCTGGGGCTGAGAACTGTACCTGCCACACAGTAGGTGTGCATGAAATATTTGGTAAATGAGGGAGTCCCTGCATTCAGATTGAGGTAGCCAAGATTGTGTACGGTATTTTTAAGGGTATATGGATGTTGTAGGATAACAAACGTTGAGCTTCCAAGCCTAATAAGGCCTGTGGTGCCTACTTATTAAATATGTGGAAGAATGACAGGGAAGATGAAGTAAAAAGCACCTGAGTTTGGTTTGCTTTTTAGGAGCAAGTTAGGCTAGTTGAAGTAGAATACATGTATTTTAGCATTAGGGGTTTGCCTTCTTAAAGATGGAAACATGAATCTTTCCTAACTGAATTTAAAATTCAGTTTGAACATCCCTCTATCACTTGTCAGAGTATATCTGAAGAATTCTTTTACTATTAATAGGTCTGTGTACTTGTGGTTTGAGTGAGTATGGGGAGATATTGATCTTAGCCATAGTGTGGTGTGCTTAGCTAACTTCTCTTCAAATCAGTAAAAATGCAAGCTTCTGCTTCTTTTCAGGGGACAAGGAAATGAAGATATCTTAGTTTTTCATTGGTGGAGAGGGTACCGTGTCATTGAAAGTGTAATAATCCTAATCATAACAATAAGTGATTTTACAGAGCTTGTTTAGAGGTAATATTTTACTTATTCTCACAGTAACCTTATGAGGTTACTGCTCAATGTTATCATTGTTATTTCCATTTTGTATATGAGGAGGCTGAGGCACACAGAAGTTAAATAATCTCTTGAAATCAGCCTACCAGTAAGACAGCTCCTCTGTTTGACTCAATTTCAGATCACTGGTATGATAGGTATTTCTGTCCAACCTCCACACATTTCAGATGCTCTGTTTGAAATACTCTCCTACGTCCCCCAAAGTACTTTCCTGAATCAGGGAATTAGATTCCAGTTCTGGCCTTGCTAGTACCCAGCTGTGTGATGTTGCTGAGTACCTTAACTTCTCAGCACTTTGCTTTTCTTAGCTTCAAATAAGAGTGTAAGTAAACATTGAGATCTCTTAGTTCTTTTGTCTAAAATGACTCTTCTGGTTATTTTCTATGACCCGATGAACAGAAATTGAGTCTTCTTTTTAGTCTCAGAAGTCCCTTTCAACACCTATTTTCAGAGGTTTTTGTTTTTTTAAACTCCAAAATTAACCTATTGTATTTTGTATTTTATAGGATACTTTCTCATCCATGATTTTATTTAGATTCCAATAATGTTGCTAAAGTATTTCCCCGTTTTATGGATGAATAAAAGAAGACTCCACTGTTAAATGACAAAGGCCCTCAGTTAATTAGTGGATGGTTCTTAATTCACTGGCTCTCTGAAGGCCATCATTCAGGCCAGAGTGATGTTGATGCACAACTAGAATAGTTATTGTAAAACATGTAATATTAATGTCATATGGTTTCTTCTTCTTCTTGTTTTTTTTTTTTGGTCGGAGGTGGCCACAATACCCATATTAATAGTTCCCTGACTGAGGATCAAACCTGGGCCCTGGCAGTGAAAGGTCAAGTCCTTACCACTGGACCACTTGGGAATTCCCTAAAATTAAATATATTTTGTATGTATATAATTCTAGTGCTGCTTTAAAGTGATTTGTTTTTATGCTTCTCCTTTGGCATATATAGTGTTGGAAAAGTATTGGAAAATTTAATCATACAGCTTCTGAAATTATGTGAATTGAAATGTGGTCCAATAATTTTCTCCTAAAGTGCTAGAGGAGAATTAGCTCTGGTGGCTCAGCAGTAAAGAAACCACCTATCATTGCAGGAGATGTGGGTTTTATCCCTGGGTTGGGAAGATTCTCTGGAGAAGGAAATGGCACACCATTCCAGTATTCTTGTCTGGGAAATCCCATGGACAGAGGAGCCTGGCCAGCTACAAATCCTTGGGGTCACAAGAATCAGACACGACTTAGTGACCAAACAACAACAGCAATTAGCTCCTGGGATTAGTTCCAGAATCCAAGGCAGATGTCAGTTTCTTTAGCTAAGGTTTACCCTGATGATACTCAGGGTAAAGCAGGCCTGTAAACTGGCTTATAGTGAATTTGAGAACTTAAGTAATTGGGTTTCTTGCATTGTCTTTTACTTAGAATTAAGTTTGGACTTTTCAACTTGGCTTATAAGTTAACTGTAGGTAAAAAAAAGCGGGGGGAGGGGAAATGTATAATCTTGGCCTTTGATGAATGAAGGACATAGTAGAAATCAGGTTCTGTCACTAAAGGAGGCACTCCAGAAGAGAATTTGGTTTGTTTCTGCTGTATCTCTGACACCTGAAAACAGTTTTTGGAACTTAGCAGAGGAAAGGCTGGAACAACTGAAGGGATGGTTTAATTTTTCATTTGTACTGCATTTCCTATAGTAGAATGTCAACCAGTGGTATATGAGCTTTATTTCTGAACTCTTAGGCAGGACTCATTTTTATGAAGAGCAGCAAAGATCCCGATGGGCAATCCAAAGTTAGGAGTTGTCATTGCAGTTCTCTGCCACAGGCCCTTGAGCTGTTGAGGGGCAGTTTTAAAATTGAGGATTGGATTCATATGATTTTAAAATGACCAGTGTTAGCAAAAGGTCTGTTCCTAATTTCATTGCTTGACAGTAGTGGCATGCTGTCCAGTTAAGGTTTTGAATCAATTTTATATGTGATGGAAAACAAATTTTTTTTTTAAGAATTTTTCTTTGACAGAAAAAAAGAAACCAAAAATTCCTACTATTGCCAATATTTTACAATCTCAAACCATGTGCTGTGTTGCTAATTCCATAGGTATGGCCACATCTTACGTGTTTTTCTCTAGGTTAAGAGAGTATCAGTGACTCTGTGTAGTTACAGATTGTCCATATATATTGTTGTTCCTTAGTTGCTGAGTCATGTCCAATTCTTTTTGCAACCGCATGGACTATAGCCTGCCAGGCTCCGCTGTCCATGAGATTTCCCAGGGAAGAATACTGAAGTGGATTGCCATTTCCTTCTCCAGGGGATCTTCCCAACCCCAGGGATCCCAGGATCGAACCTAAGTCTCCTGCATTGGCAGGCGGATTCTTTACCAGTGAGCCACCAGGGAAGTCTGTCCCTATGTGTACCTTTGACAGATGTTAATGACAATACCAGGTAACAGTTGAGCACCTACTGCAAACCAGCAAGTGCGATAGGTCCTTCAGATGTATTGATTTGTTTAAGTGAAGTGAAAGTCACTCTGTTGTGTCTGACTCTTTGCGACCCCATGGACTATACAGTCCATGGAATTCTCCAGGCCAGAATTCTGAAGTGGGTAGCCCTTCCGTTCTCCAGGGGATCTTCCCAACCCAGGGATTGAACCCAGGTCTCCTGCATTGCAGGTGGATTCTTTACCAACTGAGAGCCACAAGGGAAGCTCATTGATTTGTTTAAATCATAACCCTTAATTAAGGAAGGGATCTGGTTGCCACCATTGTATATGAGGAAAGTAAGGTAAAGAGGAGCTACGAAATTTGCCCAGGACTTTACAGGGTGTAAGCTGCAAGAGTCAGCCCAGCCTCAGACCCGCCTCCTAAAGGACTGTTTTTAATATGGTAAGTTTGTTTTGTTTTTGGCTTTTAAATGTACCTAGCTAGCCTACTGTGTTCTGCACACAGTGAGCTTTAAAGTGTTACAAATAATAGTATACTTTTGGGTATATATATTTGTATCAGAAAAAGCTTTTTGTGTTCCCAGATTAGCAAGTTCTTTGCCCCCTAATCCTTGTAGAGAAGTGGTGTGGAGGGGAGCAGTCTTCCCTTAACTCAAGCTGCTTTTTCTGCCTCACTGCCCAACCCCTGCTCTGGCTCTGCTTCACTAATCACACAAGTGGATGGAACACTTCTTCTTTTTTTTTTTTTTTAACGGAGTGGAAATAGCTTTGGTCTTCAGATTCAGTTTTTAATTTGCAAAACAATTCCCTTATTTGCTTCAGGACTTTTTGCTATTGTAACAGTTGAGTGGAAACATGGGTTGAGGGTAGTTTTTCAGCCAGGGCTGCAGAGCCATGCACACTGCCGTGAATTGGTTAGTTATTCCAGGTTGGGGAAAAGTAGTGTAATTTTTTTTGTGAAAAAGTGCACTGGGTCACTGAACCGATGGTTCATCTTTATTGTAGATTGCACTGCTGGCTTTATGGCCTGATGACCACAGGCCTATATTTTTGTGCTTCTGACCATGATATTTCTGAAACAGACACAGTACCTTTTATAACCACGTGGGAATGTCCAGAGGACTGAAAAAATGAGTGCCTGTCTAGGATGAGAACTGGAATTGGGGGTCCTTGACTGGGTTTTAAAGTATCCGCAGAGTCCTTGAACTTATATGCAAAACTGTGTGCCTTTTTCTGTGGGAGAAGAGTTCATAGCACTCATTGATCCAGAGAGGAAACCAGGACCTAAAAGGAGTTTGAAAATTATTTTTCTCGAGCAGTGCTGTCAAACAGGGCAGTTCCTTTCTCCCAAGGACATTTGGCAGTATCTGCAGATACTTCTGATTGTCAGAGCTCAGAGGTGCTATTAGCATCTAATGGGTAGAAGCCAAGAAACAGCCTTGTCTAACTTCTCTAGCTAATTGTATCATTATGAGAGAACCTATCAAACCATACTTGTATTTTCAGGTGTTCTTTTCCCTTTCTCATGATGATAAGCAGAGTTGAGTTGGTAGTAATGGGTTCTTATTTCAAGTTCAGAATGAGGATGTTACATGGTTTTCTGTAATTATCATTTTAATTGGAAATTTCTTGTTTTAAGTGAGGCCAGTTTGTCTTTGCTACCCATTGAGGGTCCCAGAATTAGTCACTTTTTAGTTCCTTTCTGTTGTTGTTCAGTCACTAAATTGTGTCCAACTCTTTGTGACCCCATGGACTGCAGCATATCAGGCTTCCCTGTCCTTCACTATCTCTCTGCGTTTGCTCAAACTCCTGTCCATTGAATCGGTGATGCCATCCAACTATCTCATCCTCTGTTGCCACCTTCTCCTCTTGACCTCAATCTTTCGCAGCATCAGGGTCTTTTCCAGTGAGTCAACTCTTCACATCAAGTGGCCAGAGTATTGGAGCTTCAGCTTCAGCTTCAGTACTTTCAATGAATTTTCAGGGTTGATTTCCTTTAGGATTGGCTGGTTTGATCTTGCTATTCAAGGGACTCTCAAGAGTCTTCTCCAACACCACGGTTCAAAAGCATCAATTCTTCAGCACTCAGTCTTCTTTATGGTCCAGCTCTCACATCCATACCTGACTCCTGGGAAAACCATAGCTTTGACTATATGGAACTTTGTTTCCAAAGTGATGTCTCTGCTTTTTTAATCCGTTGTCTAGCTTTTCTTCCAAGGAGAAAGCACCTTTTAATTTCGTGGCTGCGGTCACCATCTGCATTGATTTTGGAGCCCAAGTAAATGAAATCTGACAGTTTCCACTTTTTCCCTGTCTGCCATGAAGTGATAGGACTGGATACCATGATCTTGGTTTTTTGAATGTAGTTCCTTGTAGGTAACAGTTTTTCAAAAGTATTGTCCTTCATTAGCCTTCCTCTGTTCATGTTGAACAGTGCCAGTGTTTCAGCCATTTTATGGACGTACCTGTGTGGTGATTACCAAGATAGGATAGACTGGGCCACCTGAGAATTCAGTATAACACCTTGGCTTGATCTACCCCAGCTGAGAAATTAGGGCAGCTCTTGCTGCAAAGTAGTCCTTTGGCTCTTTCCTTTAGCTTCTTGGTTAGATCAAAGTGCGTTGTGCTTGACTTTGGTAAACAGAATGGAACCTGGAGTGTTCTAAGTAGCCTATGCATCTAGAATATATGAGTTTATTATATTTTTAAATGTTTGGGCACTGTTCATTGAACTTGTTTTATTTGGGCTCATTTTTTTCCCTTGCATATTCTGTTGTGCCATGCTATGAATGCAGATGACTATTTTAAAGGCTTTTGATTTGAGGGAGAACATAGAACTGTTTGGAAGTATGGCTTATTACTTCTAAGTATGTCTGTTTTGGTTAACCTCAAAAATTATTATAGTTCACCTAAAGTGGCCAATAAAAAAACACAGCGGCAATTTCACAGTTACGTGCTTGAATATTTTTTGGCCAAGTTGGGGAATCCAGAGTGCTTGTTTGGGCTTTTTAATTTAATTAATTTGTTTTGGACATTTTAGTAGAGAAAGTGTGTCCTGCAAAATTCCAGAGTGTCCTTAAATTTTTTCCTGTGTGTAGGTTCCAGGAATGTGGAGATGACAGCTCTTCCTTATAAGCCTTTAAAAAAAAAAACAACTTTTTTTGTTGTTTTTTTTACCTTTATGAGGTTTCATATTTAGGAGAACCTGGGTCAGACATAGTACATTTTTGCACAGAAGCCTTCCTAAATAGCAGCTCATTTACAAATGCTTGATATGGCTGACCCAGGAAGGAGACCCATGGTTAGGACCTACTTTAACCAGATCTAAGCAGAGCTGATAGGATTTCCTTACCATCTAAGCAAGAACTCATAGGATATTTTGCATCAGTTTAGGATGTATGTAGAAAAAAGTTTGGTGAGGTTTTTGTTGAATTTGTTCTGAGATGGTGTTCATGCCAGCTTTCCAGATGTAGAATTTCCCGTTTTTCTTCTTTACAGTTTTGCAGTTTTCTCTTATACATTTGTCATTTTTGTTTGAAGCTCATACAAAGATTAATTTCCTGAATAGAAATTTTTAGCTTCTCAAATTGAAATATTTAGAACTAGACCTTACAAAGGCTTCTCTGATAGCTCAGTTGGTAAAGAATCCACCTGCAATGCAGGAGATCCTGGTTTGATTCCTGGGTCCAGAAGATCTGCTGGAGAAGGGATAGGCTACCCACTCCAGTATTCTTGGGCTTCCTTGGTGGCTCAGCTGGTAAAAAATCCACCCACAATGCAGGAGACCTGGGTTTGATCCCTGGGTTGGGAAGATCCCTTGGAGAAGGGAAAGGCTACTCACTCAAGTATTCTGGCCTGGAGAATTCCATAGACTGTATAGTCCATGGGGTATCAAAGAGTTGGACACAACTGAGTGACTTTCACTTCACTTCACTAAAGACCTTACGAAGATTAAGAAGATTATAACCTAAAGACTTAAACTGAAAAAAAAGAATTAAATTGTTGTGACATCGTTTATTCTTCCCTCATTGATAGAGTTGCAGAGTTAAGTCAGTAGTGCTAGACACCCCAGATGGAAGGCAGAGGCGATAGTGGCTTGTAACTGTTCATTCAACACATGCTAACTGGTCTCATACTTTGTGGAGGCCACTTTGAGGGTTAGGGAGTTAGGGGAGATTGAATGCCTGCCTCCATGAGATTCTGATGTTCCAATGGCATTTGGACCAGTGTGAGCAGTACATGGCAGTGTGTGGTGATGCCGCATTTGTGACGTAGGCAGAAGAGGAGGAAGTGTTCCTGGCTTGGAAGTGGTTAAGAATGCTGTTAACAGAGGATGTGGGGACATTTTAGTGGGACCCAGGTCTTTTGGACAAGAAGAAAGGAAGAGGTGAGGATTCCAAGTGGAAGGCACAGAGACAGGAAGAGTGATGTCCGTGTTCAAGAGGTGGTGACCATTTTCAGCCTAGTTGGTTGATAGAGGAAATAATGGTTGAGGAGGTGGGTTTGGGAAGTGTTATAGAAGGTCTTAAATGCTACTTCTATCGCATGGGCTACTGAAGCAAAGCGTAAGGAAGACAGTAGGGCAGGGACCATGTCTGTTTGCTGATTTGCTTTATTCTCAGCAACTTGCATGGGGCCTGACAGCAAATGTTCAGTAAATGTTGGCTGACATGATTTGAGTGGAGAGGGACATGAAGGAGAGAGGCTGGGCTGAAAAGATGACATGTCCTGGAAAGGAGGAATCCAAGTGACCCTGAATGAGGAGTGTGGAAATGAACAGAGAAACACCTGAGACATTGACCTCTGTAAACGCCCAGAATCAAGGTACCCTTGAGAGAACAGACCATGGAGGGGAAACGCGGTCTTGATTATGCCAGTGGATGAGGTGCCTAGGCAGGAGGGAGGGATAGAAACAGAGAAGGACAGGGAGTTTGTGGGTTCACTTCTGCCTTCATATTAGCACCTTCCCTTCATCTCCTGCCAAATCTGTTCTCCTGCCAAAAACCTCAAGGATTCGTTTTCAGCACGATTTGTATTTGTGCCTTTATTCTATACCCAGACCACAATGGACTTTGCCAGGCAGCCCTTTGTGGGCTGTGGTTTTTGGAACTTATCATTTTAAGGAAGGTGTTAGACCTTTGTGTCAATGTATAAGAGAGAGTCTCTTCATCATTTTGCTTGATTACTGCCATTACCTTTATATAGATACAATAGTGGGAGTTTGCAAATTATCTGATTTTGGCTTTTATCCTTTTTAAGTTTGGGTTTTTTTTTTAACATTAAAAATAGGTACAGAATCCTTTAAATTATTCATCAGCTATGTAAACTCTTTGCTTCAGTCATTCTTTCTTCTGTTGCTTTTCCATTTTTCTGTCATTCACCCAACATCTGTGTAGGTCAATGATTCTTTATCCTTTTTGTGTTGAGAAATTTTATGTAAACATGAGGCTGAGCCTCTGTAATTGTCTTGAGAAACAACTGTATTTCCAAAGAAATAATTATTCCATTGTTCATTATGTATGAGCTAAATACCCAAATTACAATGAGTGCTTTAGTTGTTGTGAATTACATGTGTGTGGTTTTCTTTTTTTCCCTAATTTGAAGCATATTCTGTATTTTAAAGCCTTCTCCCCCTTTTAGAACACTTGTCTTAAGCTGGTCTAGTTGAGTGAGAACAGCAGTGATAGTAAGGAAAGTTAAGTAAACATGAAATTAAAAGGCCATAGAGTACATTTTGGTAAACCAAAATATTGCTTGGTGGCATAAAGCCACAGATCCATTCCAAAAAAAAAAAAAAACATGCGGAAATGTGGTTTTGCTGTCTGTCATGCAGTCTGTTTCAACTGTCAGAAACATACGTTGCTTTATGGGGTATTTTTTTTAAGTCTGACCGCAGCTTTTAATTTCCTTTACTCCACCCACACCTCTCACCACACCCCCATGTATCTAGTGCTAATTTATGGGCGTTTTAAATGTAATGACATAATCATCAACCTCAGCAAAAGTTTCTTGGCTTAGGTATGCCAAGTATCTCTTCTGTACTTTTGGGAACGTTTGTCAGAACACAGCAATTGTCCTTGGTTTTGAACTCTTCTTTCAAAGTTAAATTGGATCTTTAATAGGTGGTTTTGGGCCCCCTTTTTCTTTTTGGTTTTTGTTTTTGCTAAAAAAAGTAATACAGAGATTTTAGAAAGAAAAAGAATCATTCATGGTCCTACCATTGCCTCTGACCTAGGCAATAAGCCAAAGACTCAGTATTCACTGTGTCTCCACTGACTGCACTGTGACTGATGGAGAATTATGTCCCCCGACCACCCACCCCTGCTGTTGAAAAATAGTGGCCGAGGTTCAAGAGATTATACATAAAATAAACATAAGCGTGCTTTTATTTCATTTAAAAGTACAGAAGTATTGAAAAGCATATTCCAAAATGAAACCTTCAGTTCAGTCGCTCAATTGTGTCTGACTCCTTGTGACCTCATGAACTGCAGCATGCCAGGCCTCCCTGCCCATCTCCAACTGCTGGAGCCTACTCAAATTCATGTCCATTGCATCAGTGAGGATGAGATTGGTGATAGCTTTTCTTCCAAGGAGCAAGCGTCTTTTAATTTCATGGCTGCAGTCACCATCTGCAGTGATTTTGGAGCCCCCCAAAATAAAGTCTGCCACTATTTCCATTGTTTCTTCATCTATTTGCCATGAAGTGATGGGACCAGATGCCATGATCTTCGTTTTCTGAATGTTGAGCTTTAAGCCCAATTTTTCACTCTCCTCTTTCACTTTCATCAAGAAGCTTTTTAGTGAAAGTGCTGCACTCAATATGCCAGCAAATTTGGAAAACTCAGCAGTGGCCACAGGACTCGAGAAGGTCAGCTTTCATTCCAATCCTAAAGAAAGGCAATGCCAAAGAGTGTTCAAACTTCTGCACAATTGCACTCATCTCACACACTAACAAAGTAATGCTCAAAGTTCTCCAAGCCAGGCTTCATCAGTACGTGAACAGTGAACTTCCAGTTGTTCAAGCTGGATTTTTTTTTTCTGATTTTATTTATTTATTTATTTTCTTTTCTTTACATTATCGTGTTGGTTTTGCCATACATTGATATGAATCTGCCATGGGTATACATGTGTTCCCCTTCCAGAACCCCCTCCCCGCCCCACTTCCGATTCCCTCTCTCTGGGTCATCCCAGTGCACCAGCCCTGAGCATCAAACTTGGGCTGGTGATTGATTTCACATATGATAATTAACGTGTTTCAATGCTGTTCTCCCATCTCATCCCACCCTTGCCCTTTCCCATAAAGTCCAAAAGACTGTTCTATATATCTGCGTTTCTTTTGCTGTTTTGCATACAGGGTTCTCGTTACCATCTTTCTAAATTCCATATGTATGCATTAGTATACTGTATTTTTGATTTTCCTTCTGGCTTACTTCACTCTGTATAATAGGCTCCAGTTTCATCCACCTGAGTAGAACTGATTCAAATGAATTCTTTTTAACGGCTGAGTAATATTCCATTGTGTATATGTACCACAGTCAAGCTGGATTTAGAAAAGGTAGAGGAACCAGAGATCAAATTGCCACATCTGTTGGATCATTGAAAAAGCAAGAGACTTCCAGAAAAACATCTATTTCTGCTTTATTGACTGTGCCGAAGCCTTTGACTCCTTGGATCACAACAAACTGTGGAAAATTCTTAAGGAAATGGGAATACCAGACCACCTGACTTGTCTCCTGAGAAATCCGTGTGCAGGTCAAGAAGCAACAGTTAGAACTGGACATGGAACAACAGACTGGTTCCAAATCGTGAAAGGAGTACGTCAAGGCTGTATATTGTTTATTTATTTAACCTGCTTATTTAACTTATATGCAGGCATACATCACGCACAATGCTGAGCCGGATGAAGCACAAGCTAGAATCAAGATTGCTGGGAGAAATATCAATAACCTCAGATATGCAGATAATTTCTTATGGTAGAAAGCAAAGAGAAATGAAACCTTAGATATTTAAAATTCGCTTGGTTTATTGGTAACTGAGGTTTCTTTGACTTTTTTTCAAAATGGGCAGCACAGTCCTAAAGATTTTTTAGGATCTACTGTTAATTCAACCAGTAACTTCCTGTGATCTTGACAGATTGTCTAACTTTTGAGCCTTAGTTTCTCATCCATTTCCATCAAATGAGGGAATGGGACTGGATCAGTATGTTTTATAAGGTGCTGATTCCCAGGCTCCCTAACCTGCGACCTGGGCATCAGTATTTATCTAAAAGCTCCAGGTATGTTTCTGATTTGTGGCAGGTTTGAGAGAGTGAACTAGAAGAGTGCTTCTCAGACTGTAATATGCCTACTCATCACTGGGGATCGTGGTAAAATGAGATTGTTACTGTGGGTCTAAAGTGGTGCCTCATATTCTCCTTTTTCTAATAATGCCCATTCTGTTGTTGAGTGGCAAGGGGCCAAACACTCCAGAATTTTTTCCCAAGTCTGTTAATTTTTATTTCTAGGGTATAGTTTTGGTAGTGTCTGGGAGTCCATGTGCTGCTTGAATGAGAGTCTACACTTAGGATGTCAAGATTGGTGTCTCTGTGTAACTTCTCATTGCTTAAGTTTGGACAAGCATCTCTCGAACAGTTCAACAGATGGAAGCAATTTTAATGGTACGGTGCTTAGGTAACCTGACTAGCTTCAGCTGGTGTCTGGGTTTGTTTCATGGCTACGGAGATGAGGGGCACTTCCCATCTCTCCCCTCTCTGCTCCCTGAGACCCCACTCTGATAAGTACTTAATACTTTCAAATTCTGTTCCTTTCTTCTCATCCTTCAATGGCTGCGCTGCTCATATTGGTCTCTAGTTTCTGAGTGGTATTTTGAGTGAATGGGCAACAAGAATCGTGAAATAGTGTATTTTATTGTAATTTCGTTTCTCATGTTTGCACATTCTTTGCAGAAAATGAAAATTAAAGCCAGCAAAACTCTAATTTTGGAGTGTATTTTGTCGTGAAAGATGGGCAGGCATCCTTAAGCTGTGCCATGTGTCATGCTGTCCTTTAACCCTGTCATTTAGAATTAATACAGAATATAATTGTGGTATTTTATTTTTGTTTGTTGTAGTACAGCAGCAGACTAGCAGGCAGCATGATCTCATGGGAAGACCCTGTGGCTGGGGTGTCTGCAGAACTGATTTCTAGGCTGTCACCCACCCTGAAGTAAATATGACTGTGGACACTTGTCTCTACACAAACCAGGCAGGGCATTGGGGAATGCTCCTTATTGGAGCTGTGTTGGAGAATTTTGTGGCCGTGAAGGGTTAGGTTATCTATCACCTATTATTGTAAAGTCCCAGGCAATAAGAAGTTACAGTTTGCACTGTAGGAATGTTGATCTAGAGCCATGCTACTCACCGTGGTCCACGGACTTGTGCAAGTCCTCGAATTATTTGCTGATGGTGAGCTTTAAAGAGCTTCCACATGCGTGCTTAATTGCTAAGTTGTGTCAGACTCTGTGAGCCCCTATGTACTATAACCTTCCAGGTTCCTCTGTCTGTGGGATTTCTCAGGCAAGAATACTGGAGTGGGTTACCGTTTCCTCCTCTGGGGATCTTCCTGACCTATGGATCGAACCCATATCTCCCGCATTGGCAGACAGATTCTTTACCACTGAGCCACCTGGGAAGCCCCAACCAGACTATAATCAGTGTACTCCTCCCTTCATCAGGAATATCTTTATTGTTGAGAAAACAAAACCGAGGAAGAGCAACAACAAAAAACCCCCATCTAGGTGACTTAATTCTGACACGAGCCCATTAGTTTCTTGCTGATAGGTACCAGTTTGGGGACTGACTGCTTTGCGTAGCAGTGCTTTGGAATATTAAATCAGAAGGTTTATCAGAGTTGTTTTATAAATTAGGAATAGATAAATTGAGGTTCATTAAATGAAGGAAAGTTTAACCCCCAGAATAAAGTAAGTTTAAATGCTACTTAGGTGAAAGGTAAGATCAAGTTCAACATGTGTAAAATATTAAGGCATTTGACACAGTCACAAGTAGGAAGCTGAGACACCCTGTAGCTTGTGTTTTGGTTATTGCAAAACTTGTTTAAATTCTTCTGAGTACTTCTAAATTCTTAAATTTAATGACTTGCTTTAGAAAGAAATTTTGTTTTTCATTTTCACCATCTCCCTAACACAGTATATTTCTGTAAGGCTCAACTGTTATCTGTAGTCTTAAATTGCAAGAAGCTTTGAAATTGAGCCTGACTTCCCCTCCATCTCTTCTCTCCCCTAGCCTATTCTTTGCTCTTTACTACGATATATAAAATTTACTACATCCAGGGCAAGTATCTGTTTACCAAGAAAAGAGGAAGAGAGATCCTTTGCCAGTAGCAAAACATAAATACCGAGAATGTCTTTTCTGGGTCACAGTGCACGAAAGTAGAGAAACAGCAGATTTTCTGGGGCTGGGCCTTTGACCTCATTCCTCTTTTCCATCAATTGGAGGGACTCTCCTTTATTATTACTGTGCCTGGGAGTCTGTTCTCCCACCCTCTTCTAGATCTGGAGCCCTTCCCCCATGTAGTATAAATTAGTGAGTGATATCTTCTTAATTGAGAGACAGAAGAGCCCTAAGCTTCAATCGATACCTAACAATACAGCTACTCAATTTGTAGCACTATCTAATCTCAGTCTGTCTTAAAACAAGGAGTACTACATACCTTAAAGGATTATATTAATAAGTCTACTCATAAATATTTCTGCCAAAGAGATGTGGGGCAGCATTATTCTTCCCATTTCATGGTTGTAGAAACAGAGTCCCAGATCACTTAGGGTTTGTGTAAAGTCAATGGTGATTAGAGTCTTGGGATTTGGGACTCCACAGTTTGTCATTCACAGTTATCTGGTATGCTTTGCAGAATGTTCTGCCACTTGAGTGTGGATTCTTCCTGTACCTTTCCATAACTGTCCCCCCAGGTAAACCTTGTGACTTCCCTTTCTTAATGAATGGTGGCACCATGTACAGGCTTTACACGTTGAAATCATGAATTCCTTACTTCCTCTCATTATCCAAATCTAGTGACATCACAGCATGCTGCTGATTCTCCCTATGTGGCTTGTCTCCTTTCCTTGCCCTCCCCATTATTCCCTGTCAGACCCTTGTTGTCATGCCGGGATACCAGTGCTAGCCTCGCAGCTCATCACCCTGTCTGTCTGCAGCCTTTGCCTTCTCTGCTCCCTTATCTGGGCTTACGGGAGCTCTGTATCCATCTGTATTGTGTCCTTCTTTAAGGGCCCTTCTCCACTCCAGGCAGTCCAGCCAGTATTTGCAACATGGCTGTAGCCTCTTTAAACTTCTACAACCTTTACCCAGGTGATCTTGTCCACTCTCAGTAGATGAATCCTCATTTTTTTCTGTACAGCCTGGATCTTTCCTCTGAGACCATTGCATGTAACCTAGTCCTCCTTTGCCTTGAATGTGTCACAAGTACTTAGACTCAACATGTCCCCAGATGACAGCCTCCCCAACAAGCCTGCTTGTGGTCCTGTGATCTTTATCTCAGGAAATGCCAGCATCATCCACCCCATTTCTCAAGCCAGAAACCCAGCGGCAGGTAATGATTGCCTTTCCCTTTCAGTAGCCACACCTTGTCAGTCCTTTGGTCTTTTGCTGGTCTCCCATACTCCCACATTGGTCTCCTGCTCTCCAGTTCTCTGATCATGGTTCATGGCCTAACCAGTTTACTCTTCCGTGGCTTTATCTGTAAAATGGGGGGTGGAGGTCATCCTCTTTAAGTTGTTCTCCACTGAAGTGAAATACCTGGCTGAGAGGAGAGCACCTGTGCATGTTAGGATGCGGACGCTGATACTGATCGTGATCGTGAGTAGTGGTACCTTTACCACCATATTTGAGATGACTCTCACTGTGAGTAATCCGGTTGTGTCTCCTAACTGGTCTAACCGTTGTGGAGATAATCCCAGTAACTTGGGTTCTTCTGGACCTGCCTATTCGGCCTTATCTTGTCCCCTTTCCTGTTTGAAGAATCTGAATGTTGCAGGCTGTTGGAACAGGCTGATCCTTTTGTGGAATGTTCTTGCCCTTTTCTCTGCCCGCTCTCCTTTGTCTAGCAGACTCACTTCAACCTTACTCAGGAAAAAAGTATCTCCTCTGAAACCATTTAAAAATACCCTGCATTTTGTTTTTTCTTGGGTTCGTCTCATTTGTTAGATTATGGGCTCTATAAATATTGACTTGTTCTTCTCCTCTTTTCTCAAGAGGGTAGCACAGTGCCTGGCAGTATACAGACAAGTATTGAAAAACTGGGGAATTAATGGGGCTCACATGGTGTTGCTCTCTCCCCGGAAAGTCACTGTAATGACTTCAGCAGGAAGGGGTTTCTTCCACCCTTCCTCATACGTTGTTGGACTCCTCTCTGAACCCCCACGTCCCACACGCTGTCTGTTACTGTGTTTGTTTCCATTTATTCTTCATCTGTGCTAGATTATAAAAACTTCAAATGAAAGTGAAGTCGCTCAGTCGTGTCTGACTCTGTGCGACCCCATGGACTGTAGCCTGCCAGGCTCCTCTGTCCATGGAATTTTCCAGGCAAGGTTACTGGAGTGGATTGCCATTTCCTTCTCCAGGGAATGTTCTCGACCCAGGGATTGAACCCAGGTCTCCCACACTTTACCGTTTGAGCCACCAGAGAAGGAAAAACTTTAAAGGGTCTAGATCAATCTGGCATTCACCTCTGATTTTCCACTGTCACTCCCAGGTTAGAGTAGGAGTGAATGCAAGAGCTGATATCTGAAAATGCCTTGTTGAATTTCCTACGTTTGTGGTGCAGTGGGAATTCTTATTGTTCCTATTCTGAAATTGTCTTTCATCCTCCATCTTTCCTCCTGTGGTATGTTTTGTGTTTATAAATCTCTTCTGTCCTTCCACAGCCACTCCAACACAATCAGTGACAAGAAGCAAGGTGGAGAACAGAAATGCCCTGGAATGTCTTGACCTCCTCTCTGGTATTTATCATAGCTTTCCTAGGAGTCATCCTTGATAGGTCCTTGCTGCCTCCCAAATAAAGTTCAAGGTCTTTAGTGTGGCATTCAAGACCTTCCACTGCCTGACCCCAGAGAACCCTTTCTGTCCTTATTTTCCACTCTTTTTTTATTGCATGCATCCCATGCTCCAGCTTAATGGTTTTCAATCCTGTCTGTACATTAGAATCACCTGGGGAGCTTTAAAATACAATGCTGACGTGTGGATTCACCTCTTTGAGAGTGTGAGTTCATCAGTCTGGGGTGAGGCCTGGGCGTTGGTGTTTGGGAAAGATCCACTGCTAATATCACTAATATTAGTGTAAATCTAGGGCTGGAAACCACTGACCAGCTTAGTGCTTCTCATGAAATATAATCTCCTCTAAGAGCTCTGAGAAGAAAGGATTCCACAGTCAAAGAAGCTTGATTAGTCCTGCATTTTTATATACACCTTTTCAAAGATTTATCACATTTTCCATTGAGAGGCTCTGGGATGTCAGCAGGAAAGAAACCTGTTTAACTTTATTTAAGCTCTGTGTGGCCATCTGACCAAGGAGTTCTTTATGTATATAATACCTGTTAAGAACATCTGCATCACGTGGCATAGAACCTACTTGGGCAATGCTGCTTCCAGCCACACTTCAGTTTTAAGTTGCTTCTTTATTTGTCTTTGCTTGACCTCTCAAGTAAACCAGATACACCCCTTTCGCCAGGCTTTTCTCTTCAAGCTCCTCCCCAACACACACCCTTTTATCTTTTTCCTAGCATGGTTCAGCATCTGAAATTCCTCTCTATATACTTGTGTTTGCTTCTGTCTGCTGCCCCCCGCCCCCCTGAGTGTGAACTCCATGACAGCAGGGACTCACTTGTCTTGTTCACTCCTGTATCTCCCTCCCTGTGTCAGCACCTCAAGTAAGCCTGACAGATTGTAGGTGCTTGAAAGATATTTGTTGATTGGACAGAAAGGCAGTGTTATGTTTGTGGTTTTGGCTGTTCCTAAGGTTCACATGTTTAGAATTTTTAAACTCCCTGCACAATAAAAAGCAGCTAGATATACATTTTAAAAGTAACTAAGAATATAGGAACACAAGTAGATGATAAGTTGTGTTCTACATGTTTAATTTTCTCAGCTGCCTGGTAAAATATTAAAGAAGAAATACACGCAGAGGTGAATGTGAGCCTGATGATAGGAAAAAGACTGTTCTTTTTCTGATTATAGAGAGCTCTGAGTCTGTGGTATGGGACTTCTTTTTAAATTAATTTCTTAAGCAGCCTGTCACTGGCAGCTTCTCCCAGGTCATAGGAATCGCACCTGTATGAGTCGCTGAAGTTTGAGTGAGAAATCAGTGCGTTCTAGTGGACTTGTGTGTGTCATATGCTGCACCAGTGACGAAAAAACTCAGCAGAAACAGGCAAGGGATTAGTAAATCTGAAGTTAAAACTTCCTAAGTGTTAGAGCCCTCTTCCAGTGAGCGTATTCACACAGATTTGTCTGGCGGTGGGGATTGGGTTTGTGTATCTAAATCCATACCTGAGATCCCATAAGTGTGGTGCTGCAGCAATTCCTGGACCTTGTTTGGAAGGGATTCCAATGGCATCATCTCTAAGGGGGTCTTCCTTCTGTGACTGTGTCCACTCTCCCCGAGCCTGGAACTGAGTGTCTGACTTCTGAGCAGGGTAGATGGGCCTGAGTTGGTCTGTGGCCCACTACACCTGGAACTGTTAGGAATTGCTCTTCCTTTGAGACCTGTGAGGGGTGCTGGTGTCCTCTAGGGCCTTCTCTTGAGCTGTTACAATCATTACTAATTCACTCTGAAGATACCACTGGGGAGACTTATCATGACTCACCCTACAAGGTGCCCTCCTAGCATGCCATCTAACAAATACCCCCATCTCCAGTGGGTCAGATGATTACAATCTGGTGTGAATAATCTCAGGAAGGAGGTTGAGTGCCATCTCCTTTGTATTTCTCAGATGATCTTTTAAAACACATGTCCTGCCAGGGTTTCAGAATGAAAGCTTTAATCATTTACTTATCAGGCAGGAATTGTCCAGAGTGGATTTGTGTTTGCTTTTGTGGCCTGCCATGATTACTTATTCTTTCTGAGCAGTGTGCCATCCTAAATGCCAGAAAAGTTGTGTGTTGGGTAGGTGAGCATACCAAATCAGTAGAGGCAGTTCTTCTCTAGGTGGGTATCCCTTTATGGTTGAAGTGTTCTAACTATTCCCAGACAATGTTAGCATCCTTGCGAAAGATTCCAGGAGATTCCAACCACTGGACCTGGATTGCAGTTTCTTCTGGTCATTCAATAAGTATTTTTGAGTGTTTTCTACAAATCAGGGTTGGGGTATAGACAGGTCTATCTCTGCCCTCATTGATCCTCCATTCTCTGGAACCTTGCTGCTCAGGATGTGGTCTGCAGACCTCTAGGACCAGTGTCACTTTGGAGTATGTTAGAAGCGTGGACTCTTAGGCCCCACCCTAGCTTGGATTTTAAGCAGATTCCCAGGTGATTATTATGCAGAATAAGTTTGAGAAGCACTACTGTAGTTCAGTTCAGTTCAGTCACTTAGCCATGTCCTGTTCTTTGTGACCCCATGAATCACAGCACTTCAGGCCTCCCTGTCCATCACCAACTCCCAGAGTCCACCCAAACCCATGTTCAGAGTCGGTGATGCCATCTCATCCTCTGTTGTCCCCTTCTCCTCCTGCCCCCAATCCTTCCCAGCATTAGAGTCTTTTCCAATGAGTCAACTCCGCGTGAGGTGGCCAAAGTATTGGAGTTTCAGCTTCAACATCAGTCCTTCCAGTGAACACTCAGGACTGATCTCCTTTAGGATGGACTGGTTGGATCTCCTTGCAGTCCAAGGGACTCTCCAGAGTCTTCTTCAACACCACAGTTCAAAAGCATCAATTCTTCGGTGCTCAGCTTTCTTCACTGTCCAACTCTCACATCCCTACATGACCACTGGAAAAACCATAGCCTTGACTAGACGGCTTTGTTGGCAAAGTAATGTCTCTGTACATGTAAACAAAAACATAGCTGAGATAATTTCAGGTGATTATAAATGGTGTGAAGAAGACTGTAAATGAGCTGGAGAATGACAGGGAGAAGTTGTCTCCGAGGATGGTGAGTGAAGATGTTTGAGGAGGTGTTGTGTGGACCGAGACTGAAATGATGAGTAGGGAATGAGCCATGAGATCTGAGAAAGGTGGCTCCAGGCAGAAGGCCTCTCCCTTATCCTTGCCAGGCTTAATTTATCCCCGTTTTTGATGCCAGGGTCAGAACTCTGGCAGCCCTATGGATGGATGCACTTGCAGGCCATGCCTGGACCTGGCTGGTAGTGCACAGGTCTGACAGTGCAGTAGGAGTGCAGGCTGTGGGAGAGCACAACTCCGGTTTTGAAAAGAACCATTTTATTAAATAGAGGAAACAGTTGAAGGGGATAGAAGGGTTATCTTGGCAGTGATGGCTTTGAAGAATTGGAATTTTATAATAATTAGGAGAAGGACGAAGAAACCGATGAGGGTCATTGTAGAATTGAAAGGACAAGAGAAAGGGAAATGCTGAGGAATATGGATGTAGAGAAACAGTCAGGTGGAGCTGGTCAGAGAGACCTGATGACTGAGTTCAGAGGAAGCCTGTAGCCCAGCCTAAGAGGACAGACTGAAAAGCAGAGGTTGGCTCTCTGTGTGGGAAAGGTGCCCTATGGCTTTCCTGGGAATAGGTGTACTTGATGAGAACTTGGGAAGACCCATTACTGTTCTTGGTTTTCTTGCTAGTTTTATTCCAATATTCAAATTCCTGTCTTCAGACATTTCTCACATACATTTGAATCATATAGACCATGCTGGGGAAAATAAAGGTGAATGATCTTGCCTTTGACTGTGTGGGTCACAACAAATTGTGGAAAATTCTGAAAGAGATGAGAATACCAGACCACCTGACCTGCCTCCTGAGAAATCTGTATGCAGGTCAAGAAGCAACAGTTAGAACCAGACATGGAACAACGGAATGGTTCCAAATCAGGAAAGGAGTACATCAAAGCTGTATATTGTCCCCCTGCTTATTTAACTTGTATGCAGAGTACATCATGTAGAATGCCAGGCTGGATGAGCACAAACTGGGATCAAGATTGCCGGGAGAAGTGTCAATAACCTCAGATATGCAGATGACACCACCCTTTCTTTGCAGAAAGAGCCTCTTCAGGAAAGTGAAAGAGGAGAGTGAAAAAGCTGACTTAAAATTGACTCAACATTCAAAAAACTAAGATCGTGGCATCTGGTCCTATCACTTCATGGCAAATAGATGGGGAAACAATGGAAACAGTGAGAGACTTTATTTTCTTGGGCTCCAAAATCACTATGAACAGTAACTGCAGCCATGAAATTAAAAGACACTTGCTCCTTGGAAGAAAAGCTATGACCAACCTAGACAGCATATTAAAAAGCAGAGAAATTCCTTTGCTGACAAAGGTCCGTCTAATCAAAGCTATGGTTTTTCCAGCAGTCATGTATAAATGTGAGAGTTGGACTATGAAGAAAGCTGAGCGCTGAAGAATTGATGCTTTTGAACTGTGGCATTGGATAAGACTCTTGAGAGTCTCTTGGACTGCAAGGAGATCAAACCAATTAATCCTAAAGGAAATGAGTCCTGAACATTCGTTGGCAGGACTGATGCTGAAGCTGAAGTTCCAATACTTTGGCCACCTGTTGTGAAGAACTGACTCATTGGAAAAGACACCCTGATGCTGGGAAAGATTGAAGGTGGGAGGGGAAGGGAATGAGAGAGGATGAGATGATTGGATGGCTTCATCAACTTGATGGACGTGAGTTTGAGCAAGCTCTGGGAGATGGTGAAGGGCAGGGATGCCTGGCATACTTTAGAACTTGGGGTCTCAACGAGTTGGACACTACTGAGCGACTGAACTGAACTGACTGAACTGAACTGACTGATCCTCTCCTACTGTGGGCACAAGGAATGTTTGTCCCTTTCACTATTACCAAGAATGAAGATGCTTAATCGTAAGCCCACATTCAAGGCACCCATACATTTATGTCACTGGGAAAGAGTGGGGCAAAAAAAAGAGGAGACAGAGAGTAAGTGAGACACAAGAGACATCAGAAGATAGCTGGCAGGTCTTGCTGTGTGATATGCTGGCCCACTAGTGCAGAGGAAATGAGCACATGCCTAACTTGAGTCTCTCTGGACTCAGTCATCAGGTCTCTGACCAGTTCCACCTGAGTCTGTGAAAGCTGGTCCTTGCCCCAACCCTCTAGTAGAGCTGAGTATAACCTTACCATTGGTTCCAGTTTTCTTCAGACTTGAGAACTGGGGATGATTTGACCTTGTGGGAGTAATTCGATATCTGTCTGGCAAAATGATTGTCATTCTCAACCATGATAAACTGTCACTCATCCCATTAGAAAGAGTATTCAAATACAATAACCAGAGCCCAGAAGATGTTGGTAGGACAAGCAAATGTCTGGTAATTCCCTTAAAGACCTTCTAGAAAGCTCAAGGGGCACTTTTTTTTAACTATTGCAGAAATGCATCAGTGAAATACCCCTTCAACCTTTGGGGACAGATGGGAAGAGTTTCATGAAATGTAGGCATTCTGTGATAATCTCTGGGAAAGACATCATCCCGTGTGTTCCTGTACTAGCACCGCACCTATTTATCTTGTTAGAACAAAGGAATGGGGAACCTCAGTGTATGCAGATAACTGCTCGCTGGGTACTTTAAAAGCACACTTAGCATGCAGTAAGTGGCATAAACATGGGTTCAAAACACAAAGCAGATTGACATTGCTTGAGTTAATACATTTAATAGACTCATTGCTACTCCCTGGGGGGGAGGGAAGTGAATAAAAAATATTTGATTATTGGCACTTGCATATCATTCAAGGTAATATAATTGAGTACTTCTATATAGTACCTCTTGTTAGAGGAAGTAGAATGTTGAGAGCTTTTACAATTGTCTTAATACTGCAGAAAAAAAAGTCTTCTTAGTTTAAATCAGTCTTTTAGGGAATTCATAGATGTCCTGTTAAATTGATTCTTACAATGTTACTACTTCATTATATTGCTTTATTGAGCAGTATAAAATATTTTGTGCAAAATAATCACCTGTATGCATCTGGTTTATCAGCTTGCTAGCAATGCTGACAGTACCTTCGATCTAAATTGCTAAGCCTTATTCCAGTCTGGCTTTAAAAAAATACAGTTAATTTTATTTATTAACATGGTCTTACCTCTTTTGTAAAGTTGAATTTTGATGACAAGATAAACACTTGTTGTCAGTTTAGAGGAATACTACAACTCACATATTTTTTCCTGTGTTTACTAAGTTGGGAAGAATTTCTCTTTAGTCTTTTGACTTTTTAATCTGTGGGAAGGCAGGATCAGTTCCAGAAATTGTACTGTTTCTCAAATAATTTAGAACAAATCAATAACAAATCAAGGTAATTTATTTTCTGATTGAAATTTTAAATAATAGTCTTAGTTTTATAGTAGTAAAAGGGGCTTGAAGAAGAGAATTGGATTTATTTGTACTTGTTCTGAAAAGCGTTTCAGACAGAGTAAATGGGAATTTTTTTCAGTTTTTTTGTTTATGTATGTGGTGTATGTTCTTGATAAACAATGCAATAAATAGATTCATCTTAAATTTTTTTGGCAGAGAAACTGCTGTATAAAAAAAATTAATTGTGAAATGTTACTCTTTGAGAATGTTTTCCTGAAACTGTAATTGTTTTTTTGCACCTCCTTCTCACCCCATTGGCTACTAAAAGTATTGTTTTGTTATTCTGTTTTACTTCAACAATACTATATAGTAGTGTTGTTCCTATTTTGATGAGAGAACAAAAACAAACATTTTTTTTAAACCATTACTTTTGATGCGTGTCTTTGATAAAGTAATCTGTACTTTCAAGTTTATTATGTCATTAAAATAAAATTTATTTTTTAAGGAAATCATTTAGGCAGAAATAATCAAAATAAGAATTAAATATTTTATTATATTAGGACGATTTGAGGGGATGTAATTCAGTTCAGGTGTAGGCTTAGCTAGTTTTTTGTCTTATATAACTAGTGTAATTTGTTACAAGTAATAAAGAACTTATATGATACAATGTGTTTTAGTATTTGATACATTTTAAGGGATTGAATTGTGACATTGTTTTCAGTGCATGACATTGCTTTCCCATGATACAAGGTAGTTAATAAATTTTGCAATGATTCTTAAGTTGGAGTGTGAAGAAAAAGGGGATAAGTGGTTTTTCTCAGTGTTTTTCTGTTTCATTACTAACTGGTCATTCTGCCGGTCTACTGGCCATCACCACTTGGGGGGTTAGTTAGCCTGTCAGCATTCATGTGCCAGGTGTCAAGTACGTAACTAAGGGACTTTCATAGGACGCCCTTTTTGTTAAGTTGCCTTTTCCTTAATTATTTTGTGCACACAGGTTTTTGGTTTTTTTTAGTGGGATGGTCATTGTTTTTGTTGGTTCTTATTGGAGAGTGGCATAAAGGTGGGAAATTATAGGAAGAGGAGATAGAATGGTAGTGAATTGAGGGTAGGAAAATATGTGTGGAATTTAAAAAAATGAATATCTTGATGGATTGAGGAAGTCGTAATAAAAGTGTCAAATTTGTTAATGTATTTGACAAACTATGGCTGCAAAACCAATAATTTTGTTATATTTTGGCATGAGCAATTGTTCTTTTATGGAGGCCATTAATGCTGTTTTGGAATATCACGGGCATCTGAAGACAGTAGTTAGTTCCATAAAGCACTGAATACCATGATAACATCCAGAAAGCCCCACAGCAGTATTTCAGAATTTCTGCCTGTTTAAATGGGCTATCTGTGAATGGACTTGCTCAGGGATGCATGAGCCGCTTCACCTATAAATTTGATTGGAAGCAACAGCGCTGGCATAGGCTGATGGATAGCAGATTAGAGCCCTGATTAACCATGAGATTTGAAGACTGGGAATATATTGTCTAAGCAAGATTCGTCAGATGCAATCAGAATTTCAAGTGGTCAGATGAAATTCAAATGTGTATTGTGGCTTTTCCTCCCCTGGTGCTTTTCCTCCTAGGTTGCCTCCCTGCCCTGCCCCCCCACCTCCACTCCCTTTCTTTCCGCAAAGCTGAAAAATACTTCTTTGATGAATCTGCTCCTTACCCTAAAGCTGTCTGTCTGTTATTCATCAGAAAGCAGGTCGCAGTTCAGTGAGCAGAAGAAAAGATTTTAATAGAAGCTGTGCCAAGGGCTGTAATGCATCATTTTAGGGCCCTAATTACATTACAATGACAAATATCAATGGTGACAACAGCAATAACCTACATCCTTTAATGGCTGTGCTGGAAAAGGAGTTTGGGCCCCACGCCATTAAATTAGACTCAGTTTCAAAACATAGGCCATTAGAAGTGTGTGTCCACAGTATTATTGGCTGATCGGTGAAGCCCAGTGGAAAGGCCTGTAAATAAATGATGCCTCCCTAAAGCTGGGTCCTATGGGACAAAAGAGGCAAAATGAGATGACCATGGAAGCAGCAGTGTTTCCGAGGCAACTTTAGCTTTCAAAGTGAGGAATGACCTGCTTAATTTTATGAAATCACACGCACGCATCCAACCCCCCTGATGCCAATTAGCCAGACCAGGAAGATCCATTGGCGTGACAACTTAGAGAAATTAAGAAGTCTTTTAGACAAAAGGAGACCTTTAAAGACAAAGTTTGGAAGGTTTCTGCCCGCCACCCACCCCCCGCGTCTGTTGTGTTTGTGTGTTAATATGCATGAATCAATAAAAGGACTTTCTGACTTTTTTACATTTATTTTTGAGGAAGTGTAGATTTGCTTTTCATAGTTGCTCAGACTTAACATAGTCTCGGCCCCAAATTAAAGGAGCAAAATAAATACTTCTTGGTTTTTATTTTGCCAGATGAGTGAGTTTCCTTAGAGTAGTTTTTATTGCCTAGATTATGTAGGCAAACTAAAGAACTCAGTTTTCTTATGTGCCCACACATTTTTCAACCCTCCTAGCAAGGGACTATTTTATTTATGTAAACAACATAATGAGGAAAATATGCTTGGCAGATGGTTCTGAGCATTAGAATCATCAGTTTGGTCTGCCCCAAAGTGTCTCATTATCTTTTATTCTCTCCCCCTCCACCTCTCCCTACAAAAAGCTTAACAACCAAATGCCTCTGAGACTAGTGCTTTCAGTCTGGTGAATGCTACTCTATTTTCTCAGCTCACGCTGGAATTTCACCCTATAACCACTGTGGTATGTTCATCCAGGTGGAGAGTGGTTTGGTGATTCCCATTGCAGCTTTTCATGGTGGTTTAAGCATTCTTAAAGGATAGCTAAATGCTCCACGGGGCCAGGGCAGTAAATTAAATCAGGTCAGCACAGTTGGGTCCTTATTCACTGCTGCTTATTGGTGCTGGGTTTTTGTCCATCCTGTTAGGAATGTAGGCTGGGATGGAAAGCTGAGGTCTGAAACTTCATGGTGAATTTGTGTTTTCTCTTGGCTGGCAAAGTTTTTAAGGTGCAAGTATTTAAAAGATCGCATAGCCACAAAGTCAAAAGGGTTGCTGAGGAAAGAAGGAGACCTAGATTGCACAAGTAGAGTATCGCTGTCATTCTGGTTATGACTTAGCAAATAAAGGAGAATTTTTGTCCTCTTATAAAATGAGGAACTGACTGTGGATGGAATTTATGTTAAGAATGTCTCAGGGATAATAATTGGTTTTTGTTTTCTGTCTCCCATCAGTTCTTGCCTCCCCTTTTCCCTACTCCATCATTAAAAAATAAGCTATTTTGATAGATTTTAACTGAATTTAACCGCAGTCATCTTTTCACAGTTTATGTAAGTCAAATCATTATGCTTTACACCTTAACCTTATAGAGTGCTATATGTCAATTATATCTCAATAAAACTGGAAAAGGTTTTTGTATGTATGTGTATAAAAATGCTGTGTCTACATGTCACTATATATAAGGAGCCGTCTGCTAATATAAATTAAGGTGAAGATCATTGAAGCTCTGGGTAGCTTTTTATAGAAAATGTATTGATATTTCTTTTTTTATTTTTAACTTACTATAGCATGCTATTTGTTTAAAATTCAAACACAAAATTCATAGAGAATAAACTATTATCAGACATTATTGGGACTTTTGCAGCTTTATAATACAGTGGTAATTAATATTCCTGAGGTGTGTGTGTATGTGTGTGTGTATATACCTCCATATATAAACAATTGCTTTTTTGCATACTGAAAACCCTGATGGGGCACGTTTGGAAGTTTTAATGGTTGAGGAAAACATGGCATGTCCCAGCAGTGTATAACTAAGAATCTGAATTAAGTAGGTCATGTGGGTGGGTTGGGTGCCGTTCTTTTGAAAGGTTGGAGACTTGATCATGAAATCCCAGAGCCTATGTTTAAAGCAAAGGCTACAAATGTAGAAGTCCAGTGAGTTATTGAGAAAAGTTGGGGTGTAGGGAAGGATGTATCTTTACCATCTAAACTCAGAGAAAAGGTTTTATAAAGAACCATATAGAATGAATAAGGATCCTGTTAAATGCTTTTGAAAACAGATTCCAGCCATGAAAATTAAACTCCTTTTTATGTTGTCCTGCTGCTTGAAGGTTGACTTTTAAGATGAATGCTGGTTAATAAATTATGGTGTTAACGTGGCAGTGTTGTCACTGTCTCCTTCTAACGGGCTTGCTGATGATAGTTTGCCTCTTAGGAAGTACGCCTGCCAGAATATAAAGTGTGTTTTAATATCATCCTGCTAATATTTCGGGAATTTGTAACCAGCTGACTGTTCTCTTTATTGCTTTCCTTTCCTTTTTTTTTTTCTTTTTTTTTTGCAGGCAGAGATTGTCAAGAGACTGAACGCTATCTGTGCACAAGTCATTCCTTTCCTGTCCCAAGAGGTAAGGCAGGTGGTTTCAAGCATTGGGCTGGAAGGTACCATTTTACTGGTTTTGCAAATAAAACTGACTCTTTGGCCTTGTCTGTCTCTTTGTGTTTGCATTGCCTATTTCTAAGATACAGTGTTCGCACTCCAACTTCGACACCTTATTAACATCCATTGAAATATAGTGGTTTTATATAATGGAGTATTTTCTAATGTGCTAAGCAAAATTTGGTTGTTAAAATTCTTTGCTGTCATTGGACTACATAGTGTTGCTGAGAATTATGACTTTGTCATAATGGCATCTAATAGGGCAGATTGAAAAATTGCCCAGAGGACAATAGCTGGTTCTACACTTTTGTCACTGAGCATTAAGAGTTGGCAGAAGCTATATCAAACATAAAGGCTTTTCATAGTAAACAAGCTAATGTACCTTTTGGCCAGCAGCTTTTCAAAAGTTGCTTCTTATTACCTGATGAAATCTTTATATAGTGGGTGCATTTGGAAAAAGACGCAAAGGATGGACTCAGTGGACTCCGTTCTCAGTACCACGGCCTTCACACCTCGCCACGCCCCAGCGTGCAGCTCACCTTGCTTGCTTCTGCTTCTACTGGTGGACATGTGCACGCTGCCCACAGGTGTGCACAGGGTGGGGTGAGGAGGTGCATTGCTATTGCAGTGTGGCTTCCTCGTGGCTTCCCCCCCCACCCCTTCTGCTTGCTTGCCTTTAGTAGTTACAGAGTTTGGGTGCACCCACTGGAGAGGGAATTTTTGCTTCTGGACTACTGAATTCTTCATTGGCTCAGGTGAGATCAGCTGTGAGAAGGAAGAAGCTAGTAAATGGAATAGCTGTATGCTTTGCAGCCACAGTGCTTAATGCCGTTGCCTGGAAGGCACCAAGGCACTTTACTCCTACCCTTTGGTTGTGTCATGTTGCTTTTCAGGAGGGCAGTTTACCTGCCTGCCTGCCAGCGGGCGTACGCTGAGGTTATAGCATGCAGCCGGTGTTTCAACACACACGTGTGTTAGAGGTATGTGGATCCCTGTCTGACTTCTTATTTGGTCATTATTGGGTTAGATCTCAATAGCCATGATGACCTTTCAGTGGGAATATATCCATTAGGGGCTTTCGTATTCACAAACTGTGGACTTAAATTAGCATCCTGAATTCAAATGCTCTTGTGGATTGCAAACAACAGAGGATGTATTGTCTTTTTCATCCTTTAGTTGTGACCACAAAACCACCACCCACTGTATCTCCAATTTACCTATTTCTACTCTGGATTCCCTTGTTGACCAGATTACATGGAGTGGTGAAAGGCAGTAAAGGGGCCTATTTGCATTTCTTTAGGAAACCTGGCTGCCCCTTGTCTGGTCCAGACCAGCATATATCTCTTCTTGAAGCAGCTCTGCGTTATGGAGATGGCCATTGGGAAGAATGTGTAACCAGTTGTGCTATGGACAGGCTGAGGTGTTGTTCCCCAAGGCAGAGGGAGAAGTCTGAATTTTTCTTGGGGTGGTGTTAGATTTTAGACTTCCGCAGGCACAGACTCCTACACATAATTACCAGTATAGTTTATTCCCATGGCATTTTTTGCGGGATCTGTGGGGTTATGTTCAGAGGTGGGAGGAAACCTTGGGGTGTTGGTGGAGCTAGCTCATTTGCCAGTAGGTCGTTTTCCCACATGAGTTATGTTGTTTGTGTGAGCAGGCCCGGTAGGAGCAGAATGTGTATTGGTAGTGGTGCTGAGCAAGGCTGGACTGGAATTAATTGGCTCAGGGAGTCATACCCTGTAGAGGAAAGCCGTAGGGAGATACTGGCAACTCCTTTTCTGCTTTAAGCTGGGAGGATAGGCGTCATAATCTCACTGCTATTTATTTCCCTAATACTTTTGACATTTCTTGGTTAAAATCCTTGACATGTGTCATGAATGACCTGTGTCACAGTTTTCTAAGTCCTGATTCTGTGTATGTCTGCTCTTCTGCTTGCTTTGGATCTAATTGGCTTTTCCTCTTTTAGTTTCCTAAGGTGTGTGTACACCCTTTGATGTGTGCCCTCTGACATGTTTGCTCCTGTCCATTCCGGGCCTCTGTGACGTTTTGTGTCTGAACACTGCCCACCTTGTTTCCTCTTCTGGGCATTCTGTGAGCATCACACTCCTCGCTTCTGTCCTGAGGCCAGATGGACTGTAATCTCGAGGGTGGGGAGGAGACAGGTTATTAGAGGAAGATGAATTCTATTTCCTGTCTCTTCAGAGGCATGGAAAATCACTCTTGCATGGCTGCAGGCGTCACTTGGTGCTGGGACTGAAGGCTTTTAATCTGATCTCTTAACACCAGCTCTCTGGGTGACAGTCAAGTGCTGCTAGGACGGCAGCTGCGGCGTTAGCGTTCATTGTGACATATTTTTATTTAGAAAGTAAATGAAACTAAAAGAAAATAAAAAGTGATTTTATTTCTTAAAGTATTTAGAAAAGACTAGTCCTGAAGACTGTAGTGTGTGAGCTACAGGACAGTGATTGGAAGCATTTTTTGGAGTTTCCCAGGAACAGGAGGTAAATTTCCAGACATCTAAATACGTCTATTTTTAATTTAGCTCCCATGTGCTGATTAATGTACCTGCTTAATAGCGCTTGTGTCTAGTGTACTGCATTTTCTAAAATTAAAAATATATATAGTACTAGATGACAACTATTGAATAAATTTAGTTTTACCTGCAGGACTTTTAGGGGGAAATAAGTTGTATAATTATAGCTCAAGGATTTGGAGTATGTCTACATATGTAACATCAGAGAAAAGTACTTTCTTATTAGATTTCACTAAAACACTTTAAGAAATTATAGCCCATCTCTGTCTCAGGGATGTGCTTACCGCACTCACAGCTACTTCCAGAGTCCCAGAGATATTGCCAACAGTTTACATGAAGTGAGTAATCATCTCTTACAACTCTTAAAAATTTCACAGGATCCTTAAATCAGGATTTCAAGAAACCTATGAGTGAGTCCTCACCTACCTGAAGCTGCTCTTTTCTCCTACTTTCTTTTGGCATTAGGGGATGGGTAAGACTTCTTTGTATCCTGTGGCCCTCAGATTTCTTCATTAAAAGGCAAATCTCAAAGTAGTAAATGGGAAGTTCTCTGTCTCACTTCAGGTCCTGTTTGCTGAGGAGGAGCTATAGTCAGCTTCCTTTTGGCAGTTCCATAAGCAGGAGATGGCCAGGGATAATGACGGTCACATCTGAGTCCAGTGCTGGGCTCCCTGTTAGCAAATCGCATGGCTTACTATAACCTAGTTAAGCTGGGTGATCTTTAGCAAGTGATTTGCCTCTTTAAGCCTCAGTTTCCTCATCAATAGGACGCTGTTAATAATAGCATGGAGCACATAAAATTGCTGTGAGGATTACCTGGGGTTGTCCGTGTGCAGCTTGGCACATAAGAATAAGCAGCTATTGAGGCTGACTGGTGGTAGAAGCTGAGCAATAGCCGAGAAGCTCTGAGTTCCCTTCTAAGAGGGCCTGGGGCCAGGCCTCCTCCCCTTTTACTCACTGCTCTCTGGAAGGATGTGTATTGCTTGTCTTCCTCTCTGATGTCCTTACAGAGGAAAAAAGTATAAATTAACCCAGGGCTGTGAACTAGCTGAAAATTCAGTGAGGCATATTAGGTAGCCTCAAGGGTGATTCTCTTCTCGCTGCCAAAAATAGTTTTCCCATTTAGCAAACACCTGTCTCTCCCCAGCCAGCAAAGATCCAAAAGGGTGACAGCTCTTCAAGGTGTTCAACCTGTAGAGCTCACCTCAGGAGATGCAGTGATTTTGGGTGGTGTCTATGTTCTACCCACAGAACTATCAAAAAAAAAATTTTGTTTTCTCAACCCTGTTGGGAGACTGGCTATTTTAAATACCTGGAGGCTTAGCTGGAGTTAATTTTGTTTTTCCAAGTAGTTTCTGTGGATGAACTCTTTTTTTCATCAGCGATTTCAGGATATAGCTTGAAGACCCTTAGACCTTAAGAGCCCTCAGCAAAATTAAAGAATGCCTGTAAGTATGGACTTATCTCCAGTGTCCCCTTGCCCTCTTTCCAGGGACATACATTTAGGGAGATTCTAACATAGATTGAAAACTATATGCCACTTGTTACACCCTGGCAGCAGGGCACAGTGTTTCTGCTAATTTGGCATTTGCACCAACTCTACGTCTTACTGGCTTTACACTGGGAGAGTTCATCTCTGTGAGTTGTAATATTCTCATACATGGTTAGAGGAACCCCTTTTGCAATGTGTATTATGTGTATTAAAATATAAAGCATTTGGGATAGTAAATGCCAGTAGTTGTTTCAGCATTTCCTGGGAAATGAATTTTATTCCAGCTTATTTTGGGTCCCAAGGCATTTGGAGAGGGAGGGACTTGTTAAAAACTGGGAGGAGTTGAAGGTAATGCTTCCAAAAGGGCTGGCTGGTGGTCTTCCTGTGAGGTAAGCCAGGCCTGCAGCTCCAGGGGGTGCTTCCAGCAGTGGGTGGTTAGCTCTACACAGACCATCTTTCAGACAGAGGGAATACCATCTTTCAGAATGGAGGGGATATTTTTTGGAAAACCAGTAAATATTATCTTATCCTATTAGATTAAGCATTAAGTAAATATTGGGCACTAGCTAAGGATCTTACTTAGAAGACATTAGTGCTGTTTGGACTTTCCCCCCTTGGATTATAAAGTGGAATGGTTTATTTTTGAGTTGGTTATAGAGTATGTTTCATGGTGACCAATAGGTGTCCTTAAGACATTTGAGAACTTCAAACCCCTAATAGACTATAGGTCAGTAGATGGTGATGTAGTATGTGACAGTTGAAAGTCTTCTTTCCCTAGAGTAATGTTTGTATTTTTCAGACACTTGTTGCTCCCCTAATAAGGAGCAGAGTTCACTGAAAGAATTAGGTTATGTGTGAAGCAGTGTACTAAGAACCCAAGGTCAGGCAGACTTGGGACCAGGTTCTGGCTTAGCCACTTGCTACTTTTATCATGTTGAACACAATACTTTTATTTTTTTTGGATTTAAGTTTTCTCATCTGAAAAATGGGACACCTGTACTACAGGGTTGCTATCTGAGGACTAGTGATCACGTGAAAGACCTAGCTGGGTATCAGGCTGCTGTTAAAGAGATTAAAGGAACAGTGATTTGGGCAAGTTTGTTTTCCTCTCAAATAACAGTTTGCATAGAAGCTCCTGTAGCTAATTTGGTGACTCCACAATATTGTAAAGTCAACTTCCTTCTATATTGATGTTCATCATGCCTAGAACCACCTTGTCCTCCCCCAACCAGCAGGAAGGATGAGACAGGACATATGCTTTCTCTTTTTTTAAGGACATGATGTGATTGCTGCTCCCCTTTGTGCTCACTTTGCAATGGCCAGTGCCTAGTTATGTGCCCATAGATAGTTGCAAGGGAGATTCGGAAGTGTAGTCCTAGCTGAGTATGCCCACCTAAAACTTAAACACTAACGGAAGAGAAAGGATTTCAGGAGGGAGCTAGCAATTGTTTCTAGATACAGTGCTATGCATAAAATAATGAACATTATTATTACTGCCAATGTTGATTTGAAGGGAAGTCATATTGAACCAGTGGTATGTGTTTGTTACAAACTTTAGCTCTGACTATATAATCAGCACAACCCGTATTTTAGCAATCACATAAAAGATAAAATAATGCATAGTTCTTGTTATAGAAATCTCCTCCAGGGTCTAAACTGTAGGGAAAAGAGTCACCCATCAGGTGTTGTTTATCATTCATTCATCCCAGAGGGTGAAAAGGAACCCAATGTGAACAGTGATGGGGCCTGTGGGCTGTCTAGATCTAAATGCACAGCCTATGTTTATGCGCATACTTTATACAAAGCATAGAGACTTGTGAAGACACCTTTCAATTGAAGAATGGGATATAGGAGGTCACTCATAGGCCTGCCATAATTTATAGTAGCCTTGCTGGAAAGAAAATGCTGCTTGAAACTGGAAAAGTTGTTGTTAAGGAAATTGCTTCTGATAAGTGGAACATTTGTGAGCCCTTAAATTATATCTATCTCAGACATAGCCCTCATCTGTCTCAGGGCATACATCTTGTCCTCATGCATACATCTTGTCCTTGAGCTGGAGAAAATGGGATCAAAATATTTTGACAGTTTCCTTCCCCTCCAAATTAGAGAAAACAAATTGGATAAGTCATTCTTGGTTTTGTGGAATTTTAAGACATCTCAGAAAAAAGTAGCTCAGGTTGATTGTTTTGCAGCATCTAATTTGATCCATTTTAGTGTCTTAGACTTCAAGCCATTTGCATCCACAGCCTGAAGTAACCTGAACGGTATGTTTGTACCTTACTGGACAGGGTGAAAGAACAGAAAGTGGTTCCTTAGGACCAGTGGCTTCCTAATTCCCATTTATTAAACCATGGTCATCATTAGATTTGGAGAAATGGCATTATTCATCTTTAATCTTGTTTTCGACAGGTTGTTACAGCTTGTTTCTAGGGCATTCAGTGCCAAGGAGATGAATATTACCATCCTCCTATAGACCTCTGCAGTTCCTTTGCTAAGGTTTTTTATTCCTTGAGTTCTTTAAGCAGAAAGCAGGCTTCTTGGAGGCTGTGGAGGAGCCCAGATTGGAGTGAGCAACTCTTTTTGCCTTGCATCTGTGAATATTAACTTGGGGGGAAAAAAAGAGTTCAAATCATTATTTTAAACACATTTTAACAAAAAAGCTCTCTGATCATTAGAATTTTTAGAAGTAAAAATTTTAAGCCTTTTTACATTTATTCTTGAATGCCTTTGGGGGCAAATTTTAACTCAAAACTTTTTATTTACCTGTTAGCTTTTCTAATGAGTAGTAGTAGCAAGTAGTTGTGTTTTCTCCAGAATTCTATAGGTTTATTTAGGTGGTCTACCTTGCATTCAAATAGTAGAAAATAATACACAATTACATAGTAATTATAATTGTATAGTACTGATACCATGCATTTAAGTTCCAGTAGGCTGATAGCCAGTCAAATCAAATGACAGATGCATTTCTGTTTCGTATTTCTACTTTCCATAAATATGGTCCTTTTAATTTGATGAAAAACAAAACCTTTCACTATGTTATGAGATATGGTTGTATGTGTAGTGCTGTTTTGTTGGTTTTTTGGGGGGCACCTAGCTTAACATGATACCGAATTACTCTGAACTGCGTTTTGCATGTATAGAATAATTGTAAAACAGAAGTTGAAAAATGTGATCCGTCACTTTGATATTGTGCCTTAGGGAGGAAATGAACAAAATGCGGTGGTTACATGCACTGGTGGCAGTGTTCTCGCCTCATAATGACACCAGGTTAACTTGTCTTATTCCTTGTTAACTTTGTAAGGAATCAATGGCTTGTGGATAACATGGTTTGATGTAGGAGAGCTTGGCTGATATCACCAGAGATCCCCTGATAAGTATGCAGTGACACCTGTAAGACCATCTTCCGAGATCATTCATTAAGCGCCAGCAGCCGTCACTGGACAACGTCTGCTTCGCAGTCAGTGCCATTTTACAGTGTTGGTGATGTGTTGTGACGGTGCTGTATGTCTGAGGAATGTCCCCAAATGACTAATGCACCTGGATTGGGCCTTTAGAGGATTTGGACCAGTTTTCTACTCTTTAAAATTGGGCAGCCTTTCATTTCAAACCTTTTTTTCTTACAACACCGAGGAGGCATCAGAGAGCATAATCCTGTTCCCTGGTTGACTAATTGGCTTGTTCTGCATGGTCGTGTATTTTGATTGACAGTTGGATACTTGGTAAGATCCTTATGGTAGCATCATAACCTGCTTCTCCTTAGGAAATGAAAGATGGTTCTCAAGAGGGAGAACTTTTTTTCTGTAGACTCTTTTGCCTTGCATCTGTGCATATTAACAAGAAAAAGAAAAATAATTCAGATCGTTATTTTGAACACACTTAATCAAATATGGGCCTCCTTCCAAAGGCAGCAATGCCAACTCTTATCAATATGTGTCCTAGAAAATTGGTACATATTTGAGAACCTGACTCATTTCTTTGACTTTTTTTAGGCAGCAGTTGGATTATTACTGGACCTAAGCTTTAAGGTACCTTAGGTTAGAGCTGCACTGTCCAGAATAGTGGCCATAGCCATAAGTGGCTATCTAGATTTAAATTAAGGTTAAATATGAGTGGCTTTGTGGCTCAGATAGTAAGGAATCTGCCTACAATGTCAGAGATCCAGATTTGATCCCTGGGTTGGGAAGTTCCCCTGGAGAAGAGAATGGCAGTCCTCTCCAGTACTCTTGCCCAGAGAATCCCTTGGACAGAGGCTTGGAGGGCTACAGTCCATGCGTCGCAGAGAGTACACATGACTGAATGACTGATGCTTTCACTTTGACTTTTCAAAGTTCAATATTGTTAAAAACTCAGTTTCTCAGTCACAGTAGTCATGTTTCGGGTGCTCAGTACCCACTCATATGTGGCTAGTCACTACAGCGCAGATGAGAACATTTCCAGCATTGCGGAGTTTTGTGTCGGAAGGCTCTGGACCTGTAGAGCTTATTGGACATATCAGTAAAGAATGCCCTGCCTGCATGTGAGAATGAAGAAGACAAGGCCATGTGGTCAGTGTGAGAAAGACACGTTTTCCAAAGTGTGTCCTGAGAACCAAAGTTCAACAGCCAAAATTGTTTGGAAAGGCCTGCATATGTATTTGCCCTTTTTTGAGACTTGAATCTGAACAGATGAGCAGTTTGCCTGGTGTTAGCTGAATTAAATCTTGTGCGTTTCAAAATTTTGTTTTGTGTAAGTAATACCTAATTTCTTAGGGGACTAACATTTCTTGGAGTAATGTTTAGGAAAGACTGACTAGAAGGCTTTTGGTTATATTTAAAGCTTATTTGTGTTAGTAAACTGTTGAAAACGGCTCAGTGGGTTTTAGTCTGACTTAATAGACATGGAGTGACACTTTTACTGGGGTTTGATCTGCTCAGGGTCCACTTGAGTCTGGATGGGCATGTTGGGCACAACCAGAGGAGTATCTAGAAGGATGGTCTCTGAGAGACAGTGACCTCGAGATGTTTAACCTGGAATGGAGAAAATTGAAAACATGCATCATGCCATTTTTGAATCTTTGGGGTGCGCTACTGTGGAAGAGAAAGTAGAGGCAAATTGGGTGGGAAGAAGTTACAGGGGGGTCGACTTCTACTCAATAATAGAGCCCATTGCCCCAAAATGGATAAAGCTTGTGCATGAAGTTGTGAGTTTTAGTATCTTTAGTATCTTTCCCCAGTATCTTTCCCCTGAGAATACTGCATTAGCTCTCTCCTTCTAATCTGGTTCACGCCCCTGCCATCCAGCTTCTTCACTATTACCAGATTCATCTGACTAAAATGCAGAACTGATAGCACTCAGCGGCTTAAAAATTTTAAATAAGAAGTATCTTCCCAGGGTAAAGTCCAGCTTCTTTGCCTGTCATGCAAAGCTTTTCACTGTTTGGCCGCCTCCTGCCTCGCAGAGTTCACTCCCCACTAGTATGTGGTTCTGTGGAGTATGCCTGCACCACACTGAGATGACTTCACATGCCTACTTTTGTTGTCCTTTTTGTGAATACCGCTTCCACTTGAAAGAGTTTTCCATGTGTGGCTTTGCTATGCCCAGGAAGGGCCTGAGAATCCTACTTTGCCTTATCTCTCCAACTTTGTCCCCTCCTCCACCGTCCTTCTGTAGCCACAGATTCTTTCTGTTCTTTGATAGGCATGCTTCTTTATACTTGGGAACCTTATCCAAGCTGTTCCCTCTGCCTCCGCTTCGTTTCTCCTTGCTCTTTACTCCCAGAACTCCAGCCCATCTCCTAGTCTCTGCTGTTAGGTCCACTTCCCTAAAGAATCTTCCAACAGCTCTAAGGTCTGATTAGCTGTTGCTCTAATGAGCAGTTGTGTAGCATCCTGTTGTCATCTTTGTGGAAACTGTCCTGCAATTGTAATTACAAAACCTCTTGAGTATCCACTGTCTTGTTCATTAATCTCGATTCCTACCACAGTGCTTGACACACAGTAGGTGCTTAATAAATAATTGAATGAAGAAGAAAACAAAGCCTTTCCTTGTTGCCTCAGCAACTGTGCTGACCATTCCTACTAATAATCTTCCCTTGTAGTTTAAATTCTTGTATTATAAGATGCTCTGTGTGAATTGTGTGTGTAGGGGGGAGGGACATGACACGTGAGTGCTCAGTCATGTCCAACTCTTTGTGACCCCATGGAATCTAGCCTTCCAGGCTTCTCTGTCTTTGGGATTTTCCAGGTCAGAATACTGGAGTGGGTTGCCATTTCCTCCTCCAGGGGGTCTTCCTGACGCAGGGCTCGGTGACCTGCGTCTCCTATATCTCTTGCATTGGCAGGTGGATTCTTTGCCACTGTGCCACCTGTGGTGGTGTGTGGGGGGGAGTGGCATTATCTCTTGCTCACTTTTGCATCTCCGCATATCTGGAGAAGAAACCTAGTTCCTTGTACATATCTGTCCTTACTACCCCTATCATAAAAAGAGAGATTTTTTTAAAAAAAATTCTTAAGTTGTGATGTAGTTTTTTAAAGTTTTTTTAGATTTTTAAAATTTTTATTGCCGTGCTCCAAAGTATTGCTGTGGCAGGTATTGTCTTTATAGTGCCCTCTGAGAAACAAACATATGTTCAACATATAAGAAATATATATTCTAGTGGTTTGTAAATGCCTGATTTTCAGTAGGCTTTATTGGACTTATCATAAGCTTATACTGTTTTAGTCTCTTTCTTGTAGGAAAAAATGTTTGCAGTACTTTAACTGATTAAGTGCAAAAGGTAATTCTGTGATGATGAAAGTAAGTAGGCAAGTGATTTAATGTATAGAGTTTCATTTTACTAGTCCTTTTTTTTTTTACAACCATGCATGTATTCCCTAAATCTCAGTATTTTATTGAGATGTAATTTACACATCATAAAAATCATTTTAGGTGTGCAATTCAGTAATTTTTAGTAAATTTCCAGAGTTGTGCACCCATAATCAGAATCAGGGTATTTTTGTTTGTTTGTTTGTTTTTTGGATTTTTTTAGAAAATGATAAATAACAGTATTTTAAAGAATAAATATATGAGCCCCGCTCCCTGCTTTTTTTGGCCTCTTCCAGATCCCAGTTGGAGGCTCCTCTCTCAGAGACCCATGGCTTTTTAATTCATTCCTAGTGGCTTCTTACTTGGTGATACTGATAGAAAGTTCAGACTGGGAGCTTATATCTCAGTGAGCAGCTTGAGCAGTGAGACTGGTCACGGGGATTCTTCCTCCTGCAGATTTACTGGTGCTAGATTGGCTGTTACCACTTGCGGTGAGGCCACAGAGGAGATGGGCAGGAAGTGGGAGAGGAAATGAGATGTGGGCGGAGTAGGAGGAGAGAAGCAGATGGGGAAGGGGGAAGAGAAGAGGAGGAGAGGGCAGACATAATGGGAAAGACATCATGGTTCTAAGATGTGAAAACTTGCTGTTTCTTCTGAGCCAGAGAGCTTATATATTAAAATTTGAAAATGGAAAACCAGTGCCTCTTTAGGTGCACTTGTGAGAGTATTTTGGGTTTTCTTCCCCCGGTGTTCCTTCTCTTATCATCGTTTGCCTTTCCTGCTGCTTCTTCAGGGTGTGATCCTGTGTTGCTGTGTGGCTGAGTGAGCAATGGCGGAGTGTTTCTGGTGCTTTCAGAACTCACAGGGGAGGATGTATTCTTTGTCGTAGGGAGCTCCTGTTGAAAAGGTCCTTAAATGCCACATGATTCACAGTTGTAAGCAGAAATAGGGAAGTAAAATCCTGAACTACAGGTAAAGTTCAGTTGTGGTATTAGCCCATGGCCATTGCCATGATAGAAAAGGAAGGAGCTGAATCACGACTTCCATTGTCATTTTAGCTTTTTAGCAAGAGTTTCTATAAAAGCATCTGATGTCAGTGTTACGGTTCACTGGTGTGTTTCTGGTTTTCTCAGTAAATGTACCTGATTTTAATGCCAAGTCAGAAAGATATCCCCACTGCCTAAGGCATCTTTGCTCATCTTGGCAGTTGGAATCCAGTTTATGAAGCAAGAGTTGAGCAATCTTCATGGTAGAAAGGCCCTAACTAGATGTATTTTCTGCATCTCTCTCTCATGGAACTGTTCTTTGAATACTTAATGTGAAGGAGATGATATTTCAGTTATATGGAAGTGTTTAAGTAATGTACAGAAATGGCACAGAGTAAGCTTTTAAAAACTTGAGTTTAACGAATGGGTGCATGAATGGAATGAGATATGCGTGTTGTATAAGTGTACATGTATTCCTTTGGCTTTCAGTTTCTTGGAAGTTTTGAGCAGCCATTGTTGAGTGTTGGAAAGTAAAAGGTGGAAAATGCCATAAAAAATTTTTGTTCATAGATCCACTTTGATTGTTAGCTAATTCCCAGGATCTTCTGCAGGGTTTTTGTGTGTTTGTTTTTTCTACTTTCCAAGTGCTGCTAGTTTTCACTATGCTGGCAGCCAGATTTGTCCTAAATCTAAATATGAGCTCTGTGCTTGGCACATGGAACCTTTCCAGTAAACATATATGATATGGTCAGGTAGTCTTCAGAGGAGAATAACTATGATTGGCCATTTTTATCACCTATGCCTCTCTGTTCCCTCTAGTGTTTTCATGAATCTTTAGGATTTTTACGTTCAAAGAAAGAGGAAGGTGACTTATTTCACTTTGGCAAATATTTTATTTTAAAGATGGATGGAAATATCTATCAAGATTTGGGGGGCTGCTTCTGAAGCTCTTGTTTGGAAATAAACTCTTGCAGTTAAAAAATTCAAGGTCTAATGCACTGATCTATTAGACAATTTTCTTTGCTTTATTCATGGGCATAAAATAAAGATTAGGAAATCAAGGGTGAAGACACCTCATGTAAACTAAAACAGTTTCCTTTCCCACATCACCTCCTCCACTACCACCTTACACAGCTGGGAGATGAAAATAGTGGTCACCAAGTTTATCCCAGTAACTGTGTATTTGGGGACTTTGGAATGTAGTAGTAGGTAGGTCACATATAACCAATGGACTTGCTCTTTCTGTGCATTAAGTAGTATGATAGCTGGGCTTCATATGCACTTCAGCTCAATAGAGAAATTAGTACATTTCTCAACTGGAATCAACCAAAAGAAGGCTCTCCCCAGCCACACAGAGGAGTACCTGTTTCATAGCACAGTCTCTCTGGCTCTTCATTTACTAAACTGAGTTGAAAAAAGTACAGGAAAGACCTATTTTAGACTGAATTGAGTATGTACTAGAGTGTTCAAGTGTATTTAGTTGGGAATAATATTTACATTTTGGGGGTACTTGTATAAGTACTTTTGTATGTTTAGGTATGAGTGACTCCAGGCAGAGACTTCTGTGCCATTTAACTTTTCTTATATTAGAAAAATTACTAAAATCAGATATTGCTCTCTCTCTTTAGAATTGAATCATGGTCAGAGAGATTTTCTTATACTCTCCATCCTAAATATCTTAAGTCCTTAAACTTTACTGCTGGCAAGAGTTGTACATTTTGAATATCTTTTAAGTATGCAGCTCTCCCTGATAGAAGTAAAAATACCAGCACTTTTTCACGTTTATAGAAGAAACGTAAACATTGAAGTCTGTGTGTCCTTCTAGTATTTTCTCTAGCAAATACCAGGTGGAAACTTAAAAATAAGTGCTTATAGGAAATATTTTCAAAACATATTTTTTGTTGGTGGCAGAGAGTAAGGGGATACAGAGAAAACAGGTGGGATGGGTTGTTTTATTTTGTTAGTATATCGGAAGATGTTGGGTCACAGTGTACTGCTGACTCGAAAGTACAATTTAATTGCTTCTATCAGTTGTAAACGAGCATCCTTCATGGGGGTGCAGGGATGATCCCTGTGATTGGATGTCCAGTTACTCCTCAGCTCTGTAGACACGGAGGTACCCTAGACAGTTAGTCTTCCACCACTTGGGGCTTTTATTTGAATATGGAGACCCCCCTGAATCCTGTTTTGCATGTAATTAAAGTTAGAGGACATGTTAGGAAAAGCTGTTCTTGACTGACCAGAAAACAAATAATTGTATTCTGTTTCTGATCTTCATTTATAGCACCAGCAACAAGTGGTGCAGGCTGTGGAACGGGCCAAGCAGGTGACCATGGCAGAGCTGAACGCCATCATTGGGGTACGTGGCCTTTCCATTTTAGCTCTGATCATCTTAGTGTTTGTCATTGGCTCTCTCTTGCTCTCTCTTTAAATTTTGTTCAGTCGAAGAGGCAAAAGGCACTAGAGGATCACACAGTGCAATGGGGCACTTTGCCTTCAGTCTCAGGTTGATGGCTGCCTCAGAAACTCTGGGCACATTCTCACCAATTCCAGTTGACATGTTCCTGAAAGTTCTCCCCCTAGGGAGACTGGGTAGTTCTTTTTCGTAGTGTTTCTTTCTTTCGCAGTCAGCCTGTCGCTAGCCTATTGCCAGTCAGAAGACACAGATTGCCCTAATGTTAAAATGACCTGATTTCTTTTCTTTCTTCAAATATAGATTGTCTTAGTATCACTTTCAGTGAAATACAGTATACATTTTCACATCTCTCTGCTACTCTTCTTCCCCTTTGATGAGTGGTTCTTAAGGACTAGTGTCCATTTGTAGTAAAAATGATAGATGAACTATGTAGCTTTATGAAAATCAGCAGCCCAGTTGGAAAATCCCTCCTAGTACCAGTAACGTTGCATAGTAATCCTGCTGGAATTTATGGGTTTGAGCAGTTACTCCAATTCCACTTAACATTTTTGTTCTCCTCAGTTAAGGTAACCAGTAATAAAAAAAAGGTGCTAAAACTTAGAAAGGCAAGAAATCGTAGCTGAAAAAAGCACCATATTCACATCTCTGTTTATGCAGCTGTTAGGAGTGGTTCTGTAGGTTTTTTTAATGAAGACATGTCAACTGTACTTTCCTCTTTCTGCCCCCTCCCACCACCCCAATACTTTCTTTTGTGTATAGATTATACACAAAAGTCTTTTCTCTTTTTTTTGCCCTCAGTGTATCAAACACACTTTGAAATGCTAATTATTCCATTTACTTTCATTAAAATTCAAATTGCTGAGTGAAGATGTGGATAAGGGTCGCCTGATAATCAATCTGAAGTGAAGATATTGCTTCAATTATGCCTCTGTCTTTTAACAAGGAAATCAGAACTCTGGGATGGCTGCTGATGGTGGTGGGGCTATAGTCTGATTGCAACTTGTTTTTTAATGGGCTGTTTTGAGCTCTATTTTGTGTCCCTCTGACCACAAGAAAATACTGGTAGTAGATTAGAAGGCATAGTAGTAAATGGAGAAGAGTAACCTTTATTTCCTTGGAAGTGCCCCTTGGAAAGAAGAGGATGAATCCCAGCAAGCCATGTAGAGACTCATTTCTTGCACATTTTCTGTGTTCCGAGGGTAGGGGAGAGATGAGAGATGAATACATTTCACAATTAGTTTTTATTTCCAGAGATTCCAGAGAATGGCATTGTAATAATTTTTTTTTTTTAAACACTGAGAAAGCTTGACTTTTCACATTAGCGTATATGTACATACCATTGGTGTTGCTTGAAGCACTTCTGTTCCTGTTGGGATATAGTTCGGTTACCAAATATCCCAAGGTCACTCGGCATAGAACCTGTGTCCGCCCCCGCCCCCTGCCGTTATCCTGTCTCTTGTCAAAGGAGAGAATGTGTGGGTGAGGACCCAGAGGAGAGCCTCCTGGGTCATTTCTGGCGTGGTGTTTATTTTTATATGAACTTCTGAAATACAGGTAGCTAGCCTACCTCATGTCTGGGGGGCAGCTTTTTCTGAAATGTTTTTCTGTTTCTTTTTGAGTCTTATTAGTTACTGTCTGTACAGTGGCGAGATTAATCTAAATCAAAACCGCATTGTTTTGTGTTGGATGTTGCTTAAAGATATGAAGGAAGATATAAAAGCAGAACAAGTTCCCTTTCTTTTGTCACATCAAATATATTTTTAACATTGTTTTACATCTATTTCATTTTTACATACTTTGTTTTAAATGGGATGGCAGATTGCCTTTTCTCAGGCAGAAGATGTTTTATTAGACTGTAGCTGAGTAACTGACAGACAGATTGTGCATATATGGGTTTAATTATTAAAGCTAATTTCATTTGGTGACCTAAAAACTTACTTGAAGAACTAACTCAGTAGAGCTGCATGCTATCAAAGCAGTGTGTGCTGAGTAATTTGTGAATCTGGTGGCAATTCCGAATTATTTGTACCTGAGCTGAAAATGGAATCAAAATCATGTAATCTGACTATTCTGAAAAACAGATTGCAGAAATAGAAAAACAAAACCAGCAGTTTTGGGGAATCTCAAACCAAGTGCAAAGGGAAGAGCCCCATCACAACCAGCTCACTTGATGCATTTCTGTGGCTCCTGTTCTTTTTCTTTGTTTCACCCCTTCTTTGTGCCTTGTGTCTAGTAGCTTTCAGAGTTATAACATTGTGTACCTCTAAATGCATCTGCTGTTCTGTGCCCCGTCAGGCATGGCTGTGTTGTGAGGTGGTGATATTTTGATGTGCTGCCAAAAGTCATGAGGGGTCAGCTTTAGATTTTTTTGTGACTCAGTTTTTTACATAGTCAACAGTGATTTTTCTGCACCAAGGGAAATTCCCCTCCTGAGAGGCAAAGACTCATCGAAGCACCTGCAGACCTTCATTTATTTGCCACTGTATATGTATCTGTTTTATATGTAGGCACACCATCCAGACAAGCACAAATGTTCCCCAATTTAATGAAATCTGATGAAGCACCTTTTTAACTCTGCAATATTATTCTACCTTCGTTGGTAAATGAGCCAAACCAGTGATCCATGCAGTTTAAATGCAAAAAGCTGAAGTGAGCCTGAAACCTGGAGAGGCGGCTTGTTCTCTTGACAATAAGCTGGTTGTGTTTAATGGAATGAAACACAGTTATAATGATTTCTTTCACAGGTCATGTTCAGTTTAAAACTGTTGATAGATTGAAATAAGTTAAATATCATTTGTCTTTTATTTATAAGGGAAAAAACCCAGGGAAAGGCCTGTGTTGTTTTCTATAGTTAATAATTCCTGTTTTGCTTTGAATTGTTCGTTTTTCACATTTCCTTCAAGCTTTCCCAGAGTTCCTCCAAATGGGCTGTGGGAATGTTCTGCATCTAGTTAAATCATGTCATGTGTCCTGCTAGCCACTGTGTTTTTAAATTAGAATCTCTGTAAGATCACACTGTTGGAAGAACACACAAACTGTAGTTTTAAATCAGTAATATGATCTAATTAAAAATGATGTTTTCATTTCCTGTATTATTAAATTGAGTCATCTGACTATCTTAAAATGTTTTTTAAATCCATTACACTATATAATCAGCACATGCTATGTGAATGTGGTTATGCTTAATAAAGGAGGCTAAGTTGGAACCTCATAAGAATTTCACCAAATAATACTACCATTAAGAAAAAAAGTTTTATCAGTATGGACATTGGGAAAGAAAATGTTTGGCCTGTAAAAATAGGAAATGGGGTTCCTCTGGATTCCTTCCTTCACTTTTTTAACCTCTTTGAGGAAAGAAATGATATAAATATGCATTTTTTTTGAAAAAGCACACCCCCTTAAAAAAATCCTTAAGAACAGGTATGCCTTGGTGTTGTAGGAAAATGCAGTTTAGCACAAGAAATGCTGAAGCTCAATTTTTAGCAGTGACATTTTAATGATAGGAAGTCTGCAAAATTATTTGCCATCAATTGTGAAGGCAATAACAAGCCTTGGTGGTTTTTCACACGCTCTGTGTTAAGTGCTTTCAGAATGACAGCGTAAACTGTGTTAGAGAACTCCAAGGAAGTAAAACTGATTAAAATGTTCATGCTTGAATGGTGCTGATGGAATAGTTCATTTGGACTTTCTCTACCTCCTGCAGCTCAAGCTGAAATATTAAAATTCAGTGGATTTAAATCTCTCTCCTCTCAGCTCAGGAAAAAAACATTACATTTTAATAGGTTTTAAACCCATAATTCATGGGTTTGGAGCAGCACTATTAAATCTATTTAAATATTACTTGTATTACTAAGGAAATGATTTAAATGACTCTGCCTTTACCATCCTATGTATTTTGAGTTAGGTTAAAAAAAATAAAGACAATACCCTTGGGGTTTTTTTCCCCCTTCATCTTAGCATTTTGTTTTATTGTCCTTGTCATATGATTGGCTCTTAAATTATACACACACACACCCCCCTATATGCATTTCAGATTGGCATTGTGGCACGACATCTTGCAGTATGACAATTTTAAAATGGTGTGTCCTTCTTTTTCCATTATAGATTTAAAAACAGCCATTTTAAGTTTCAGAGACATTTAGATCCACCATTATGATAGTTTCCCTTGTTGTCTTTATAAACTAATTAGCCATTAGGCAAAAAACACCCTGACAGGAATATGTGTATATATTAAAAATATGTGTGTATGTGTTTTCCCTCCTTTACATCACAGCCTCCAATAGCACAAAATTTGAGATGGGAATAAACAACTACTCTTTTTTCACAAAAGCAAAATTTGAAGTATCTGTGTTTGCTAATAAAGGGGGGCTTTCCAGAGGTATTGTTAATCTTGCAGTGGTTGTGCTGTTAACCCTTTGGGCGCAAATAATCTCCGCACTGAGGAAGTGTTGTCCTTCCGGGGCCCACCTTACCCTCATACCCCCCTTATCTACCTTTCTCTCTAGTCATTGCCATCACAGGTTTTTTTTCTGTGGCTTAGCCTCACCTCTCCTCAGCTGACTGGGAGGCTCTTGTGTTTCCCCAGTTCTCACTGTGGGGAATCCACTTTTCGCTTCTGTGTGTGAGCGCAAGGGAGTTTCTCCCCACTATGGGATCATCCCAGATGCAGTCAGTGGAGTGCTTCCCTCCTCTCCATTTCTTGGGTGATTTTGAGGTGCATTCTGTATATATTCCTTCACTGAGGGTTCCAGCTGGATAGACCTCAGTTGCTTGAAGTAGTGATCGACTACCTTGTTTTGAGGTTCCCTCCTTCCCTAATCACTTTCCCCAGAGCCACTCCTGTTCTGGAATCACTTCTCCAGATGCAGCTATGCCTTGTCCTGGAGGATCTAAGACGCTCAGTATTTGACCTCATAGGCCTCAGCCTCTTTAAGGGGGCTTTCTGGTGTAGGCAGGCAGTTGAACTCAAGTGCCACAGTCATAGTTTGTTTTCTGATATGAGTTCTGTGTATGAAACATTTTTTTTTAAAAACATCTCAGCTTTTACCTTATTTTTTAAATGACTACTTTTCAATGAACTGACAGTAACTAAAAGCTACTTTTCAGTGAGCTTCCCTTTCTTGTTATTCTCCTGTCTGATGACTGTTGGGTATTTTCTAAATGTATATAATATGGAGTAAACTAAAAAACAAGCTATAAAATAGATTTGTGTTTTATCAGAGATTGTTATTCCAGCTTTGTCATTACTCGACAGTGTGCCTGGAGCTTACAGTCTTTACAGAAATGCTGGCCGTTGGCTATCTGACGTGCACAGATTGGGATAAAGGTTGGGGGCAGGGGGTTGGTCTTCTGCAGTTGTAGGGCTTTGCTTACCTGCTCTCAGAAAGCTTGATAAGCATATGATTGTATCTAAGTCAAAGAAAGCAGTTTTAACGTCGTTCTACACATTTCTCCATCTTATATTGGTATGTCTGCCCTCACTTTTTTTTTTTAAACTTGTTCATTTATTGTGGATCAGGGGATTGTGTTACTGAGTGATGTAGCTATAATCTAATCTTTGTGCTATAATTTGATGAGGCTCTAAGAGGCAGTAATTTCCTTTCATAACAAAGACTCTCATATATTTAAGTAATTTTTAGATTCTGTCTCTCCTTCAGAACTCTCTAAAAAACCTAGAAAAGGAACAGAATTTCTAATTTGTTTTTATGATGTGCTCTCTGTTGATTTCTGTTACAAAGCTTCTCTAGAAGAAATTTCTAGAAGTTTTGTTTTTATTTGATGTTAACCTGACATGCTACTGTTCTGCTCTTATTGCAAGAGAAGCCCTTCACTCCCTCCTTTCCCCTAGTAAATGTATTTCCATAGCTCCAGGTAGAGTTAAGCAAGCAGTGTTAGAGGAGCTGCAGAATGTGTCTGGGTGGGTATATGTGATTTAGCTTAAAGCACACGGGCTTTGGCTTCCACTAGAAGAAAGTGGAGTTACCCATCTGCCTTTCATCCACACCAGTGCACAGCGAGTTAAGCCTGTGTTGGGTCCAGAGGACTAAGTGGAGCTGTTATACAGAAAAGATTTCACTCAAGGCAACTTGCAAGCTTGCACACTGTTATTCCTTTTTTTATTGGTTGAGAAGTGAAAGTGTTAGTTGCTTGGTCACGTCCAGCTCTTTGCTACCCTAGGGACTATAGCCTGGCGGGCTCCTCTGGCCATGGAATTCTCCAGGCAAGAATACTGGAGTGAGTATTCCCTTCTCCAAGGGATCTTCCCGACCCAGGGATTGAACCAGGGTCTCTTTCACTGCAGCAGAATCTTAACCATCTGAACCACTAGGGAAGCCTCTCTCCACCCTGGGTCCCCTCCTCCCCCTACCAGGTTTTGCTTCCCTTTTTTTAGTTCTCTTACTGACTTCTTCCCAGTAATGTTTCTACAAGCAGCATCACCAGCTAACTCCCATGTAGCCAGACCTTTTCTCTCATAGACCCAGCCTGCCTCGTGTCTCTCAAACCTGGGAGAGAAGACAGGCTCCCCACCAAACAGGCAATTAGAGGATAGATGCCTTAGAGTAAATTTTAAGGACTGTTGGTGTGTGTCCTCCTCAAAGCTCTCCAGGATATCAGTCTGCTTAAGAATACATTTGTGATCTTATCTTCTAAGGACTTGTGTGAAAAGATGAAAACCTTTCATAGACTAGTAAGAGTAGTCATTACCTCAAGTCGTTTATTTGTTGCAGCCTATCAAAGAGGCACATTTCATTTTTACTTTGAATATTTTTAAACTTTTTCTGAAATGTGTTCTGAAAAGATCCTCAGATTACATTTAAATCATCTTACTAAGATTTTGGTATTTGTGAACTTTTTGGTTTCACATTTTACCACATGTGAATCAACTTTTATTAGCACATTTTAATTTTGATAAAATGTTAGTGTCCAGGGACAGCAAAATAGAGAAACAAGTAATAAAAAACATGGTAAAAATTAGGCTGCATTTATTTATAAATTTGTATTTTTTAAAAATATTTGAAATAGGGAGCATTACCTACTCATCATTATTATTATGTATATTTTAAAATATTTATCAAGGTACAATTTACATAAAGTAGAATTTACCCTTTAAAGCTTATAGTTTTATGCGTTTTGACAATCCAAAACAGTCATGTGACTACCACCACTGTAAAGATACAGAATATTTCTCTCCTGCCTTGCTCTGCCACCCCAAATCCCCTTGTTCTTTGTGGTCAGTCCCTTTCCCTACCCTAGTTCTGGCACCTGCCCATGATGGTTTTTTTTTTCTCTCAAAGTGATCCTTTTTGATACTGTCATATAAATGAAATTATGCACTATGTAGCCTTTTGAGTTTTCATTTTCACTTAGCAAAATACATTTGAGATTTGTCTGTGTGGTTTCCTATATTGGCAGTTAGTTCGTTTGTATAGCTGAATAATATTCCATTGTATGAATATACTGGTTTGTTTTAGCCACTCATCCCTTGAAAGGGACAGTTGGCTTATCTCCAGGGTCTGGTGATTGTGAGTGAAGTGCTAGTAAATTGACATACAGAGTTTTGTAAATTTTGTTGTTTTTCCCCAGAAATCGTCATGGTTAGTATATGTTTAAAGTAACTGACATGCTGTAACTGACAGTTTCCCAAAATGACCATCCTGTTTTTCTGTCTCACTAATATGTATGAAAGAACCTTTGCTCCATTCTCTAGCACTTGGAATAGTAGCTTTAGGGCATTTTTAGCCATTTCTGATAGGTGTACAGTAGTACTCGTATTTTTATGCATTTCCCTAATTGCTAAAGATGTTGAGTGTCTTTTTGTGCTTATTTGCCATCTCTATATCTTCTTTCATAAGTATCTGTTCAAATCTTTGCCTATTTTTCTTCAGTTTTTCAATCATCAATGAGATTTTAAAAAATTGTTCAACATAAGTACTTTATATGTATTTTTCAAATATTTTCTTCTAATTTATAGTCATCCTTTAATTTTTTTTGTTAGTGTCTGTTGAAGAGCAGGAGTTTTAAACATTGTCTAATTTATGACCTTTTTTTTTTTTAATGAGTCTTAACTTTTGATGTTGTTTCTCGGTAAACTTTGCCTCACCCAAGGCCACACATATTTTTTCTCTGATGTTTTCTTGTAAAACTTACTTTTAGAACCATGATCCAGTTTTAGTTAAATTTTGCTTATGATGTAAAATATGGGGATTTCAGTTGAGTTTCTTTTTCTTTTCCCTAGAGGAATATTTAATTCAATTGTTCCCACACCATTTGTCGAAAATCTATTGACTATATCATGTGGGTTGTGTTCTTTTTTCTTGATTGCCTTCTTTCCTAGTACCCCTCAGAACTCTACTCCTTAACTGTCAGTATCCAAGAGACTGGCTGATGGATGAAAGGGAAGAATCCAAGCCCAATAGCACAACTTTATTTCATTTTAAAAATGGTGTCTGTTCTGCCTCTAGACTTTTCTCTCTAAGATGCCCGCTTCTGCCATCTCCCTCTGTCCCCAGTACTTGTGCTGGTCTCCTACAACTTCCTCCTGATCGAGTTTCTTGTTTGTGCATCTTGTTTGTGCATCTTTGTCTTCTTCCTCCTGCACACAGCAGCCAGAGTGGTCTTTTCCTAAAATATTAATTGGATTTTATTGCTCCCCTAGTTATAGTTTGTCTCTGATGGCTGTTTATTTTGGTTAGAATGAAATCTGAATTTCTTACCATGGCCTGCAAGTCTCTCTGTGAGCTGACTTTTCACCCACCTCTTTGATTTCATGTACTCTTCACTCTCTTCATGTGACTGTCTTTCAGCCCTGGTGGTCTCTCTCTTCCATCCCTGGCCACCCCAGGCATCTCCCTGACTGAGTGATCGTGTATCAGCTCTTCTTCTAGAACCCCTATCTTCCATGTCTTGACATGGTCTTCCTCATGCTGCTCTTTAAAATCTCAGCTTAAATGTTACCTCCTGAGAAAGGACTTCCCTAATTGGCAAACTTTAGTAGCTCTTTCACACCCAGTTCATTCTCTGTGAAGTAGTCTGTTTTTATTTTCCTCAAAAGTTTTACCATTTATTTGTTCATGTGTGTCTCTGAATTTCCCTTCACTGGCAGGTGGGATCTTGTTCCCTTTTGTAGTCATGGTGCCTAGAACAATATGGAGCTCATTGTTTTCAGTAAATATTTGTATAATACTCATAACTGTTCAGTAAACATGCAATGATCTGTTTATTTAATAACTGTTCAGTAAATATTTGTTAAATGAGCAAGTATTCTATTTTGACCTAGCATTTTGGTTTTTCGCCCCATGATTTTGAGCCAAGATTGAGAAGAAGGGAGTATGGACTCATTAAAAATACATAATCCTGTGTGTCACTTGTAGGGAATCTTAGGAATTTCATTTAAGAGTATTTTCATCTATGGAATTCAGGGCTGGAGATAATAGCCACAAAAGTACTGTCCAGTTTTCTAACATTGTATGGTTTTTAAGCCTGTTTGTTTTGATAACTGTGACATTTTTATTTTAGAACTGGTGGGAATTTTGTGTCAGCTATTTCTCTAGATTTGCATCCCTATCTTTATGTTCTTCTCCCTCAAAGGGTAATTACAAATAGGCATTTCTGGAGTATTTGCTTTGTGTCAGTACTGTGCTTAGCATTTGCAGACATGATTTTGTTGAAGCTTCATAGCCACCCCAGGTGGAAGGGAGTAGTAGTGTCCTAGCTTTACAAATAATGAAACTGAGGCTCTGAAGGCCACACAGGGAGGAAGTGGCAGAACTGGGAACCAAACTTAAGACTCCTTTCAGAACTCATCCATTTAACCATTTTGTTACACTAGTCCCTTATTCGTTCCCTCGACTCTGTTCTTTGACTCTGAGATCAATAGGCTCTTTATCTTGAGATCCAGTATAGTGTTGTCCAGTGTTTAGTGTCCAGACCTCAATGAGGGAAGTGAAATCGCGTGTGCCTGATGCCCATACTAATTGGTTAGGCTAAGTTGAAGTATGTATCGTTCCACGGATTGCTTGAATACTCCTGATACTATGTTTCTTCATGTCTGTTGTAACTTCAGTTTCAGTTCAGTCACTCAGTTGTGTCCGACTCTTTGCAATCCCATGAACCGCACGCAGCACACCAGGCCTCCCTGTCTATCACCAACTCCTGGAGTTTACACAAACTCATGTCCATTGAGTTGGTGATGCCGTCCAGCCATCTCATCCTCGGTCGTCCCCTTCTCCTCCTGTCCGCAATCTTTCCCAGCATCAGGGTCTTTTCAAATGAGTCAGCTCTTCACATCAGGTGGCCAACTTATTTACAACATCTACAACATCAGGTGTTGTAACTTAGTGTCATATATAAGAACCAAGAGTTGTCATAAACACCACTACCAAGACAAGTGTTTTTATCCTAGGTCTTTGGATCTTGGATTTCATGCTTGGCTATCAAACTGTCCATTAGCTCCCTGAAGCATTGGCAAAATTGTGTGTTGGGGGGTGTGAAAGATGTACATTGTCCAGAAAATAAATTTTTGTCTTACATTCACAAAAAGTCTTTAACTACATAAAAACTGTTTGAGCCTGTGCCTTAGCAAGAATCAGAAACTGCACAAGAGCCTGATACAGTGCTATACTTTTTTGGTAAGAGTGTAGACAGAAGGCAGTTGTCTAGAGCATCATAAGGAGACATTGCTGCATAATTGTTCAGAAACTTGTAAATCAAAAGTTACACTGAATTTGTTTCTAAGTAGTGTCCAGGGGATGAGGGAGTGTCTTGAACTATTGGTGGGTAAAAAAAAAAAGCCAAACTGCATTGTGTTGATATTGTCATAGGTATTGTGGAAAATAAGTTAACCACATTAAACACTTAATCTTGAGTAACTAATGATAATAACTGCTTGGGATTTTTTTTTATTAGGAGGGATTAACGGGAGCCAGCAGCTACCTTCACATGACTGTATCAAAAGAAAATGCAGGCATGTAAATCTTTGAGAATACTTTATTAGTCTCCTGTTCATACATGCATCTTTTAAAGTTCTGAGGCTCAGTGATGACTAAGAACTGGTCCCTGCCTCTTGGCCCCTGTGCTTGTGATTTCATGGATTGGGTAGATCCATAGATGGATAAATCATGTTTATGCAAAGTTATGAATCAAGCACACGGGAACACCAGTTAGCATAGCAGTTAACCATTGAAAGCAAAAGCCTACAAGTAAGCTCATCAGAGGAAGTGGTGGGTGGGAGAGGGGGATAACTTCTGGAGAACCACAGCAGAGGGGTGGACCAGTAGTGTGTGTATGTTGGTCCTTCAGTCCTACTCTTTGTGACCCCATGGACTGTAGCCCACCAGACTCCTCTGTCTATGGGATTCTCCAGGCAAGAATACCAGAGTGGGTTTCCGTGCCCTTCTCCAATGGATCTTCCTGACCCAAGATTGAACCCAGGTTTCCCACTTTGCAGGGAGATTTCTTTACCATTTGAGCTACCTGGGAAGCCAGTAAGGGGGATATAAGTAACTTAGAATGCGTAGAGTTCACCAGGAGAGTTGGGGGACTCCTATTTTTTGAAATTATCTCATTCCTTTATGAGAAACTGTATACTTTTTCTCTCATTTCTCCATCTTGAGAAAAATTTTATCCATCCTACTTGGGAAAAGCTGCTTCACTACATTTAGTAATATTGCAAACTTAAGTGATGATGTTGATCTAATAAGCAAGGCCTGGAGCTAACCCTATCCCCTAAAGCTTTTAAGTAAAACTTAATGGCACATTCTTGAGTCATTTTTAAGGCAGCTCCGTGGCTGTTCTGTTCTGCGAGTCTCATGCATCTTTTTCCCTTGACAGATTCAAGTAAATGGGGAGAGTTTATCTCGGTGCCCAGTTTGTCTTCTGTGACTGACAGGGCCAGGGCCGTTGTGATCTGGTAGCAAAGTGGCAATCATGTGTATATATTTTTTTATTTCCCCAGATGTTTCTCTAGGTTGACCCAAAGCAATTTATGGACACAGTTAATACCTGAGAAAAGAAACTGTTGAGAGCAGGAGTACAATTCAAACTGCTGTCTACCTGGATTGAAAACTCAAACGTTGTTTTGAGGTTTCTTTCAGCTTGTATCCTCAAATGGTCTACAAGCAAAAATAATGTCAAGGCAACTTTTTTGGTGGTTTCTTCAGCCTGAACCTGTCTCCTACTCTGGAAGCTAGAACATCCAGGTGCTCCATCCAGCCTTCCCCACAGATGAGCTGTGGGGCATTAACCCTGTCGAAGGCAGTGGGATGTAAAGAGATGCCCCTTTTTTTTTTATTCCTCTTCAGCAGAAAGACCCATAAAGAGAAAACTGCCCCCTTTCTCTGCTTTACCTCGGTTGTGTAAGGACCAGTCACCGTTCAGCACTGCAGCAGCCGTTTTGGGGGAGATGGCGTGTGAGAGGAATCAGGAAGACCGGAGATGTTGACCCAGAGCCTTGATATTGCTGTCATCTAGCCAACCCCGAACTTGTTATGTTGGAAATAAAACCTCCTATTGTTAGGCCACTTTTATCGGGTAGGCTATAATTTGCAGAGGAACTGTCTTAACTAATACTGTTGAACCGTGGTGACTCTCCATACATGTCAGAAATTGGCAGCCTAACCTTTAACCAGTTGGGGAACCACCTAAATGAACTCTAATAACTCTAATAACTATAGTAGCATGTACTATACAGCTGTTACAAGTGATGTAGTCAAAGCATTATATAGGGGTCTGGGAAAATGTTCTCTGATACACTGAGTAGGAAAATGATCAGTTTAAACTATAGATAGCATGATATTATTTTTGTTTAAAATGCTTATATATGCATTGAAAAACTGTTGGATGGACTCATTAACATTATAGTTTCCTTTGGGTGGTACGATTATACGTGACTTTAAGTTTCTTTCCATTCTGCTTGTTCACATTATACATAAAACTTTTCTAATCTTAAAACAGCTGTAACTGTGAACCTAAAGCTACTCTATAATGATATTAATTAAAAATTATAAAGATTGTACTTACAGGTTCTTTTCTCCTCTCTTCTGACCCATGTGAATAAATAGTACAGCCATCTACCCAGTTGCTTGGGGCTCATCTTTGCTTTGGAAGCCCAGGTGGCACAATGGTAAAGAATCTGCCTGCCAGTGCAGGAGACGCAAAAGACACAGGTTTGATACCTGGGTTGGGAAGATTCCCTGGAGTAGGAAATGATAACCCACTCTAATATTTTTGCCTGAAAAATTCCTGGGCAGCAGAGCCTGGTGGGTCCATGGGGTTGCAAAGAGTCGTACACATCTGAGCACTCTCCACATATCTTTGCAAGGTGTCTTGAATTTCTCCTCCCCTTCTCTTTCTTTGTGTGTGTGCATGCTTGATCAGTCATGTCTGACTCTTTGCAACCCCATGGACTGTAGTCTGCCAGGCTACTCTGTCCAGGGAGTTTTCTAGGCAAAAATACTGGAGTGGATTGCCATCATCTTCTCCAGGGAATCTTCCTGACCCAAGGATCGAACCTACATCTCTTGACATGTCCTGCATGGCCAGGTAGGTTCTTTATCAGTTAAGCCACCTGGGAGGCCCTCTCCTTCCATAACCATGTCTTTTAGTGCCATCTCCAGAATAGATCTTAAGTCCTTCTTTTCTTTGCTACTTGTACTGCTACAACCCTAATCCAATTCATCATCATTTTTTGGTTTGAATCCCTTTATTACCTTCTTGCTGATCTCTCCTTTCATCCTGGCCACTATCAGACCTAGTCTCCACATACCATTATGAATGTTTAGGTTATATAATACTCTAGCTCAGAATGCTTACTCAGTTCAGTTCAGTCACTCAGTCATGTCTGACTCTTTGCAACCCCATGGACTGCAGCACCCCAGGCTTCCCTTGTCCATTACCAACTCCCGGAGTCCGTCCAGACTCATGTCCATTGAGTCAGTGATGTCATCCAACCATATCATCCTCTGTCGTCCCCTGCTCCTCCTGCCTTCAATCTTTCCCAGCATCAGGGTCTTTTCAGATGAGTCAGTTCTTCGCATGAGGTGGCTAAAGTATTGGAGTTGCAGCTTCAACATCAGTCCTTCTAATGAACACTCAGGACTGATCTCCTTTAGGACAGACTGGTTGGATCTCCTTGCAGTCCAAGGGACTCTCAAGAGTCTTTTCCAACACCACAGTTCAAAGCATCAATTCTTTGGTACTCAGCTTTTTTCACCATCCAACTCTCACATCCATACATGACTCCTGGAAAATCCATAGCCTTGACTAGAAGGGCCTTTGTTGGCAAAGTAATGTCTCTGCTTTTTAATAGGCTGTCGAGGTTGGTCATAACTTTTCCTTCCAAGGAGTAAGCATGTTTTAATTTCATGGCTGCAGTCACCATCTGCAGTGATTCTGGAGTCCAAAAAAATAAAATCAGCCAATGTTTGTCCATCTATTTGCCATGAAGTGATGGGACTGGATGCCATGATCTTAGTTTTCTGAATGTTGAGCTTTAAGCCAACTTTTTCACTCTCTTTTACTTTCATCATGAGGCTCTTCAGTTCTTCTTCACTTTCTGCCATCAGGGTGATGTCATCTGCATATCTGAGGTTATTAATGTTTCTCCTGGCAATCTTGATTCCAGCTTGTGCTTCATCCAGCCCAGCATTTCTCATGATGTACTCTGCATATAAGTTAAATAAGCAGGGTGACAATATACAGCCTTGATATACTCCTTTTCCTATTTGGAACCAGTCTGTTGTTCCATGTCCAGTTCTAACTGTTGCTTCCTGACCTGCATACAGATTTCCCAAGAAGCAGGTCAAATGGTCTGGTATTCCCATCTCTTTCAGAAGTTTTCACAATTTGCTGTGATCCACACAGTCAAAGGCTTTGGCATAGTCAAAAAGCAGAAATAGATGTTTTTCTATGTCTTATTATAGACCTATGAAACACAATAAAGTACTCAGAAAATGTTCCAGTTATGTATGCCAGAAGGGCAGGCAGATTAGTAGGGAAAAAGATGGATACTAGGGGGTTAATTGGTTATTTTTGTGGAAAAAAATGAAATTGGATCCACTTGTCTCATTATATGCAGAAGTCAACCTGAAAAATATAGAAAGAGAGAACTTTAAAACACCCAAGAAGACATTTTTATTTTGGGATAGAGAAGGATTTCTTAATGGGTCACATCACAGAAAGCTCAAACCATAAGGAAAAGATATTACTCAGTTAAAAGCAACTGTTCATCAGAAGATTTCTTAAATAAAATGAAAATATAAGCCAGAAAGTGAGAGGAGGTTAACACATACAATTATCCAGGTTGAGGAGGTGAACACATACAGTTATCCAGCTTATACCAGTTATGGACAAGCTACAAGTTCAAACTTCACAAAACAAACTCATTATTGCTTAAAGCTCTCATTATTCTTAAGTGAAAGCGTGAAGCCCTTTCTGTCTGTTATCTGATTCCCATAGTGTTGCATCCGACCCCACTTCCTCCTTGCTTGCTGGGTTCCCACCAGACTTCCTTTTCTTCCTTTGTTGCCAGTTCTGGACCTTTGCAGCCATGTTTCCTCTCACCTCAGATTCTCTTCTCGCAGCTCTCATCCTTCAAGTCTTAGTTCAAAGGTCACTTCCTCAAAGGGGCTATTTCTGATTCTTATGAATGAACCATTACTTCCCTCCCGAGTGAGGGAAGGCCCTGTTGGGGCAGCAGGTACTTCACGGGGCTGGATGGTGAGGACTCGTGTTCCATACTTTCCCTTAGGCCCACATGTGCAGGTATTGGCCTGTAAAATTGGGCTCCCAATTTCACTGTGGTTTAGTTTGTCAGATGGCCAAGCGATTTAGCATCACATCCCACAGGCTAAGGGCCAGCCCCACAAGAATGCCCCTACTCCCTACACCTCAGACACCGGCCCCAAATCCAGATTATCCTGTGTTTTAAACAATCTCCTCATTGAGTTTAATGAATTAGCCACAGCTGCTCACAGAACTCAGAAAAACATTTAACTTACCAAATTGTGTGTGTACTCAGTTGCCCAGTTATGTCCAACTCTTTGTGACCCCCTGGAGTGTAGCCCCCCAGGGTCCTCTGTCCATGGAATTTTCTAGGTAAGAATACTGGAGTCGGTTGCCATTTCCTTCTCCAGTGGATCGTCCCAACCCAGGGATTAAACCTGTATGTTTTGCATCTCCTGCATTGGCAGGCAGATTCTTTACCACTCTGCCCCCCTGGGAAGCCCTAACATACCAGATCACCCATTTTTTAATAAAAGGATGTAACTCAGAAACAGTCACATGGAAGAGATGCACAGAGAGAGACATGGGGGAGGGGTGCAGAGCCTCTGCGCACTTTCCAAGTGCTCTACTCTTCCCCATATCTCCCAGATATGTGTTCCACCAGACTGGTAGCTTTCCAAACCTTGTCCTTTGGGTTGTTCTGGAGATTTCATTACATATACATAATTGCCCAAATCAGTGGCAGTGCACTGGTGACTAACTTCAGTTCCAGTCACTCTCCCCTGTGTCCCTGAAGGTCTGGTGGGTGAGACTGAAAGGTCCAACCTTCCAGTTAAGTGGCTGGTTCGCTTAGCCTCCAGCCCCTATCCCTAAAAGCCCTCCAAAAGTGACCTCATTAACCTAATAAAAAGCACCTTTTATTGCTCTCTTTGCTACAGAAATCCCAAGGATTTTTGGAGCTCTGTGTCTGGAACTGTGACTAAGACCAAATATATGTTTCTTGTTGTAAATCTCAGTATCACAGCCTGGATCAGTGTTGTTAAAACTGCAGTTCCTAGATTGACTGACTAGTGAAATCAGTAGTGAACATTTTTTTATTTAGGAAAAGAAGAGAATAGAAAATACAGAAGTGTGCCACACAGAGTATTTGATATTTGTTCAACTGTAGTTTCATTTTCTTGTTTCTTCTATGCAGATGTACAACTTGCACACACACTAGTTGTGGTCAAAACTGTTGGAAAGCAACTAATCTGTCATCTGCCGTTCATTCTCCTTCTAAAGTTCTAAGGTCAACTGCAAGGTTACTGAAGAATCTAAAGTAGATACGCTTTTCAGATTCAACTCTACTTTAAAAAATACTCCAAAGTAACTAAAGAAAACTTGTCTGAGCAGGATCCCATAGCTTGATAACTTTAATGACTACAACACAAAATGGAAGCATTGGTTTCAGTAAGATAATGTGTTAAAATCTCTTCAAAAAAATTTTTTTAAAAAATTATTTAATTGGAGGCTAATTACTTTACAGTATTGTAGTGGTTTTAGCCATATATTGATATGAATCAGCCATGGGTATACATGTGTTCCCCATCTTGAACCCCCCTCCCACCTCCCTCCCCATCCCATCCCTCAGGGTTATCCCTGTGCGCTGGTCCTGAGCGCCCTGTCTCATGCATCGAACCTGGACTGGAGATCTTTTTGACATATGATAATATACATGTTTCAGTGCTATTCTGTCAAATCATCCCACTATCACCTTCTCCCACAGAGTCCTAAAGTCTGTTCTTTATATCTGTGTCTGTTTTGCTGTCTCATATATAGGGTCATCATTACCATCTTTCTAAATTCCACATATATGTGTTAATGTACTGTATTGGTGTTTTTCTTTCTGACTTACTTCACTCTGTATAATAGGCTCCAGTTTCATCTACCTCATTGAAACTGATTCAAATGCATTCTTTTTAATAGCTGAGTAATATTCCATTGTGTATATGTAAAATCTCTTCAAAAAATTCTTTAAAGTAGTTTATAAACAAAAACCCCCAGGAATCAGTTATTGATTTGCTTAGAAATACTTTTCCTAGTAAACTGTGGACCAATTCAGAAAAAAAAAATTTTAATAGGATTTCTGGTGAGGAAGTTAATATTATAACAACCCAGGTTTTTTTCCTTTCCTTTTCTCGCTGTTACTACTTTGTTGAGTTAAAACTGCAAGTTAAGACAGTAGAATCCTTGGTACAGGACTCATGGAATTTTCTTCTTTATTTGTTACCTGTTTTCCCCTTAAAGGTCATTCCAGAGATTTTGAGGACAGGAGAGATCTGTGGTTTTAGTGTGAGAAATTTACCCTTGCAGTGATAATCTTTCTTAGGTTACTGTAAATGCCCATGTTTCCCCAGCAGTAAATCTCATGTTTTAAATCATCAGGAAAGAATAAGCTTAGATTGTAAATTTCCTTCCTTTGTTCTTTTTTATATTCTTACTTCTGTGTATTGTTAACTTTTAGCTTTTGCTAGAGAAATTTGTTCAGAGCAGGAACTCCCTGTTTTCTGGCTAAAAGGGTGCATCCTATTTTCCCCACCTCTACAACTATAGGGGAGTGGGAAGAACAGTAAAACAAAGGGTACACGTCACTTGGGCCTCCGAGGTGGCTCAGTGATAAAGAATTCGCCTGCAGTACAGGAGATGTGGGTTTGATCCCTGGATCAGGAAGGTCCATCCCCTAGAGAAGAAAGTGGCAACCCACTCTAGTATTCTTGCCTTGGAAATCCCATGGACAGAGAAGCTACAGTTTTGCAAAAGAGTCAGATATGACTTAGCAACTAAACAACAGCAACAGCTCATCTCCTAGACCTAGATTCACCAATTAACATTTTGTCACTTTTGCTTTGTACGTGTATCCATGCAGATAGAAGACTTATACCTTGTGTGTGCTGAATTGTTTGAAAGTAAGAGGAAGACTTGATAGAATATTCACCCCTTAATACATCACTGTGCATCTCCTATAGTTTTCCAGCATGAGCACAATACAGTTAAGACATCCATCTATGTAGTGTATAGTTCATATTCACATTTGTCCAGAAAATGTCCTTGATACCACATCTTTATTCACAGCACTTGCCCCTCAATCTATTCCACACGTTCAGGAGTGGTTTTGTTGTGCTGTCTCTTCAGTCTTCTCTCACACTGCTGAGAAGCAGTTCCCAAACATTTCACTTTTTGACTTTGTCATTTTGAAGATCCCAGGCCAGTCTTATGGAATGTCCTACAATCTGGACTTGTGTAGTTGTTTTCTCATGTTTGAAAGTGAAAGTGTTTCTCTGTTGTGTCCAACTCTTTGCCATCCCATGGACTGCTGCCTGCCAGACTCCTCTGTCCATGGGATTACGTAGGCAAGAATACTGGAGTGGGTTGCCACTTCCTTCTCCAGGGGATCTTCCCGACCCAGGAATCGAACCAGAATCTCCTACATTGCAGGCAGATTCTTTACCATCTGAGCCACCTAATTCAGGTTAAGTATTTTTAGTAAAAACACTCCCTGGCTGATGTTGTGTATTTCCCAGTTGTATCACATTATTATTGAAGCTAATCATCTGTGCGGATATCCTTTGATACTGAATAACCTGTTCCCCAGCAACATTTCACCCAGTGGTTTTCATGTTTCTTGATGCTGTGAATAGATTTGGAGTAATGAAGTGGTAAATTCTGAATTCTTTTCCTTTTAAAATAATATTCTCCCCTGCCTTCCCCCTTGCTCCTTCCCAGTGAGTGAGTGAGTATGTGTATAAATATAGACTTTTGGATACTTTTTTCCAATGATAGCAACAATCATTTATTGGGCATCATGCTAAGGGTTTTATATGCTCAATCTCATAAAATTTTCCCAGCAGCCTTAGAGAGGTAGGTTTTATACCTGTTTCCACATTTTACATAAAGAAACTTGAGGTCATGAAGTGACCTGCTCTTGCTCACAAAGATGGTAGAAGCATTGTAGCCGAGTGGCTCTGATGTCCCTTCATCATGGTGCATCCCCATGTATCATCCAGGATCTCCTTTCTCAGACTCATCTCAGCCCCCACAGACAGGGTTCCTACTAAAGGGCATCTTCACAACCCAGGGAGTATAGATACCAGCCCAGTCTCAGGCGTTTTCTGTGCTTGCTTCTTTATTTCAGTTTCTTGCCTTCTCTTGCCCAGCTCCTGCATCTGGTCCTTTCTTACTTTCCTCATAGAATAAGGTGTCCTGGTTGGGTCAGGGCACACATGTTCGGTGCACTCAACTTGGCCACCTGGTTGGAAGCGTGGTTGTGGTCCTGAGAGCTCTTCTCTGATTCTTGGCCTCAGGGCATGACCCATCATTACACCTGTTTTCTTGGGTGTACCATGGACTCTACTCCTGGCAACTGTTTTTAAAATTGTGTTGTAATCTGCTACAGTTTTTATTCTTTATGATGCTTGAATTGTCTCGAGTTTTGCCGTTGAGCGCCCCTTCGGGTTGAACCATTGTCCTATTTGTCATACCTGTTAGTCTTGCTTTCTGGCAAGAGATGGAGCCTGCTCACCTTGTTTTTTTGTTTGTTTGTTTATTTAAAGAAGCCAAGATATGGCCCCAGGTGTGGTCCTTGCCACTAGGGTGTCATTACTTCTTAGAAAGTTTTTTTTTTTTTCATCTGCAGGATTTTCCTACTGATAGCATTGTAGAGTGAAGGGTACTGGACAAGAAAGCCTCTGCTTGGTTTCCGGTTGGAGTTGTTCAGAGTTGCCAGTGTAGACTGAGCCTCTACACTCACACTGCTCTTGCTCAGGCATTGGTCAAGGAGTTGGGGGCATTTGATTAAAAAGAATTTTTTTTTTTGCTGGCAGAAAGACATTTCCTCTGAACTTGATCCGTTAGCAGTTATTTTTTTGCCTTCATTCCAAACTTGAAACTGTGAGGAGATAATTCTTTGTTTCAGAAACTTCAGTAAAAACTGTTAACAGAATTGAGGCTGTATCTACTACCTCGTTGCTATGTATTTTCAGAAATAATTACTGGCTCTTTTTCAAAATTAAATTAATTATCCTAATGGAGTACTTATGTGCTTAAGCTTAAAGTTCACTCCATTTTAGTGTTTATTCTCTTGAATGGCCTATCAAGGGAAAAGAAAAAAACAAGATTTTTATTTGGTATTGTGGTTTGAGATAAGAGAGTGTTTTCTTTTTTAAATAAGGCACCCAAGATAGTGATGGCCAAGGAGGCACAGCCAGAAGAATTTTTCTAATATGTATATCTTTCTTAGTGTTTTTTTTTTTCAGTTATGGTTACATAGAGTATATTTTATTTTAATGTTCAAGTGGTACTACAGTGTATTGCCTGCTCTTTTATTTCTTTTTTATTGTTTTTTATTTTTTCCTTATAAACTTTTTTTTTTTTTTACCCTGTTGCTTTGTGATTAGAGTGGTGTTTTTATTTAAAGATGGTCACTAATACATTGGTTTTATTGACTAACCAGTAATCAGTATCAGTTACACCTGTCACTCTACTGCTAGGCTAGTTTCTAGGGAGAGACTTAAAAAGAAGCTTAAAAATGATCATTGAATATAGAAAGTGATTTCTTTTATTGATGAAAACATTTAAAAACCTACCAAAGTATTTCAGTATATCTGTCTTAAATTTTTATCATCCATCTTTTGGTAACTTAATCTCATTTTTATTTTGTAGTTTTATATTTTGAACACTTACTAAAAATAGCTCCTTTCTATAGGATGCCCTGAGTGTGCTTTTTTGTTTAATATTTTGTATGTATAATGGATGACTTATAAAATGAGTTTATGAGTAGCCCCCTCTCATTTTTTTCTCACCTAAATTCAAGGCATATTCTATTCAACAAGATGATTATAATTTGAATGTTGTCATTCATAAAAAATCTTTGAAAGTACTTTATAATTTTGGTATAAAAACAAGTGAAAAATTAAAACCTCAGTGTAGTGTGGTGTTCTGGAACAGAAAAATGATATTAATGGAAAGCTAGAGAAATCAGAATGAATTCTGTGTTAAATTAATAATAATGTACAGTGTTAAGTTTTTAGTTTTGATAAGTTCTCTGGGTATGTACTTTAAAAAAATTTTTAGTTTGGATAAAATCTACAGGTATGTAAGACGTTTTCACATTAGTGGAAGTTGGGTAGAGGATATATAGGAACTCTCTTTATATTTAGTTGAAAATAAATTTTCCAAAAGCTTTAAATATGCGGCCATATGACTAAATAGTGGTGAGCCAGGTGCCAGGGTACAAAGGTCTTCTCCCCAGAAGGTCACAATCTTGTTGGCAAGTCAAGGTCGTCTTCTCCATGAACAGATGAGTAACAGTACCTTTATGAGGCAGCCTGTGCCAGTGAATGATAAAGGGAGTCCTATGAGATAGTAGACACACGGCGTGTTTGGAGAGGCCTTTACAGAACCGGTGAAACATGAGCTGAGCAGGATAGCTGAGTACAGCTTCGATAAGTAATGAAGAGGTGGTTCTAAGAGACAGGAGCAGCCAAGGATTGAGAAAAAAGTATTCGCAGTGATGATGCAGTGTGGGTTCATTGCGGTCGAAATGAGCTAGTGAGGATTTGTACTAATCAAAGTATGGGGTGCTAAGGGTCTAGCTGATATGGTGGGACTGAGAATTGACAGGATCCCAGGACGATGGATATAGAAACACAAAAGGAAAACAAATGAGTGGTGACTGGTGACTTGAGGCATCGAACGTTACTTAGGGGATGGGTTTTGTTAAGCATTTTCAGGTAATGCTGGACTGCCAAGTAGAATCATATGGGAAGGAGTTATACTGGGGGTCCTGTGTCATAGGAATGCAGCAAAAGGCTTAGGACTCTATAGTGAACAGAAGGGAAAGTCTAGAAGGAAATTTAACAGCATTCAGAGAGGTAACAAAGAGAGGCTGTGGATCACTTTCGGGTTCCCAAAGCAGGTAGGGGAGACTCTCATAAGGAGGATATACTGGCTCTGGCTATAGATATGTCAGAGGGAAAAGCGACTGTGAAACCTTGAAAAATTGCTATCCGAATGGTCATCAGTTTTCCAGATTGATGGGCCTGAAATCCAGATTATAGGGAATTAAGCAGTAAGGGGTGTGTGTGTGTAGAAGAGGGGGTTGTTGACACTAGTTCTTAAGGATGTTTGGCTCTGCACAGACCAGGATAGATACTTAAGGACCTAGCTGAAGAGAGGAAAGGAAAGTTATTTAAATTTAATAAACATTTATTCACTGCCAGTTATGTGGAAGATATTGTGTTAGAGGCAGTAGAGAACACAAAAAGTGATTAAAATATAGTGTTTTTTCCCCCTCCTGAAAAAGTGCTACTTCAAGTTCTTTTAGTGTTAGGTGTTAAAATGCTAGAGATGACACTTGCAAGCAGAAGAACAAAATCAGTGACAGAACCAGCAGCAGAGAGTTGGAGAATCGATGGAGCAGCGAAGGGAGAGGGAAGAAAAGAGATGGCATGTGCAGACGAGGAGTCTGAGACTTGGAAGGCAAAAGGGCTCCTGCCTCTGCTGAGACAGGCACAGTGGAGAAGAGAAGACCAGCGTTAGAGCTATTAAAAGAGAGAATGGAGCACAGGTGAGCCTTCACTGTGAATGGCATGTGCTGCAGACCAGGGGTGTATTTTTTTTTGCCTTCAGAAAGTTCTGGTTGAATGGGAAAATAAAGCTGTTAGTGCTTATTTTTGGTCCTTTGAGACAAAAAGAAAAGTGAAATACTTGGGCCACTGAGGCATTGCTTTTAGCTTAGGATTTGTTTGTTTGCTTTTAATGTCTTATAATGAAATAAACATTTTTAATTGCTCAGATACTATGTGAAGCTCTCACTGTCTGCAGTGAGCTAGGCTATGTGTCAGATGCAGTTTCTCACAAAGCTTAGAGGCTAGGAAAAGTGGTAAGAGGACATAAAGTGAAAGTGTTAGTCACTCAGTCGTGTCCAACTCTTTGTGAGTCCAGGGGCTGTAGCCCACCAGGCTCCTTTGTCCGTGGGATTCTCCAGGCAATATGCAGGCTCTTAATAAATGCTTGCTGTTTGGACTCTTGATCTGAGATAGAAAGTGGCTACATGCCCATCCTGTGCACACAAGGAAGTATTAGAAGATTTAGAGGCAATAGTGAATTGGAGCAATTTTCTGGCTATTTCAGTAGAACGAGGTTTTGAAATAAATTTGCCATATGTTTATCTAAAGGCCTTGTTTCTTCATAGACCTATTTTCCATATGTTTAGAAAATATTTTATGCTCATATATTTTGGTCACAACTAAGTAACAGTACATAAAAAATTATTAACATGATTTTGTCCACTCGAAGACAGACATTATTTTGAACTGCCCAGTTAGGTAGCACGTTGGCAGAACTTGAGCGTGGTCCTTGGCTGTTGGGGTGTCTGCGTCACTGCTCTAATTTGCTACTTCATGGATGTAAACTGGCCTTGAAAATTAGTACTTAGTTTCATTGACTGTATTTTAAGTACAAATAGCCAGAAAGTAGGTGTAGGTTAATAGGAGAAAAGAACTAAGTAGAGCTGTACTTTGACTTACATAGTCAGACACAGGAAGAGGTAATGGGGGCGGGGTAGGAGGGAAGTAAAAGTATTGATGATTTGAGGAAGAGAGGAAACAACACTTTCTCTGCTGAAGTACTTTTAAGATCATCCTTACTGGTGAAGGGAAGCAGAAGGTGCCACCCCACACATTTTTGAGAAAGCTATTTTGTACAGTCCTGCTTGGAAAGAAAATTACAGAGAAGACTGTTTAGGTATTATAGGGTAGGCCTGAAAAGTGATTCTCAAGGTGTTAATTAAAATGTAATCACTACAGAAGTTAGTCTGAGAATTTCTCAACACTTGTTCTTACAGAACAGTGTTAAGCAGAGTCTTGGTTGACGGGACTCCTGTTGAGGAACATCCTTAACTTAACCATGCCCCCGCTCCTCCCCCTCGGAAGAGGCAGGGAGACCTGCCCACGGGGGTTCCGGAAGCCTCGCTTTGCTGCAGCTTCAGCGGAGGTCAAGCACTCCCCTTCCAGCCTCTTGAGGGCTTTCTCCATGTGTTGCCAGTGCGCTGGTAAAAATGACTTTAAACTCTTGTCAGCACAGTTACTGGTGCATGCATCACAGTCCCACTCAGATAAACCTGTCACAACACAGAGGCGGCCGTTGGAGAAGAGGACAAGGGCAGGCCTCTAGCTTTTCATTCGAGCATCACTAAACGTGCGCAGAGTGCCCAATTATTTCGGCATTATTGAGCAAGCCTCCAGGAGGACCCAAGCCTTGCTACATTAGATTTTCTTTAGTAATTTGCTCAAGTACCGCTGAGGACACTTAAAGGGCTTAAAACGGTGGCTGCAACCAGTTTCCTTTTCTGGGTTGTTAATTCAGGTTTTCTCTTTCAAATTAACTCTGGCCGCATGCTGTGCAGTGGTTCTGGGAGAACTGTTTAACACTAATTTTCTCAATTTTCAGCTTTTTTTCCTTCAACATAACTGCTTTAACAGTTAGTCACATATATGTTTTGATTAGAGATGTATAATAGTGAGGCTTTATGTTTTTGGAGACCAAAATACAGATGATTTGTTGAACAAATCTAATTTCAGCTATTAAAAGTAACCTAGATAATTTCACTATTTAAAAATTAGGTTATTTACAGTACATTGCAAAACCAACAAATCCGTTAAAAAAAAAGATATATATATATAGGATATGTGACCCTTCATATGTATTTATAAAGGATAAATCTTTCCTTCATGGGTGCTGGGCTTTCCAGGGTCTTTTTGCGCCACTCTCTCCTTTTGTTGAGGGGTGACTTGGAACAAGTTCAATATCTTTGTCTCATTTCTCACAGCAGCAGCAACTCCAGGCCCAGCATCTCTCACATGGACATGGTCTGCCAGTGCCTCTGACCCCACACCCTTCGGGGCTTCAGCCTCCTGCCATTCCTCCCATCGGTAGCAGTGCCGGACTTCTGGCCCTCTCCAGTGCCCTGGGAGGCCAGTCCCACCTTCCAATTAAAGATGAGAAGAAGCACCATGACAGTGATCACCAAAGAGGTGAGTGATTTTCTCAGCATGTCCATCTGGTATCGCCTGTCTGCTGCTGAGGGTTGGTCTGGATGTCCTTGTTTGTCCTGTTTCTGGATTTCATTTTACCTGTGACTAAGCAAAGAATTTCCCCTGGAAGGCAAATTAATGATCGGAAGCAGTCTTTGTGCTGTGATCCCCTATTGACTGGCAAGAGTTAATGTGCTCCGAAAAGGTTTCAGTTCAGTTTAGTCGCTCAAAGTGTGTCCGACTCTTTGTGACCCCATGAACTGTAGCACGCCAGTCCTCCCTGTCCATCACCAACTCCTAGGATCCACCTAAACCCATGTCTATCGAGTCGGTGATGCCATCCAACCATCTCATCCTCTGTCGACCCCTTCTTCTCCTGCCCTCAATCTTTCCCAGCATCAGGGTCTTTTCAAATGAGCCAGCTCTTCGCATCAGGTGGCCAAAGTACTGGAGTTTCAGCTAAGGTATAGGGGGACGCATTTCCTGGTTATTGCCTCTGATCCTTTGGTGCATCCCCAAGTCTAAATCAGTAATGAAGTGCCACAGTGCTATGTGTTTGAAATTGTGAGTGGCATTATTAGCTGATTTTGACCGAATCTATTTTGGGGAAGGTTTTACTGATAAAGGCTCACTTCATGATTTGACAGACCTAATTATTATTTTTAAATCAGGTCAGTCTGTATAATGCAGTGAAAATCTTGCAGGTAAGAAAATAATTTAGGTAGTCTTAGTAATTGAGAAGTTGGTTTAACTACCTCTCTCACCCAGTCTGTGTAGAAGCACGAAATTAACTCATTTCTGTGTATAAGAACAATACAGTTGTTTATGTAAATGATTTTAAGTTGTGTTCTTTCTAGTTTGGTTTCTTCCCTCCACTGAAATAGATGATAATGCAGACACATTGTGATCTAACTATATGTTTGTATGATGCTTAGTAGTAGCTTTTTTTGTTTAATGACAGGAAAGCAAATGAAAGTCTCTCCCAGCATTCCTTTGTGGGAATTTACTTAGTCCTACAATAGGTGGTTCTTGGTTGGAAGGGTGTGGTTATAATTAAAACCCCGTAACTCTTCTTGTTTCAGGGCCATTACCATGAATTTTAATCTTGGGTAAATAATTTTTATCACGTAAACATTAATTTCCCTTCTCTGATGTTAGAAACTCTGTACTGTTTGTCATACAGTTATCTTAGCACTGTGGTCCAGAACTGAGGTGTGTCTGTAAACACTTGAGTGGAAAAGTCAATAAAAGGAATATAATGTAACAAGAATATCCAGCTTTGGTTTATGGAATTATGTCAAAGGTAGCTTGGTGCTCTGTGGATCTGGTCAAGTAGTAATTAATTTTAATTAATTAACTATACAGAAAAGTTGACATCTGTGTCATTTATTATTTAGTAGAGATCATTTTTGACAAGTGTATGATTTTATGTAAACTAACTGGTACTTTTCTTTTTTGCCTTCTTCTCCCCTCTTGACCTGCCCTTGTTGCTGCTGTTTTGCCTATAGACAGAGACTCCATCAAGGTAGGACTCAAAAGTTACAGATGAAGGAATGACTTACCAGCAGGCTCTAAACAATTTGAATAAATCTAGTAGTGGATTCTTTTGAGATTTACCAAGATGGTTTGGTGGGCTTCACCGAATAGTGGTGAACTGCATTTTTAGATTCTTTCAGTTGTGCATTTGAGGTTTTTGAAAAAATTTGTCCCAGTTTTCTATCAGAATCAGGATTTATAGACCAAGATTGGATTATAAGGTCTGGCTTGTGTTGCTCATTTTATTATATCTTTGCCATGTGAAAAATAACTGCTTTTGTCGAGTTAAGCTTTGGCTGTGAGATAGGTAATGGTGGGGAAAAAATCGGTTTATAAGGAAATACACATTTTGGGAAACAGTTCCAGCCTACAAAACTCTTTATTAAAACATTTCAGAACGTTTTCTTCACCAGAAAGAATTGTTTTTCGTTTGTTTTGTTTCTTAGTTTAATGACATCTTGGTTTCCAGTATAGCAAGATACTCTCCTTGGATTTTGCATCTGTCTTATCTACCTCCTCTATGTCTTTATAGAGAAGTTACAGGAAAAGAGGAAAAGTATTCTGGGGTCTAATAATTTGGATGTGCTTGTGTAATACCATAATGGGGTGTACTAAGGATGCCTGAATTTATATAGTAAGCAAACAAGAAAAACAGGCAACTGTGGCAGGAAATGAGTATAATATGAAATTGCTTGATAACTTTTGGATCATGCACAATGTAAATATGCTACTGTATTGTGGATAATTGCATTACGCATGCCATTTATATTTTGTATAGAGTAGAAAGCAAAAGAAGTTCTCAAGCACAGATGCTGTCAGTTCGTTGTATTTTACAATAGTTGAATGTTTTAGAGCATATGCAGTTACATCTCTTGGAGCTTTTAATGAAGTTATGCATACAGAAACTAAAATCTTCCCTTGAAGCCACCTGTGCTGTCACTTTGAATGCTTCTTTATTCCTTATTTTTTTTAATAATAAAGAGGAAGTAAGAGTTTTTCCCTGAAGCCATTAAATGATAGAAAATAAAATATATCTATTTTACCCTTCGAGAATCGTTGTAATTTGGAAGGGTGTCTGCATACCCATAGAAAGATCAACATTGACAAATAGGAACTGCGCACTTTGAATTATTTTAATTTTGCATTTACAGTTGTGTACTTTGTTGTGTAGTATGAGCATCAATGCCTAAACTCAAAAGCTTTCTTAATCAGAGTATAGTAAGTTCTCCACACTTATGTACTTAGAAGGTAGTAAGTAAATGGCATTGACCAGGATTTGCTGATAGCAGCCCTTGGGAAGCCTGCCTAGTTATTCTGAAGCCAGTGACATAACCATTCCCTGCCTTCATCTGATAAATACATACCTTCAGGCAGGCAAGTGAGCTAAACAGAAGCCTCCTCTCATACCCCACTCCCAGAAGACTGAAAATATTTATACTCCAGTGCACACTTTTGTGTCAGTTTCATTTTATAGTTCCTCACGCCAGAGTAGGGTATATTTTGAAATCATATATAATCATTCAAGATGAGTCTGGGAGTAAGTATCTTTGTAGCTTGGAAACCAGGGGAAAAGCAAAAGGAAATAGAGGCGGATGATTTTGCCTTGATTTATTGTGGAATGGTAGCTATAGATAGATGTTTTTGTTGGGTACAGTTTTTGAATTTGAAGTTGTGTTGTGTCAGGTTTGGGGCTGTCCTGTGGCTTTGCTAGGTGAAATAGTTCACTAATTTTTATAAATGTGTTCTGTGACACTCAGAAAAGCAGTTAGTTGCTTGTTCCATTGATCGTCCTCATCCTCCCATAAGTGGTTCCTGGTTAAGAGGGGCTTTTTATGATTGTCTGCTGTGTGACTGGAGATGGTTTTTATCAGCCGAAGCATGCCAGTTGCCTGCAGCTGGAGTCAGGCTTGTATGAAATAATTTATTCATGCAGGATAATGCTCCTTAACATTTAACAGGTAATGAACGTGACATAAATTTCCTTCTTGCTTTTAATTTTTCCCTTTCCTCTTCTAATGTGCAAACAGGCTGCTCTGGTACTCTAAATAATAAGTAATTTTTGGCCATCTGTCAAAAGGAAATTTCAATACAAATTTAAATTAATGGTGCCTGAAATTTTTTATAGCTCTCTAAAAGCCTCTAATGTGCAGAAAATTCTGAATCTGCTGGTAGTAATTAGTGTTGCATGTAATGAGGATGTGGGCAATGTTATACAGTCCCAGTGTAACATTTTGATATGGTAGCAAAATTTTGATTTATGTAAGGTTGTGGATGGGTTTAATTATGAGAGACACTTTAAAATGTTTTCTTGATGTTACAGATTATTAAACAGGACAGATTTCAGAATAGCTTATAAAATATAAATTTAAACTTACTGTAAAGATTAAGGTAATTAAGGTGCTTTACCTTTAGGTGGCAAGTAAAAACAAAAGAAATTCCCTGTTAGAGTGTTGGGCTTTTTTTCTTCCTTTTCTGTTCTGGAAGGTTCTGTGGCTACTAAACCAAGTGCTGTTGGCTTTATTGATCTTGTTTTCTGTAGCTCCAGTAGCCAGGTTCATTCATGAGCCTGCAGTGTGCAGACTTGTCCCTGACGTTTTTCAGCAAGGATGGAAACTGTAAATATGGGCCTAGAAGAGAAAGCACCAGAGGAGCCAAGGGTTATTTTGTTGGGTGAGGAGAGACCAGAATGCTCTGTGTTTTGGGGCGTCTGTAGGAAGGATCCAAGGCACCTGCTTGTCACTTGGCCATCCAGTACCCACGTTCACATGCCTGTTGTAAGCCTGGATTTAGAGGCTGAAGATGGCAGGAAGCACAGCCCATGGTCCTCTCACACTCAGTTGGAAGGGTAGAAAGCACAAAAGAGGTTCCTGCTTCTCCTTCCTGAGTGGGAACTTTTTTTTAACATCTTCTGGAGTGTCTCTTGAAAAGATCCATGTGAAACCAATGAAGTGTCTTCGGAGGTAATAAAACCTTCCTCTGCCTTTTCCTCCTGTGTGCTGAGGGGTAGAAGTTGGTGTCACCAAAGTGGTGACAGAGCAGACATTCCCATCTGCTTCCAGGAGCTTCCTGGTTGCTGGAGGTCCCAGTTCATGAGGAGCTAGCATTAGGTTCCTCACATCACTCTGTTTCCACCTCACTGACTGATGTGAGGGTAAGGATTCAGAATTGTGAAGGCCAGATTGCCTAAAACTTATGAATCTGAACTTGAGAAATTAGTTTTATTACACTCTGAATGTCTATACCTCCTAGCAAAAAATAGCTACCAAAATCAAGACCAACTTGAATATAAATTTCAAAATTCACCATCAGCAACTATTGATTAGCTCCATGGCCTCTCCCAAGTTGGTATTATTGTGCTAACCTTAATATTTCCTAAGTCCTTCTTAAGTATATTATGTATTCTTGTTTTTTTCTCCAGCATGCATTAACTTCCTCAAGTCAGGCCCGTGAGGAATTTGCAGTTTTTTATTTGTAAAATATAGCATAATTATATTGTTTTCCTCTAAGTGGTGGTGGTTTTACTCTTATTATTTCATTGGATTGTCTTTCCCAAAGTGCCATATGCATCATCAGAGTATGATCGTTTTTAGTGATTTTGTACATTGCCAAATGAACCTCCAGAAGCACTGCAACATTTAAAAATGCCAGATGCAATATTTGAGTATGTTTTCACACAATCTGCCAATCCTGAGCTTAGTAGTTTTTGTAATCTTTGCTGGTATAGTAAGTATGAGTAGTGCACTTTAAAAAAAGGTGTTTTTTTTTTTACATAAGGATATTTTTCAGTGTTTTTCTGTGGGTCTGTTTGCTATGTTACCCGCTCCTGAATGTATTTGTTTTTGTTTAAGGGTCTTCATAATGATCTGCATATTAGTTGTATCTATAGCAATGCCTATTTTTCCTGTCTTCGCTAGATTTTGATATTTATTCTGTGTAGATGACTCCAACATCATACTCTCTTTTTATTTTTATTTTTTTCTTGTCTCTCTAGTTATTCTCTGTTGTCAGTCAGTAAAGGTTTATCAATGGAGAATTAGACTAAGGCTGTTTTGTTCAAACAGAAGTATATGATTCAGGCCAAGAAAGCCCTTTAGCCTCATTAGTTGAGTGTTACAGGTGAAAGTGGGTTTTTAGCTTGAATTAACAGAATGATTACTTCTGTTGGCTGGTTCACTTTATGCATCAAAACTTAATGGTGAAAGGTTCTGTTCCAGGGTCTTGTGTGACCTGTGTGACTTGGTTTTTGTTCCCTTCTGCCTCTTTACTGTTGCAAAGAAATATCCATCAGAAAAGACTGTGCCTTTAATATGTTTAACCCCTTGGCGTGTCCTTTGTAGGAGAAAACAGAGAAGCCACTTGAGGAGGAAGGGTGGGCCTAGGAGAGGGAATAACCATTTAACCCAGGCAGTTGGGATTTTAACACTTACTTCCCTTCCCCATGCACCTGTGTAATCTTACCCTTGGTGGAATTAATTGCCTATAGACTTTAGAAGGACACATTGTAAAAAAACAAAGGCCTAAAGTTGAAATCCATAAAATACTATAAAGAGAGGATATAATTAAAAAACAAACACACAACCACCAACAAACTAAACTGTAGTGAGGCTTGCGATATCTCCTGCTTGTCCCTTAGACATTAGCAATCTGAGAAAGAGTGTATCATTAAGGGCTGTAACTTGGACTCTGTCCACTCTAACCTATTGAAAAATTATGTGAATCCCTAGTTATGCAGTCCACCCCACTGACCTCTGAGCATGCAGAGCTCATAGTTCAGATTTCATTGTGAAGGTAATTGGTGAGGAAAGCTTCGTTTATTTTTTATTTTGTATATGATGAAAGGTTTAGAGGTGTTGAGGCTTTGCCCAAGGTTGCATAGCCATAGCCATCCTCAAAGGAGGCATTTCCAGCATGCATTTTACCCCTTGTGTACTCCAGTACTTAAAATGAACACTTTCTCTAAATAATGGACATTTTTTGGTAACCATAATGCCCTCAATCACCTGATAATTCCTTGATAGCTTCCAGCTTCTAATATTTATTTAGCCTACAAGCAGATTTCTGTGATTATTTCAAATAATTGGTTTCCAAGAGTTTCCCTCCTTTTAAAATTTTTTCTGTGCCACTAATTTGTTGAAGAACCTGGGCCAGCATTCCTATAGGGTGGCCCATATTCTAAATGTCTCTGTTTATTTCCCAGTGGTGTCACGAAGACTATCTGCTGCATTGCATTAAGAGTCTTTCCTATGATGAGAGAATGGGTAGAAGAATGACATCTAGGTTTGCATGTACATGTTTGTGATAAAACAGTTCAGCGAAGTTTACTAATAATCAAGGGAGTAAAATTTTTAGAAATGTATACTGATGATCAATAAATAGGATTCTATTTGTATGCTTTTACTTTCAGACACAGACTGTCATGTATTTGCAATCCAACTCCACTTTCCAGACATGTAATTGCTTAAGATAAGCTTTTAAAAATATATTTTCAAGTGGGTAGTGTACAGAGCATAGGTTTCTCCCACTAAATTTTCAGTCCTTAAGGGCAAGAATCCTAACTTCTTTGTGGAACTGTGTAGGAGGACAAATCAAGGATGAGTAGGAAGGAAATTGTAGTATTGGGTTGGCCAAAAAGTTCATTTGGATTTTTCTGTAACATGGAAAAACCCAAACAAACTTTTTGGCCAACTGGTAGAATTAGGATGCTTTCTCTCTAGGTCAGCTGTGTGTCAGTGGGCAAGTCACTTAACTTCTCTTGATTTCAAAGCAGTTACTACTCTAGGCATTTTTTCCGAGAGTTTGAAATGGAACTGTTTTCTTAGATTATTCAGTCCTGTCCCAGAAATGAATTTTACAGTATAAATATTATACCATAGGATGTATTTCAAGAATAAAGTTGGCCATACCATTAGCCAAATAAGCACAGTGGTAATTATATTTCATTTTGAGTATTGAGTGGTAGGGAAATAGTTTACTTTTCAAGGATTTAATTTTCCAAAATAAGACGATAATTTAAAAGTAAGTGTTTTAGCATTATGCTTGCTTTTTTAATTCTTTGTGGAGACATTTGTTTCTACCATATTCCTGTTTGGGATTACCTTATCACAGAATAATCAGGAATTTAGTACTATCTGCAGCATTATGATGCAGTAATTTGTTCAGTATTGAATTGATAGCTGCCTGTAGGCATGTAAGCTGTGTGAAATGTAACAGGTGCTCTGATTCCAGAAAATATGTTGTAATTGTTTGTCGAACAGATGAATAAATATCTTTGGGGCATAGCTGGTCCTCAGGTGGTGAGCATGAATGGATCAGTGATGAGACTGGGGAAGCCGTGTTGGCTGGCACCCTCCTCCGCCAATCACTGAGGCAGAACAAATATTAATTAACAGGGGCAGACTGGTTGTGGGATCTGCCTTCCCCAGATGATTTTTGGCAAGGGCAGTTTAATTCTTCTCCTCCATAAATCAACCCTCTTAGTTACCAGACAGACATTTTCATCCTGAAGTTTAATGTCTCTTAATTTTCTTTATTAGAATGCATTCCATCTCTTGCAATAATATTACATCATAAGGTTTTTATTCAACATATCTTTTTTAAATTTTAAGGGGGCTCAATATTTATTTGTTTAAACTGGCATTTGAGTTTTAGAAGCGTTTCTCAAAATGTAGATAATTTTTCCAAAAGAATTATTTAAAAGAATGCCTCACCATCTTTTTTACATTCATATATAGTAACACTTACCATAAGCCACTCTGGAAAAATCATAAAATTACCTACAGGGATGCTCAGTATCCTCACTTCTCTATTTCTTGAGTTATTTCTGCTGCAGCACTTCTATCCAACTTATATATTTTGTTTTATGGTGCTTTGAAGTACTTCACATATCTTCTGGGTTAAAGATTCTCTGCACCTGGGGGCCAGCCACTAACAAGGGTTGTAATTTTGAATGTGAAGAGGAGTCATATCTAATAATTACCATGGCAGCTCCCTTAGGACATGGTTGAACAAAATTTGAGCTTCATGAAAGAGGAAAGGAAGTTTGCTGAGGGCTGACTAATACCTGCTGCAAGAGTTTTGGCTTCTTTTAAGTAAACTTGCTGTTAGATGAAACCAGTGAAATCATATTTCAGAAACACGGACCAATGGAGTGGAATTTCATCACTACTGAAATCATATTTCAGAACTAAATAATGCTGCTTAGATCTAGCAGATCAAAACTAAATCTCAAAGTTGAATACTTAGTTGTTTTACTTTGAATCGAAACACTGAACAAAGTAAATAATATGATTTTATCAGATTCCTTATTCAGAACCAGTCTGAATATATCTATGTGTAATAAAGTTTACAACTTTAAAAAGGCATTTTAAGTGTTAGCTGATAGAACTTTCAGGAAGTCCCTGGTGGTCCAGTGGTTAGGACTCTGTGCTTCCACTTTAGGGGACACAGGTTCAATCCTTGGTCAGGGAACTAAGATCCTGAGTGCCACATGGTATGGCCAAACACACACACACAAAACAAAACTAGTATAGTCATTTTAATTCCTGTTTATCTGTGATAGTTGTAATTCCAGTTGATGTGTTTAGTAGTAATTGGTGGCTAAGCCCCGTCCTCCTCCCATCCCTAGGTTCAGTGATGCCTCTGGTTTTGCTTCTCTAGAAATGGGGAAAGCAGCAACATACACTTGCGAGAAGTCTCCTCACAAGCAGTCTACCTTCCTCCCTCACACTGTTCAATATTCCATCTCTTCATCAGCCACTGATGTTCACGACAAGCGTACCCTTTTCCTGTCCCTCACCATGACTGTAGGGTGAGCTTGAGGAATTCTTTTTCATGAAAATGGACTCCCTATTTAATTGTATCACACCCTAAGGATTCTTGAATTTTTTTTTTCCCTCCCACATCAGTACTTTTCAAGTTGCTGAGTGTTCATATTTAAGAGAAGGGGAGGGGAAAGGGAGGTTAACAGGTTAGTGATGCCACCCAGTGAGAGAAGCCAGTAGGCAGTATAACAACACCTTATTTTTTATTTATTCTTCCCTATGGCCATTTTAATTATTTTAGAAATTTTCGAGAATTCATTTATCTTTCTTTAAACTTCTGTTTTCTTGAGCAACATTTGGCCTTTTGAACAACAAAATAAAATTGGAAATGCTAATGTTTTGAGCCATCTAAAGGAGGAAAATAAAAATGTCACCATGGTAACAAAGCTGCTTTCTAGATGGTTTCCTAAGATATGCCTGAACTAGAAGCAGATGTCTGACTTGAGAATCTTGCCTCCTTCAATGTAAACAAATAACTTCTGGGCAGGTGTTGGAAATAATATGGAAATCCTATTAAGGGGCCCCGGGTTCCTGTCAGTCACGAAGCCCGTGCCACAAAAGGGCTGGCTGCCAGATAAAGGCGCAGAGTCAATCCTCATTAGGCCTGAGCTTTTCCCAGGAAATGATTGTCTCGGTGTGTTCTTTCTCCTGTGAATCTGAATGTAAGCTGTTGCTTCTATTGATCTGTTCACTGGCTTTATTTTTCTCCTCTTCATTCCAGATCCTCCCTCGCCCCCACCAGCCTGTATTCTCCCCCCTCACCCCCCCTTCCCTTTAGATTAACACTTGATCTGTGCTACTGCTCTGAGACTTGTGACATTTGTGATTTTAACCTCCCACCCTAGGTGGGGGAGGAGGGAAGTTACTCTTCCATCCCTGGGGCTTGTGGGACAAAGAACCAGGCTGATGAGGCCGAGTCCCGAGGGCTCTTTGCAGCCACACAGCAAGAAGCAGCCACAGTCCTGAATATTGTTCTGTGTACATTTACTTGTAGTCTGTGTGTTATTAATTAAGCAGAAACTGAAGCATGAAGAGACAAGTGTTTTTACGAACTTTTCCAAACCTATGTAGTTGTCTGGTAAGCCGATAAAACTGTGCTGTACTATATGGTAGCCACTAGCCACAGCAAGCTGTTAAATTTAAATCAGTTAAAATGAAATACAAACTTTAATCTAGTTCCTCGGTTGCGCTTGTGACACTTCAAGTCCTTGGCAGCCATATGTGGTTCTTGTAACTGCCATGGCAGCGCCGCCGAGAGAGAGTACCATCATTATAGAAAGTTCTGTAGGACAGGGAGAGACTTCAGCCTGATAAAGGCTCACTGGTTCAGCTGTTTTATCTGGTTAAAACCGACCCCTGATATTCAAAAGCAAAGCTTTCTCCTGATGCATAGAAAATAAGGGGCAAGTGTGTATTTTGGTTTTGTAGCTTTACCATTCAGAAATGGTTGATATGGTCGACTGCATTAATATAGTGATCTTTTAAATGGTTGTAGGCCTTCCTTTCTTTTTTTCTTTCTGGTGGAATTGATTGAGCAGTTTAATGTGAATCTTCCCAGAATGGACCCCCAGGAGATACTTTTTAATGTTTCTAAACAGAAAGTTGAGGTGGTGGTAGGCGGGGTTGAAGGCTGTGCATAACGATGCTCTTTATAAATACTCAGAAGGTTAAATGTGGATAAACACTGAAACAAGGCTTCAGAAAAGCCTCAGTACTATTATGCAGCATTTCTCGGACTATAGTCCCTGAGACGCACTTCATAAAGCCAATAAAGCGCGCACTGGTGGTCTCCCGTTGCCCTAGCAACGGACCATGGGGCACAGTGTATGTGAAATGCATGAACATCTGTGAATTAATCTTTTTTAGTTTGTTCTTTTCTTGGCACTGATTGGCCCACGTGGGCTTGTGCCTGTGACACTGTGTGTGGAGGGGTAATCTGGAGCATTCCCCAGGGCCTGGCCCCGAAGTGGATGGTGGAGCCACAAGTGAAGGGAGATGTAGCCCAGAGATGCATGAAGCAGTGCGCGTGTTTGGCCCAACAGCACTCTCAGTGCTATATATACTTTCAGGTATAAGGAAATGAATAAACATGTCCTAGTAAATCTGGGCATTATTGGGTTTATTGGACTGCCCTGAAAAAAATAATCTTTAGAGAAAATTGAAAGAATCACTTCTGTTTATACCACAGCTATCTGGACCTGAGAAGTCTCTGAGTTACTCCACATCCTTGCCCCAGCTCCAGTCCCTGCTCCAGGGATTAGAACCAAACCTTATTTGACTAGTCAGAATGAGACTCCTGAATTGGACGTTTAGGCTGGAGTCTGTTTTGATTATAAAATCTGGTAGTAACATAGTCTGACCTTATTTAGAGAAATTTTAAATTGAGCTGGTGACAGTTCTGTCCTTGGGAGAACAGAGCAAACTATGACTAAATAGAGACACGTTCAGGAACAGTACTTCGGTATTGTTTGAGTTGCAGTTACTCCCCCGCTCCTGACAGGATTGTCTTCAGTTCTTGCCTGCACTACAGCCCCCCCACAGACTGTGTGTATTCCCTTCCTCCTGTCAGCGACAGATGCTCTCTTGTAAACCGTTTTGCTCACCCTCATCATTTTCAGTTTCCTTCTCTACCTGTTTTTCTCCTTATACCGTTTTTTTCTCAGCCTCCATTCTCCCTTAGGGGTCAACCCTCTTTCTTGGGGATGAAGGAAGACTATTACTATAAAATATCTCATGCTGGCTGTGATCTGTTATGTGTAATATGTGGAGTGAGAAATTTTGTTCATAAATGTGTTAAGACAAAACTCTGCCTCATGCTAGTCCATTTGATTTGCTTGATGGTCATTAATATTGAGGGGCATGTAAGTAGGAAGAACTTGTCAATTTGTATGTTTTCCTTTGGCTATTAAAAAGGTACAACTGTACTTCTGTAGCTGAGAGATTTTCCTGATTTCCTGTTAGACAGCTAAACAAAGATTATTATTTTAATGGTTTCTGACTTCACACCCTGTTGGTCTTGACAGATGAACTTGAAAATTGAGCAATGCCTTCTAAATTATTTAAAGTTAGTTAGTAGGTGTCAAATTGGCAGCTGGAGGGCAAATAGGCCTGCATTGGGTTATTGGGATGCATAGTAAAATTAGGTGTAGTCCCGCCCCTCAAGTTATTTTCCTGCTAAAGTATGCAACTTAAGATATGCTGCCTTCTGAGTAGAATAAAATGCATTAATGAATCGTTCCCCTTCGTTTCTTTGAGCTTCCAGTTAGTCCCAAATTCCCTTAAAATCTACATATAGAACTAGTCTGTGCTGTTTGGAGGACTAGCTTATAAAGTCAGTCTTCCAAGGAAGCTGCCAGGGCTAGTGTGCAAATACATGCAAAAAGGGAACCTTTAGCAAATACCAAGGGCAGTGCCAGTGGCAAAGTTCTATAGGCTTCCCATCTTGATGGTGCCTTTTACTTTTATTCAGATACGGTTTTGTAGGAATCAGTGAAACAATTGGACCATATAGCTAAAATATTATCATCAGACTTCTTGATGTTTGAATTCTACTCATTTGCTTTTCAAGTAGTTTCTCTGCTTGAAAAAGTTTTCTGTTGCTGTCTCCAGTAAATAGCCTCTTTTCCTTTCAGATGGAATTTTCTGCTTTCAAGAGTGTTTTTAAAAGTTTATCACCTTTGTAGTTGTTACTTGAAGGCAGCCTCTGAAATACAACAGTTACAGGAAATATGAAAGACCTTTAGAGAGGGAGTAGAATTCATGTCCTGGACAAGTATTTGTTTTTTGAGAGCACAATTCTTTATGTCCCAAACTAAGAATTGTTGGATACTCCTGGTAAGAAATGAACATTCTATAGCAGTAAATGGCTGTGAGTAAGCTGGCTATAGTGAGAAGAGGAAATGAGTTTGAATCTCTACTGTTTCCTTCATCTGTGTTTGACAGATGTTAAGTGTGTTAAAAGCAGTCATTTTGTAATCTGGATGTGGAAGGCTGGAAAATGAAAGAGAACACAAATAATATAGAAGGGAAAAGATTTCCAGCATCCTGATATTTTATTCTTACTGTATATACTGGTCCAGCAATCAGGAATAACCCTTGAATTTTATTTTTAACTTCTTAATTCTTACGTTTTTAATGTATTAATAGAAATAAAATCATATTTCCATTACCATTGTAGATATATGGATCTATAAAAACAAATGGTACTTAAGGGAAAAATTTCTCATGATTTTCTTACACACGGTATTTCAGTGGAATGTTTGGTGATGGGACAATGTCAAAAGATGGGGTTCCCAAAACTGTACATGATATTTTCCTGTTAGGCCAACCCCTAGCCTTTTTGGAGTCTGGTAAAGATTACAAAGAGTCCCTCAAATCGTATGTTTAAGTATTTTAGAGTTATAAATTCAGTTAATAAATATACCTTCATAATCTTCTGAAAGGCCAGGTTTGAATTCACAGTTCTCAGGCTCCCTTAGGAGTTCATCGCTGGACAACATGGGCCTTCACATATTTTCTTGTTGTGATGAGATGCCCCAACTCTCATGTCAAAGCTTCTTTACAACCCAGTGACACCCCTTTGTTCTGGGTGTGCCCACACCTACAGTCTTGTTCTTAGAGTCTCCAAAACTTTGCACGTGGGTCTTTGGGCAGGAAATTTCAGGGTCCTGATAGCCAGCTCTTGGTTTGGAGTGAGGTTGGCAAAGGGTGTGGGTGGGCACGTCCTCTGGGTCCCCAGTCTGGGCCACGGGAAGCGTGGGTCTATAGTGACAGTGCCCAGCAAGGTTAGACCTAAAAGGATTAGTTGTAAAGACTCTGCTTTCTTAGACTAAAGATCATCACTTGGAGCCAACTCGGGTCATCATTTCTGGTTTCGTCTGTTCCTGTCCCTTTCATGTGCTTCCATGGTTGGACAGCTGGAAGTGCCACAGAAATATTTGGAGAGCCCTGTTCAGTAGTTTATGTGGCAAGTTGTTGAATAATTCACGTAACAAATAATTAGACAAGCACTTGTCCATCTGACTGAATTATTCTACATGTTTGCTGAAGCAGAGAAGGAGGAGTGCAGCGTTTCCTCCTCCAGAGGGTATACAGTGTCCGTATTGACCCATCTAGTTATTGGGTTTCAGCCTTTTGTTGACATTGTTGTAAATGAAAGCAGCCCTGAGGAGCTCAGAGCAGCTGGGCTGGATAATTGTGAAGAATTCCTGCTTGTTGCTGTTACCCCCAGTGTTTGCAGTGGGTTGTTTGCTTTGACTTTTGTTGAACTGTTGACAAAAGCATTAGATACAAATGGGAACAAATAAAGTGGTGAGATGCCAAGAGGGCTTGGCAGGAGTAGTGGTTTTCATTCTGACTTAAATAGGGGATGTCGGAACTTATCTAGATGGGAAATGGAAGGTCGTGTCTGTGTGTGTGTGTGTGTGTCTAGAACTGTTTTCTTTTCAGGTACCTGGAAACTAGCTTGCTGTTTGTGTACCTTGGCTTACAGAGGTGAGAGAATTAAGAAGGCCACCGTGTCTTATAACCTTAAAAAAGCCGCACTGTACTTACGCCCTTCAGGTGTGTTGCTGGCCAGGAATGCTATAACAAATCATTTCTGGATTGCCCCTCCCCAGCTTAAAAAAAAAAATTTTAATAATGGAAGTATTTTGGATTGGGAAGATGACAGGCATGACATGGAGGTAGGGAGGATTAAGAAAAACAGTATATGCTAAAATAGTATAGTTAGCAGAATGGAATTCATTTACTGGAACGCTTTTAATTTGGTTTAAACAAAATGCTCTTTTGTATATTCAAATGGGGAGTCGTTCAGCTGTTGTGAAGCCAGAAAATTAATGGTATTTTTAGTGAAATAGCAAAAGCATGTCAACAACATAGCTGCAGATGATAATGCTGGCATTTTATTCATGAGGAATTATCAGTGCTGGTTACTGGACAACACAGTGTGACTGAAAATGATTGAGTGTTGGAGAAGCCACTGTCCTTCTGCTCGATGATTTTATTTTGCATCTGGTCTTCCTCAGGCTTCATTTGTGCATGTATTTTTCCATATTTTCCCTATCATAAACCAAAATATAAGGTCTTCTTGGCTGAGGCTTGTATGCATATTCCCCCCCACCCCCGACCCCTTAAAATACCTCACAGTGAAGGCTTCTCTCTTTGAGTATTGACTAAAAGGCTGCAGAGTGTGTTTTCATTGCACAGATGGTCAGTGGAGGTGGGTGGCCTTTGGAGAAAGGTCCCTCTGAATAGATGTCTGGGAGTTGTCTAAAAGCACCAACTGGCAAGACTTCCCACAATGCGTGAGGTGGATAACTGTCAAAGAATTTGCCTGCCTGGCAAGTAAAGGATTTGGAGTATGTAGTAAGGCTAGAAAAATGTTTATAAAACCTGGGCGAAGATAGACAGAAGCTGCATTTATTAGGAAGTTAAAACACCCTCTGGGACAGTGCATTTCCATGATATGATAATGGAAATTGTACTGAAATGTATTTGAACGATTCTGTTAAGCTGTGTCTTCGTGTTTGGTCTCCATTTTGGCCCAGAGCACCGTGGGTACCATCAATAAGACGTCCTTTTGTTGGTACTAGTTCACCCAGTGTCAGGGCAGGGAGGCGGCCAGTGCTTCCTCTTCACTGTGTTCTGTTCCCCGGCATTATCTGTTGGATTCTTCTCGTCTGCTAGTGACAAAAAGAATATATGTATGTTTGTGTAATTGTTCTTTGGTTTCAGTTGACCAAATCTTAAGGAATTCTAGTGGAGAAGAATTTACTGAGTTTATGTTAATAGAAGGAATGTTAGATTATTTTAATCTTTGCAACATTTCTGGTCCTAGAGACTAGTCATCAGTTGGGAGGTGGGTGGCACCTTGATGGGCAAATTTGTTAAAAAGGACTGCAACTCAAATGCTCTGCAAGTTGCAACTCAAAGTGATATTTTGTTTATCACTAGGCGATCAAGTAAGTGTAGAGACCTAGATCTGAATTGCATAAGGAAGAAATCCCTGAAAAGAGTGAGTGGGGATAAACGCATCTGTGTGACCGAGTAGGTGATGTGTCTGACAGAAGATGGTACCCGAGGGAGGTGGTAGTGAAGTCATGCAAGTTAGAAAATATGCAAAGACAGTAAAGTAAGAAGTTTTCATTGTTAACAAGCCAGAAGGAGTGAGAGAGATTAAGACTCCACAGACTTGACTCAGCATGATGCCAAAATTATAAAAGACCCTGGGCAAAAATACAGTAAAAGGCTTACCCGTGAAAGGAATGAGTTCCAGAGAACAGTCACTTAGGCCAAGACAAAGAGAAGGACTCACTGCACCCCTCAGGCTGTGGGCAGGGCCACAAGGGTGAGCATGTTTTGGAAGAGACTGGTTTTACAGACAGATCTCTTCCCTCCTCCTCTTTTCCCACACACTCCTGGAGCAATATTGTTTGCTGTGCTCCTAAAGCTAAATAACACCCTTGTAAAGGGTGACTCAAGTCATCTCTTTGTACACTTGGTTTGAACCACATTGCTCAATGTTGGGAAGCCGGTGGGTGTTAGGACCTGTCCACATCGGTGCACATGACACCCTATGAACCCCAGCCAGCCTGCAGGTGAAAGGCCATGCAGGGCTGCTGGTTAGAAAAGCAGGCTGTAGACTCATGTGGCCTGGGTACAAACCCTGCGTTCTGCCATTTACCAGCTTTGTGACTTTAACACCAGGCTAAATCCCTCGTGTTTTTTCTGCCATGGAGAGTGATAATGTACATTTTCAAAGGTGCTTGTCACTTAGTAGATACTCAGTGAATCTTACTATTTCTTTTTTTTAAGTGTACAATATGGATTATTTGAAAGTGACTTGGTTCCATGGAGGAATTTCATATTTAAATTAACTTGCATTCAACAGCAAGCACAAGACTGACAGCAGAAAGCAGAACACTAGAAATGTGCCAGGCTATGGAGGAAAGTATTCTAAGATTAAAATTTTGCTGCAGAAAATATACAAAATGGACCTTTGTATGTGCAGATGGTTGAGAATTAACTTTACCCAATCTGAGCACATATTTAAATCTAAAGGGAATTTCATGAATCCAGATAGTTCAACCTTGACTGAGAATGTGACATGTCACCTTTTTATTTTTTTGAGAACGTGACTTTTATATGTTTTAGAGCCAAAACCACTTGCTACTCCTAATAGTTGAAATTGGAGACCAAATAAGGAGAACCTTATGGGTTCCTGTCAGCCTGTATCTTGGTTTTAAAAGCGATTCCCCTGCTGGGCCAGTGCTGTGTGCTTCTGCTGTTTGGAGAAGCTGCTAACTAGCCTGACAGTGACCCCCTTACTAGCCAGAGGAGTGACCTGAGCATTGTGACCTATGGTCTACCTTGAGTTTTGCTGGGATCCTCTTATCTTCCTGTCAGATTATCTGTAAACCGGATGTCTCCCGCCAGGGTTGTAGCCCATCACGGTCCTGTATTCCTCTCATTGTGTGGGGAGAGGGTGCTTCTCATGAGTTTACTACTCACAGACCTAATCCCTGTCATAAGGCTGGCTGGCTGGGGAAGAACCCACAGCCCTGCGCGGTAATACCGATTTATTTGCAGCTCCTTCTCTTCAGGCTGAGTGCACAGCAGTGTCATGAGGTGAGAGTCAGTCGGTCTTGGGCTTAGCAGGGTGCATCTGAGGGAGCAAGGACACTTGTATCATCTGGATGCAGGGGGTGCACAGGCCTGCGTCCTGCAGAGGAGGCAAGGGACTACACCTCACCCCTCTTTGAGCGCGCGCTCCTGAAGGTGAGTGTTGACCAAAAAAGGATTCTGTCAGAGTGCTACCCATTTGCTGTGTTTCCAATAGCACGATTAGCCTCAGTTTCTCTATAAAAGTATCCATCTGGAAGATGTCGTATGGCCTGTGCTGCTGGGGGTGATAGGTACGCTGCCACAAAGCTGTCTTGCAGGGGTTACAAAAATAAGGAACCCCGCCCTTTGGAGAGAGGGTGCCCAGAATGTGCAGTTAGATTACTCAAAGGGTCAGTGTCAACCGAGTCCAAGGAAATGTTACATTTTCTTAGTAGGAATGACGGAGGCGAGAGTTCTAGAAGCAGCCTCACACTGGACGTAGGGTGGTGCTTCCTTCCAGGGAGAGTGCTGGCACAACTAGGCTTCCCTCGAGGATGGGCCGTAAGGGGCCGGGGCCAGGGCCTGTCTGGCAAAGCCTTTCAAGTGTCTTTTCAGAATGACTCTGTTTTCTAAGAATTACCTCTTCTGGATTTTTAGAACCATCTTCCTGGGTGATCAGTGATCACCCTTTCTGTGAGAGACAGAGTACCTGAAAACCACTGGGCTGTATTTGGGGCACCCGTTTTTACCACTCACCAGACCTTTGTTTTTAGAAAAGTGGTGTCTCCTCTGAAGGCGCAGGGAGCTTTTGTGGGGTCACCTATGCTTTAGAATTCTGAAGTCTTTGTTTCTTCCTCCCTTCTCCTACCAGAGATGCCATTTTGAGAGCGTATTAGCTCAGATTTGGAATCTCACATTTCTCTGGTTATCAGAACTAAACACCAACTGTGTTTCTTTGTAGAGATTTTTTTCTCTTTAAAAGATAAGGAAAAGGAGTATACGTCTCTCGCTCAAAAACCCTAAGAAGGAGTAGACTAAGTGGAAAGTTTCTACAGCCGCAATTAGAGTTCTTTTACAGAAACAAGTGCAAGTGAGGGCAGGTGGGCTACAGAACACTCAGCGCAGGGACTCAATTAAAAATGCTTTAAAAACCCTTCCAATCAATTTGGGTAGTCTTAGAACATTACAAGATGTGTGAAAACATACCTTAAATGCCAACAACCAGTGAAAAGGGCATGGTTTCAGAAACCCTGCTATAAATTATGTTCCTTTGGCTTTCAAAAATGTAGAGGATGCATCGCTGATATTCAGAATAAATATGAGAGGGAATTGTACAGTCTTTGCATCTTACAAGAAATGAAATTTTTTTAAAGACTAGTTTTGTTTGGCCTAAGATTCCCACATTTTTTTCTGGTTGTCACAACATTTGTTTTGGGAGATGTACAAATCAAATCCGACTGCAACAAACACCATCACAACAAAAATACCCCTATGACTACACAATTTCTAGACCCCAACCAAAACTCCACCTACTTACAACAATGTTGAAGGAAACCCAATTCCATTAAGGCGAAATAATGTGGATTAGTCTTGTAGGTTTTTCCTTCATGATTTACTTAACCTCCTGGAATCCATATACATGAATTGGCAGTAAGTGATTTTAGAAATGTTTGTTTACCTTTGGAATATATTACGTGATTTTTAAAGTTTCCTTTTCAAATTGTTTTCTGTAGAAGTCCATAAGAAGTATTTGCTTTTGTGGGAGGAGTTCACCCCAGATGAATTGCTTCTGTCTGATTCCCTACATTGCATATTTTGGTTTCTCTTATTTTTATGTCTAGAAAGTATCTCATATATAACTTTGCCCTAAAAAGAATTAAAATTCTAGTATAATTTACATGTTACTTACTGTCAGACACTGAAACCACAGGCTCAGAATACAGTTATAGTGGTTGGCGGTTGTCATCTGTGAGTCGTGTTGGCTGGCCTCTGGCCCTGGTTGATAGTTGTTTACAACGCGGCAATGTTGCCTTCCCTCAGAGGGAGGCACCTTATAGACTGGGCAGTTCTGGTTGGTGGCTACTGCTTCTGGTGTCCCTGAGCCCAAAATCTTTTCTTCCTCTTCATTGCCCTCAGCTTCTGCAATCCTTTTGCATGAGGCATGCAGGGTCTGCTGCTTTCCTGGAAGTTAATGAAAATCTCTAGAAGGCAGCTTAAGTATAGAGTGAAAACATGTACTTGGTAGCCACTGTCATGGGTTCTAGACAGGTCTACCACCTACTCTCTTTGTGATCTTGGACAATAATACTAAAAAGTAATTAACATCGTGGATGCATTTATTCTGCGCCGACTGAGTCCTTACAACCATCTTTCTGTTTATTCAAAACATCCTCCTAAGATGGAGTTTACTAGTATTTCCAAGTTAGATTGAGGAAAGTGGAACACAGTTGGTTAAGAGAGTTGTTATGGTCACCCGGCAGAGCTAATTAGAACTAAGTTAGTCCCCAGAGTTGTCCTCTTTATCTCTACACTAGGGTCAATGGAAACATCATCCTATGTATTAATGCCTTACTTGGTATACAGTTGTTAGAGAGAGGATTAGAAACATGTATGAGGAGACCCAGTGAAGTGTCTGCTACTTAAAAGACAATTAATACATTGTGTATGAGCTTATCTTTCTTGTCTGTCAGATCCACAACATTTCAGACTCAATGGATGCTGATTTTGTGTATCTGTAATACTGCTGTTGTGATATATCCTTTTGTGTGACTTACCTGTCTTATTTCCTTAGAATGTAAGCTCTTTGGAGGGGTGGGGTGTGTTTTTAATACTTCATGTTTTGTGGACTTCCAAAATGATGATTTGAGGCCATTTTTATTTCACAGACTTTTGGAATGTCATCATACAATCCTGTGTATGTTTTTGTGTCAAATTTCTCATATCCAGCAGATGTGTCCTCCTCCTCTTACAGCTTGGAATCTGTTGTCATGCAGATGAAACATCCAACAAAGATTTTAACTTGCAGCTTCATCCACTTGCTGGAGATTAATAGGAATACTCTTATAGTAACAAAATTCCCTCATTTGGATTTTATAGTTTGATATCATTGTCATTTCATGGAGAAGCAAGGGTAGGTTTTTTGGTTTTTTTATAATCACTGCATTTAGTGATAATACTGTCTACCTTTAGTGTCTATAAGCATTTATGATGGTTGTGTCTATGCTTGCTGCTCTTCATTAATTGATGAAAAAACAAATTCTTGCACTTCCCGTGTTTTGGCTGTTATTCTTATCAGCTGACTTTTGGAGATTTAGGACAAGGGTTGAGGAGGGACTTCTTGTGTTTCATAACTTAGAAGGACCCCCTACGTACTGTTCTGAGTTTTCCTTCCCAGTCTCTCTCTTCTCTCCCTCTTCTGCTACCCTTCCCCCTTCAAAAAGGACAAGTTAGTACCTTTAGAATAGAACAGACAGCATAGTTGGGTGGCAATCACAGAGGAATGAATGCTTGATTCCAGTGCTGAATCAATTTGTTGAGGATAACTTGAAACTTAAGTTGAAGGCTGCATATGATGGAGATTTTTCTTTTAAAATACTAAATAGAGGATCTGTGGCTTGACAAAAGCATTTCTTGCTGATTTGTGAGTCTACTTGAAAAGAGTGAATACAAAAACATCTATTTCTGCTTTATTGACTATGCCAAAGCCTTTGACTGTGTGGATCACAATAAACAGTGGAAAATTCTTGAAGAGAAGGGAATAGCAGACTACCTGACGTGCCTTTTGAGAAACCTGTATGCAGGTCAGGAAGCAACAGTTAGAATTGGACATGGAACAACAGACTGGTTCCAAATAGGAAAAGGAGTACGTCAAAGCTGTATATTGTCACCCTGCTTATTCAACTTGTATGCAGAGTACATCATGAGAAACACTGGGCTGGAGGAAGCACATGCTAGAATCAAGATTGCTGGGAGAAGTATCAATAACCTCAGATATGCATATGCTGCTGCTGCTGCTGCTAAGTCACTTCAGTCGTGTCCAACTTTGTGCGGCCCCATAGACAGCATCCCACCGGGCTCCTCCGTCCATGGGATTTTCCAGGCAAGAGCACTGGAGTGGGTTGCCATGATATGCAGATAATACCACCTTATGGCAGAAAGTGAAGAAGAACTAAAGAGCCTCTTGATGAAAGTGAAAAAGTTGGCTTAAAGCTCAACATTCGGAAAACTAAGATCATGGCATCCGATCCCATCACTTCACGGCAAATAGATGGACAAACAGTGGAAACAGTGACTGACTTTATTTTGGGGGGCTCCAAAATCACTGCAGATGGTGATTGCAGCCATGAAATTAAAAGATGCTTACTCCTTGGAAGGAACGTTATGACCAACCTAGACAGCATATTAAAAAGCAGAGGCATTACTTTGCCAACAAAGGTCCGTCTAGTCAAAGCTATGGTTTTTCCAATAGTCATGTATGGATGTGAGAGTTGGACTATAAAGAAAGCTGAGCGCCAGAGAATTGATGGTTTTGATCTGTGGTGTTGGAGAAGACCCTTGAGAGTCCCCTGGACTGCAAGGAGATCCAACCAGGCCCATCCTAAAGGAGATCAGTCCTGGGTGTTCATTGGAAGGACTGATTTTGAAGCTGAAACTCCAATACTTTGACCACCTGATGCGAAGAGCTGACTCATTTGAAAAGACCCTGATGCTGGGAAAGATGGCGGGTGGGAGGAGAAGGGGACAACAGAGGATGAAGTAGTTGGATGGCATCACTGACTCAGTGCACATGGGTTTGGGTGGATACCAAGAGTTGGTGATGGACAGGGAGGCCTGGCATGCTGCAGTTCATGGGGTTGCAAAGAGTCAGACACGACTGAGCAACTGAACTGAACCGAATACACAGAAATGAAATCTTGTTTATCTGACCTTGAACAAACCTCTTTAATTTAAAACAAAAGTGAAGCATGCTATCAGGTGATCCTGTAAATTCAGAGTGTATTGTCATTAACAGCTCTTTGTGACTGGGGACTTCACCATCCCTCTCTTTCATTTCCTAAGCAGTGTCCTTGCCACCCTGATTAGTCATTTACTTCTCTTTTAAACACATTTCTCAGCTTTACATTACTTAGCTGGAGTGAGGTAAGAGAGATGGTACCTTAGACTCGTGTACCAGTCTCTGTGATCTCATTGGATCACAGGCATCATGATGCAGGATGCTTAAAGCTAGACTGCCCTGGTGGACTGGCAGGAAGGAGACAATATTTTATGCTCATTTTATTCTACTGTCATATTTGATAGTCTGTTAATCGCCACTGATGTTTGTTTTAGATATTCTAATTAATAAGATGCTTCACTGTTTTTGCTCCCCAAGGCCTTTCCAGCAAAGGACACAACTGAGAAGTAAATAAATTATTGCTTTTGTTACCACTGAAACTATTTTGGGTCAATAGTCTAACTTATTGAGTGCATTTTATTATTTTTTAAAATAAAATATATAGAAAGAGGAGGAAAAAAGCCAACTATGGATATGGTAGAAAAAGCACCAGATTCAGGGGATCTGCCAAATTATCTGACCTTGGACAGAAGGGCACTCTCTTCTCTCTCAGCCTCAGGATTCCCACCAGGTTGCATGACCACTCAGGTTTTCCTGAACCTAGAGTTTGTGGTGTATTGTATGATACACCCTATGAAGTATTTTGTTTTCTTACTATTTAACAGCAGGCGTCAGTGTGTTGATTGGAGCTAGGTGTTATTCTTCTATACACTCAGGTGTTCTGAGTGAAGTGTTGAAGCTCCTTAAGATTTGTTGATCAATACTTGTTCAGTATTTTAATTTACTTCGTATATTTGAAGATGAATTTTCCATCAGAAATCCATGTTACAGTGATGGTTTTAGCCATGAATCACACAGTGGTATAATGGAAGGAGAATGGATTTGAAATTGGATAGATCTAGGTTCAAATCAGAATCTTTCTTTGACCAGCAAGTTACTCAATTTCTCCCAGTTAGATTCTTTATAATAATAATATTATCCATTTCATTGGGTTATTACAAGATTAAATGAGGCAGTGTGTTTAAAGTACCTTGCAAAGTGTTTGGCTTCTGGTCAGTTCTCAGTAAATGCTTATATCATGTATTCAAAATAGTATTCTAGCTAATTCACAATTACTGTTTTCATGCTATTGTTGTACTGCCTAGAATTAATTAAGTTTGTGGCATCTTTTGAAAGATATCGACAGTGGAAATAATAGCAATAGCTAGACTCCTAGAGCATCCAGATCACGTGTTGCAGACCAGCATTAGGTCCATGTTATCTGCATGTCTTACCTCATTTTCAGGGTGTCCTTTCCTTTTCCTTCAAGATGTTCATTTTAATTACCTGTAACTACTGGACTTTGATAATAGCAAGGGACAAGATGACATAGTAGGGACGTTTCAACTATTGATAATCACAGGTCCTGATCGCCTGTTGTTATATCTGCATTGGGCTTTTCGTAAGACACTATTGTATTTTGAATTTATATATAATTATTGATTTACCTTTTATTTCCTTTTCTGGAAACAAACTTACATAGAGCCTGTACTATCCCAGAAGTTTACAGATGAGGCATCCTTCCAATTATTCGACTTCTGAATTTTGTAGGCTTGTCGTTAAATTTACACCTGTGTAGTTGTACAATTGTTGGTGCTCTTTTGCCTGTAGAATCAGATTTGGGCAGTGTAAGAAGTTCTTTACATTTATGTAATTCAGAAATTTCAGAGGGAGGATTATTGAAAGATTAACCTAACCAGATGCTCTAAATGAAATCTGTCTTTTGAATTCCTCTTTGTATATAAAGGTGAGTATCAGATCTATGGTCAGAGGAGCCTGGCTGGCAACAGTCCATGGGGTCCCAAAGCATTCGACACAACTTAGCAACTAAACAATAACAACAACAACATCATCAGGTCAGTAATTTGTTAGCACAGCAAGTAGTGAGTAATACAATTGTGATAGAAGTGACAGAACTATTTTGTACTGTATTCAGTCCCTGTGTCTCTTATAGAAATTAGTAGAAATTATATGAACTATATTCAGAAGTACATGAAATACATGCGCAGAAGAAATTATGCATATTTATCAAAGATCCAGGGATGATGAGTTTCATCGAGTTGGAGGCGTAAACCGGCCTCTTTGACAATTAGAACCTTTGTAACCTTATAATTCTGATTCTGTGAGGCTAATGAGGTAAGGCCAGAAATAGTGTATAGGCTTTCATCTGTATACATTGTCTTGGATAAACATACTTATTTATCAGTTCAATTCAGTCACTCAGTCGTGTCCGACTCTTTGTGACCCCGTGAACTGCAGCATGCCAGGCCTCCCTGTCCATCACCAACTCCCGGATTCTACCCAAACCCATGTCCATCGAGTCGGTGATGCCATCCAGCCATCTCATCCTCTGTCGTCCCCTTCTCCTGCCCCCAATCCTTCCCAGCATTAGGGTCTTTTCCAGTGAGTCAGCTCTTCGCATCAGGTGGCCAAAGTATTGGAGTTTCAGCTTTCAACATCAGTCCTTCCAATGAATACCCAGGACTGATCTCCTTTAGGATGGACTGGTTGGATCTCCTTGCAGTCCAAGGGACTCTCAAGAGTCTTCTCCAACACCATAGTTCAAAAGCATCAATTCTTCAGTGCTCAGCTTTCTTCACCGTCCAACTCTCACATCCTTACAAGACTACTGGAAAAACCATAGCCTTGACTTGACAGACCTTTGTTGGCAAAGTAATATCTCTGCTTTTCAATATGCTATCTAGGTTGGCCATAATTTTCCTTCCAAGGAGAATTCAATTACAAACTTGAGGTGGAAACCATCTGATGACCTTGTTCCGATCCTAGTTTTTCCTGTTGCTAGCTGCAGTACCTTGGACAAGTCCCACGCCTGCTTTTTTACTTTGTGTTAAGTCAGAGTCATTGGACCAGGAGCTCTCCAAGCTTGTGTCTACATCTAAAAATTCAGATTCAGTCCAGTGGAAAATTGTGTGTTGATGAGTTAAAAATAAGTCTCTGAGTATACTTTATCCACTGTGCTGAAAGGATCTCTTCATCTGCGAGTTCAATAAACACTATATTGTTTTTCATGTTGAAGTATACAAATGAAAATGGCTTATAGATTTGTTGAATTTTTAGGTATTTGCTAGATAAAGTGCTTGCTTCGTGCAGGGTGCTGTAGCAGAGGCAAAGGTCTCTTGGGCTCAGGCTATTTTCTTCGAGTGATAGGACATACACACTGAGAAGGTCCGAAGATCTCTAGCTTTCAGATTACTGAGTGGTGGAGTTCTCTGGGGAATTGAAGATGTAATGTCTCTGTTAAGGTGACCCTTCTAAAAGCTCATTGTCTTTTCTAGCCACATAGCCACAGGTATTTAGTGATTCAGTGGATAATTTATCAAGAAAGTCATACTGCATACTTTCCAAGGCACTTTTCCAATAAGTGCCTACCAGACATTATTTTATGTATTTTTTTAATTTGATTTTTTTTAATGACTTTTGGGTGGCATAAAAAAACGTTATTAGTGAAATCTTGGTTAGCGTGAACTCACCCTGCTTGGATCTGAGGTAACCTGTTGTTGTAAAGACCTAGTGCCATGAGGAAGGCCACCCTAGTGCAGAGGTTGGCAGTTGCTTAATTTGGATCAGGAATCATCATATTCTGTGGTTTTTCTTAAAACTTTATTTTACACAGTATACTAACACATATATATATGGAATTTAGAACGATGGTAACCAGAACCCAGCATGCGAGACAGCAAAAGGAACGCAGATGTATAGAACAGACTCATGGACTCTGTGGATGAGGGCAGGGGTGGGATGATATGGGGGAATGGCATTGAAACATGTTAATTATCATATGTGAAATCAATCGCCAGCCCAGGGTTGATGCTCGGGGCTGGTGCACTGAGATGTCCCAGGGGGAGGGAATCGAGAGGGAGGAGGAAGGGGGGTTCTGGAGGGGGAGCATAGGTAAACCCATGGCGGTTTCATGTCATTGTATGGCAAAACCAACACAATAAAGAAAATTTAAAAAAAAAAAAGAGAGAGAGGGCAAGATACAATGAATTCTCAGAGTTTTATAAGATTAGGCAGGCCCCCATTTCCCTATCCACTACTCTGAAATCCAGAAATCTATGGAAACAAAAGTGGGTTTTTGTTTGGGGTATATGTTTTTTTTTGACTATGGAAATACTAATGTTTGATTATGGGGTGCTGTCCCACATCCTGCTACAGTAAATGTATCTTAGTGCCTTTCTCAAATTCCAGAAATAAATTCCAAAGCTCATCTGGCCCCCAAGAATTTCCTGACGTGCAGTGTCTTAAGTACAGCCTTGGGACTTCTGTAGTTATCTTATCTCTAACTTTTTCATGGACAGAACGCTTTGAGGGCAAAGACCTTGTCCTTTTCAGCTTTGAACACTCCTGTATTCCTGTCAGGGTACCTCTGTTACAGTAGTCATTTGTTATACTCTTGAATAATTCAGAGAAGGGAGAGAAGAATGTTTGGACAACTTTAGCCCCTTCTCCTCCAAACCAGTCAGTCGGCAATTTCTTGTTCAATGTCGTAAGCACAGGTTAAGTCATGAAACTGAGCCAGCTGATAATTGAAGTTATCAGATGACAACTTATGACCTTTCTCGTGCATTTAAAAATCACTACAGTCAAAATGCTCCAGTACCTGAGAGTGGTGCACTGCCTCTCGGGGTGGAGTGCAGATCGGACCATGCAGACCCTCCATTCTCCTCTTGGAGCTTGTTGAGTGCACCCTGGGGGAACATACGGGAATACACCACATTTCCCTGCAGATATATAGACCAGACTGAGGGGGTGAACAAGCTTTGGCCCGCAGGCCAAATCCATTTCCTGATTCTGTATGTGGGGTTGGCAGGAAGTGACCTATGAGCTATAAGACTGGTTGTTGTTTAGTTGCTCATGTCCAACTCTTTCGTGAGACCCCATGGTGGTATATACATTTTAAAGGGTTGTAAACAAAAATTATGCAATAGACATCTGATGTGACCTGCAAAACCTAATAAATCTGATTGCTGTCAAGCCACTTCCAGAAAGAATTGGCTAACCTTTGATTTAGACCATTAATTTAACTCCCAGTTTACTTCTCCCTGTCTTGAGAAAGAATTCTTTCCTTGTCATCCCTGTTCTCCCTTGAGGAGTCTACTGACTCAATGGTCATCCTTCTAGGTCTTAGGTGGTACTTGTTTTCATGAAATGATAACCCTTAAAGATAGTTTTTATCCACCTTTTAAAATCTCAGGAGGAAATTTAGATGAAGACAAGATTTGAATTAATCTGAGCATAAACAAACATGAAGTTGAGAGTTGTTTTAATGCTCTCATATGGAGAGAACCAGTTACAGAGCTTCCTGACTAATTACATAAAGATATAATTTCTTTGATCCCTTTATCTTCGAAATTCCTTTGATTCATTTGAATACTGAGAATTATTTCAAAAATACTGACTTGGGAAAATATTTATTGCTTTTTAAAGATGGGCATTTTAAAAATAACCATATCTAAATTGTGTAATCCTGGAGTATCACTGTAACTTAGAACTCATACTGTGAGCCATTCTATTTTTTCTAAATTATTTCATCTGCATCTATATACAGTTTTTATATCTTGTCTTTTTACTCCATGAATTGATAAAGTGTGAATAATCTCACTGACCTTGTCATAGTCTCCTTATTTTTTTGTCAGGGTATTAGTGACAGTCTCTTGAGGTCCTGAATCAGCCCTGTATTCTAATGGCAGCTTTATTTCTCTCTATCTGTGTGACCTCATGCAGTCACCTACCTCATTAGAGTCCTGTTTGCTCATCAGTAACATCAATAACCTCAGATATGCAGACGACACCATCCTTATGGCAGAAAGTGAGGAAAAACTAAAAAGCCTCTTGATGAAAGTAAAAGAGGAAAGTGAAAAAGTTGGCTTAAAGCTCAACATTCAGAAGACTGAGGTCATGACATCTGGTCCCATCACTTCATGGCAAATAGGTGGGGAAACAGTGGAAACAGCATCAGACTTTATTTTGGGGGGCTCCAAAATCATTGCAGATGGTGATTGCAGCCATGAAATTAAAAGACGCTTACTCCTTGGAAGGAAAGTTAGGACCAACCTATATAGCATATTGAAAAGCAGAGACATTGCTTTGCCAACAAAGGTTCGTCTAGTCAAGGCTATGGTTTTTCCAATAGTCATGTATGGATGTGAGAGTTGGACTGTGAAGAAAGCTGAGCGCTGAAGAATTGATGCTTTTGAACTGTGGTGTTGGAGAGAACTCTTGAGAGTCCCTTGGACTGCAAGGAGATCCAGCCAGTCCATCCTAAAGGAGATCAGTCCTGGGTGTTCATTGGAAGGACTGATGTTGAAAGCTGAAACTCCAATACTTTGGCCACCTCATGCGAAGAGTTGACTCATTTGAAAAGACCCTAATGCTGGGAAGATTGGGGGCAGGAGGAGAAGGGGACGACAGAGGATGAGATGGCTGGATGGCATCACCGACTCGATGGACATGGGTTTGAGTAGAATCCGGAAGTTGCTGATGGACAGGGAGGCCTGGCGTGCTGCGTTTCATGGGGTTGCAGAGTTGGACACAACTGAGTGACTGAACTGAACATGGTGGTGGTAATACTATTCTAACAAAGTTTAGGGGAGAGCAGATACAATGATATAAGTAGAAATTACTTGAAAATTACAGTCCCCTTAACAAGGGACTTTTTCTAACATTAACAGCCAGGTTTCCAGCTTCCCTTGAAGAATCCCAAGCTGTGGTAACATGGGGCTGACTTTCCTGTGTGGCAGTAACTGACAACACATGAGTGGTCTCCATTTGATGGGTGTAATCTTGGCTCTTTGTAGTCACCAACTTTCCAGTTGCTTTCGGGGACCTTTTTTCCCATCCTTCCAGTCTTTCACTTGTAACAGTCCTTGGAGCTGGGTGCAATTATTTACACCCCTTTTAATATATAAGGAAAGTGAGTCTCAGGTTTCACAGCTTGCCTAAGGTTCTGCAGTCTCCAGTCAGTGCTATTCCAACCATCTCTGACTTCACAATTCTGTGTTCTGGACCAGGACATCTATAACTTGGCTGGCATGTGAATCACCAGGGGATCCTGTCCAAATGAAGATTCTGATTCAGCAGGCTCCAGGGCAGGGAACTAAGATGCATTTTTTAACAAGCTCCTGGGTGATGCTGGTGCTGCTAGTCCAGGGACCATACTCTGAATAGTTGGCAAATTAGGTCCTGCTGGCCACATCAGACCCTTTGCCTGTTTTGTATGACTCAGAAGCCATGCATGGTTTTAACGCCTTTTCATGGTTAGAAAAAAATCAAAAGAATGCTTTTTCATGACATATGCAGATTCTTTGAAAATCAGATTTCAGTGCCCATAAGTTGTTACCTGAACAAAGTCATTCCCATGTGTTAATGTATTATCTGTGCCTGTTTTTGAAAAAAAAAAATAATAAAATAAAATAATTTTAGAAAAAAGAAAATTACAGTGTTTTTCATATTTTAGTTGGGGCTGGTGCCACAATAATGAATTTATGATAGTTTACCATTTATACATATCAGTTCATTTCTTAATTAGAAGTTATCAGGCTGAGAGCTATAAAGGAATGAGTTTACTTTTTATTTTAGATTATTTTCATGTATTCCAATATGGGTAGCTTGAAAAGGAGAAGGGGCATTTTTTTCCTATAGTACATATTCTCCATTAAATGATTATGTCAGTTAGCAATGCTGTGTAATAAACCGTCCAAGACTTAATGGTACAAAGGGAAAACTATTTGTTATGTCTCATTAGTTTTTGTGTCAGCTGTGGTGTTGGGAAGAGCTCTTCGGCCTGTGCTGGGCTGATCTTGGCTAAATTTGCTGCGTAGGTTAGAACGTCTTCAGCTCTTCCTCGGGTATCTCTTGTACCCACTGCTCCAACAGGCTAAGGCTTGTTCTTTTGGCAGCAGCAGAGTCCAAGAGAGCCTCTCTTTGCATTATTCGCTACTGTACCATTGGCAAAAGCAAGTCACATGACCAAACATGCACACAGGGTCATGTGAAAATTGTGGCCACTATTGTAATCAGTCTACTCAGTGGTCTTAGAGGTAAAGAAAGATCAGCCCAAGTGGGAACTAGATGGTAGCCTGGCATTTTTGCCATGGTGGTAACACCTTGCATAATTTCAATGCTTACATACTCCCATTCCTCATCAGTGTACCAGAACCAACCACAACAGACTTGATCTGCCTCTTTGGCAGAGAATAGCCCACACCCAAATGTGCGCCTCTTTTGTTTTAAATAATAGAAAGAATATCGTTTCCAAGACAACTTTGATGAAATGTCAGCTTTCTCTATGTCTAAACCCACGTAAGAAGCATTGTTATCCTTGTTCCTGCTGGGTAACTTGTATACCGCAATAGTTTGTTTGAAAACATGCCTGTTGTTCTTTGAAATATGCTTAATGCTAGATTAGAGAGCAGTTTTTTTTCCTGTTTATGTAAGCTCATTTCTAAAGCATTTAAAATAAAGAGCTTGGGCATGTATGGTATTTAAAAACCCTTCACATGATGTTTTTAAAACAGATCAATTTCAGCATTAAAATGTTAGGAATTCAGCCAAGGAAAATTCAACTTGGATTGTATAGCTGTGATGATAATGTATTATAACCATCTTCTTTGGAAGTGATTGTACCAGCAGAGTTAAACCCATGAATTACATAATTTAAGAGTGTTTGCCAGAACACTGTTGTATGGGGATTATTCAAACCTTTCCTAAACAACGGCAGAAGGAAAGATGGATTGTAGTTGGAGGTATTTAAATCACAAGAACGGTCACAAAATATCTAAAGATAACTAATTTGAATTGAACAGAAGGTCATATGTCTGAACGTCAGTTATCATGCTTAACTACTTGGAAGAATATTAGGATGTAAGAGTGTGATTTCTGTTTTTTAGCTACTTTGGCTTGAATTAAAAATGTCTTGTGTTTGCTTATTACTTATCCAAAAAGTGTTTTCAAGTCAGAAGCAACTTCGTGGTGGAGACTATTGATTTCAGATGTATACGTCCGAACAATTAAGAAAATGTATGTATCACATCATTTAAGCGTATCATTAATCTTTTCCAAGCTTTGTTGTTGTTTTAAGGAAAAAACACATGTATTCTCACTTTATCCCTAACCCAGAAGCCCTGTGTCTCAAGGGACCACCCAGCGCACAAGGTGTGTATTTGTGGGTCTCACGCCCTATCTCCTGCTGCCCTCACTCATTCAGAGTCTTGAGTCAGAGAGACTGTTTTGGAGGGTCAAGTTCATCATTTCACATTATAAATATTTTTCCTTTGGACAAGGGCTACAGATTGAATTCCTTAGTACTTCCAAAGTTGGAGATGAGGCAGGACTCTGAAAGAAAAGAGAAGGGAGTAGGAGAACTTTTGTGTGGAAGTCTTAGCTTTAAAAAAGCCAGTGCCTCTTAACACTGAGGCCACATGGATGTGGTGGGAAAGTCCTATAGAAGTAGTTCCTGAGACACGTCAGCAACATTGTCACCATTATTCGGGTAGGGGCAGGGAGATACATGAACTGAGAGAGAAAGGCCACATCAAGATAGCAGAGATCGGAGCCATGCTGCCACAGACCAAGCCGAACCAAGGATTACCAGACACTCCCAGAAGCTGGAGAGACGAGGATTCTTCCCAGAGCCTTCAAAGGGAGCTTGGCCCCACCGACACCTTGATCTCACACTTCAGCCTCTAGACCTGAGAGAGAAGAAGCTTCTGTTGTTTCAGCCACCTGGTTTGTGGGAGTTTGCTTGGCAGCCCTAGTAAACTAATACAGCTCCCAATTTTTTCTGTCAGTTTTGTTTCATCATCAGTATAGTTAGTAATTGTCATGTGATACTTAATATAGTGACAATCTGTATATAATAAGCCACAAAACTTACCTGTTAAATGTTTTGTAAAGATGTGTTATTCAGTGGCTAGTCAGGTACAGTCCCTGTGCTCAGACTCCAGGAATATAGTGGTGAAAAGGACAGAAATGTCAACCATCCTGGGGCTCATGTTTTATTGGGGTGAGAGACACATTCATTGCAGGATTAACAATGATGAAATTGCTTCAGTGGCTTTTACGTAGCCTGTGTTCTTGTTCCCCTTTTTGCATCCTCTGAAATCTTAATTGACCTTTGGATCCAGTCTTATGTGATGCAACAGGCCTGCCGATTCTTCTCTCACTTCCTCATGGACTTGGGTCAGTCTGGCCGCGCATGGTGTGCAGAAGTGCACTTTGCACTTCTTGGAGCTGTGCAGTCACTTGAGGTGGCCCCAGGATGCCACATTTTATGTCTTGTCTCCATCGCCCTTTAAAAAGTGAATTTGAGACCTCGGAACTTTCCCTTCTCTGGGTTTGGGGTTTTGTTTTTACACGTTCTAATGGCCTTTTTATCTTTCCAGTTACAGACTTGGTGAGTTTTCACTTTACTCGTGTTTGAGGGTTCTTGGCCTCAGTCAGATAGGTGTGAAGGCAGCCTGATCTGTCAGATACAATGAAGCAAACCCCTTTGTCATCTCCTTAACCCCTTTTGTGTCCTCTTTTATTAATGATGCCTTGCTGCTCTGTAAATAAGTTTGGTTTCTTTTCACAGTACGCAGGCATCATTCCCTGTGCCTTTTATTAAAACCAGAAGATCATCTTCTAGTATCTGCCCTGTGTTAGTTTGCCTGAGTTACTTCAGCCTTCGGGATTCAGGTTTCTTCCTGTAGAAAGTGAAGAGGTTGAAGTGGACAGGTGCTTCTCAAAACTGGTAATGAGTGCGGATTCAGCAGTGTCAGTAGGTAGAGGGTGGGCCTGCGATGCTGCATTGAAATTACAAGCTCTCAGATCTCATGGCTGCTGGACAGTGAACCATACCTTGAGTAACGGGGATAAGATGACGTCTCTGGTCCCTCCCAGCTAAAGTTGAGAGCTTTCCTGCTTTGTTCAGGGAGTCTGTTCATATCTGTGAGCTCACATCCAGAAGGCCCCCCACTGATCTTGCCTCCCAGTCTTCCATCCCCTCCACACTGTGATCCCAACAGAAAGGACCCAGGATGCTCCATGCCGTATGGTAGTGCTGGAAAGAGCCAGATGTCTGCAGTTCTTGTTTATAGCTTAACCTGTTTTCTTTTCTCTTTGACCGAAGCTAAACCTACGATCTAATGCATAATTAGCACTAGCTTTCAGTCCTTTTTGTGGCTGTTTACCTTGGGTTTCCCCCATTCTTTACTCTCACGGTAATGGTAGATTTATAACCACCCTCATAACTGTGATTAAATGTCTCAATTCTTCTGCTTTATGTGGCATTCTTGGCCACTTAATTACACTACATTAAATGGTATGTTGTTGCTGTCAGTGCAGTTGGATTGCAGTGTGGATAGCATCTTTGGGTATTTTGAAAAATGTTCCCATCATAGAATTTGAGCCTGTAAATAGAAGTGCTGAGCATGCATAAATGCGCTTTAAGAAATGATTTCTTTATTACTGTTTAGTTGAACTGATGGCGACACTAAACATCAAGACTTTGATGTTTTATACGGCATTCTTCCCCACTAATTAACTTCATTAGTGCAGTTAATTACGGGGGAAGAATACCGTATAAAACATCAAAGTCTTGATGTTTAATCACAGCTTAAAAAAGAAGTTTTATACTCTTCGATTGCCAAACACATTCCAATTAACTGAAGGAAGGTCAGAAATTCTGTTTTCCTTCCTCTGGTCTTCAAAGCTTTTCCCGACTCTTTTCTGGTTGACGGTTGGTTACTGGTTACTTGAACCCAAGTGCTAATCTAGACAAGCTGACAGAGGCATGTGGAGGGTGAAATCTCTTCCCACAAGCTATAAACCGGCAGAACTGCGACTCAGTTTCTGCGAAAGGCAGTGAAGAGGGAGAAGGCAGCTAACACAGAAATGAGTACTTGGTTTTCTCTTGTGCCCTCTCATTTTATTATTAGCTTAGAGCCCCTCCATCTTCCTATATGTTACCATATGTTGCCCTTCTGAGCCGCTTCTCAGGTGTCAGATAGGCATTTTCCCTTAAAAAGCTCTGACTGCAAAGCTGAGGACACAGACCTGTTTTAAAGGGATAGGGTGTACGTGGAGGCACTGCTAAGTTGATTATGTGAATTCTCAAATGACTGAGCGACTTGGCAGTACTCAAGCAACAGGAACAGCAAGAACTCCTTCTCAGGTCATTTCCCTGTGGTGTGTGCTGTATCAGTTTTTATTGTTTTTGTTTTTGTTTTAATCACGCAGGGGTTTATAATAGCAATAATGTAATTCAGATAAGCAATTATTATAATTGACCTTGGTGATGAGTATCCTTGGCTTTTACCACAGTTTGCTCAATACCTGAGGATGACCAATTATCTCATAATGCCCACTTTATTGAGATTATTGTTTTAATTATGGCACTCAGAATACATCACTTTGTCAGCACTTGTAGAGCTGCGTATGGGAACACCACGTTCAAGCGTTCAGAGATGTGGAGAGCACCGAGGCCTATCGTGACACGGTCGTGGGTTTTCTCTCCCTCAGCTCCAGACTAGGATTTTGAAAGACATGATTTTTTACCAGTTCAACGTGATTCTTCCTTGGGTGAGAAGCCGCAGGGAAATCAAAGTCTAGGCTACTGTCACTGCTGCTGAGTTAATTGTGCTCTGGGAGGTGACTTAGCTAACACGTAAGGTGGGGCTGGTCCATTAGGAGGTCTAATCACAGGAAGCCCAGCTGCTGCTGATTTTCTAAAGTCTCAGCTTTAGAATCACCTGGGGGCTTTTAAATTACCTAGTTGCACTCCTCCAGTGACAGTGCTGGGCACAGCCCAGGTGGGGTGTTCGCTGAGCTCTGACACCGGGCGATTCCGACACTGGTGATTGCTGCCAGGGTGGAGAACCACGCCGGGTCCTGAGCCGGTCGCTCCCTGCCCCTCTTCTCATCCCAGACGGGGCAGCGCCTTCTGTAGTCTCTGGGGCACCATGCTTGTTCTCCTCCGTGTCCTTCCGGACTTGACCTAGCCTCCTTACATGCCCGAAATGGCCTTAGCGCAAGTTTGGACCCCAACAGTGCTTTCTCCTCCTTCCCAAACAGTGCCCAGTCTGTCTCTCCTGCGGGAAGTCTCAGTGGATAAACCCTAGTCCTTCTGGATTAGAACTAGCCACTGTGCTCTTGCATAATCCATTCTACTGAGCACAGAAATGGTCTTACTTTCCTTCCTTTAAAGTTTCTTTGAGTTAAGAATCCGTATTTATTCTTTAGCATCTGTCTTAAATACCTGACAGCCACCTTATAGGAATTTAGTTCTGATTGATGAGATAAGTTGTTTCCAGACCACCCCCTCCCTCTATGATAAGCCAGGTGGTCCCTCCAGGCCCTTAAGGTTAGGTATACCTAAGCCTCAAGCCTTTCTTTTTCCAGTACTAACTTGGTCAGATTACAGATAGATAAGGGTGACATCACTGTGTTAACAAACTTGTTTCCATTCAAATTATACACATACATTTATCCATACCTGTGTACACTCTGGAATACACACATACTTAGGTGCACACACATATGTGTCACTATGAAGTAAAACACTGAGTTGGGTTATACCCCAGCATCGCTCTGAAATCCATCCTCTTTTCCCCTTCTTCAACTGCTCGCTCCAGTCCAAGCCACCAGCATCTCCCTCAAACCACTGTTTTGCTCCAAAGCCCTGTTACCTGGCAGACCCACTTAAGCCCATACATCAGCATTCTTAAAACAGGGATGCCAAAAATGGTGAAAGCTCAGCCTTGATGGGGCTTCCCAGGTGACTCTCATGGTAAAGAACCTACCTGCCAGTGCAGGAAACTTAAGAGACATGGGTTCAATCCCTGGGTCAGAAAGATCCCCCAGAGGAGGGCATGGCAACCCACTCAGTATTCTTGCCTGGAGAATCACATGGACAGAGGAACCTGGCGGGCTACAGTCCATGGGGTCACAAAGAGTCGGATACAACTTAAGCGACTTAGCACACACACACAGCTTTGATGATTTCATTCAGAATGATGCTACTTTAACATTCATGTAAAGTTTCTGTTGTACACTTAGTATTGTTTTCATTTTTAATTACCAAGAGTGGAAGTAGGCAACATAATCTTTCTACTCCTAAGTGCTTTTAAAAGTCTTAACTCTGACTCTGGCCCCCCCTGTAACATAGAACTTTTCAAAGATATCCTGAGCAATTTTTTAGATCATGCTCCCCTTCAGGAGCACTTAGAATAAAACAGGCTTCACCATGGCCTGCTGCACCCTGCACAGCCCCGCCCCTCCCTCTTCCCAACATAGCTCTTCCCACGCTCCCTCCGCTGCAGGTGCCCAGCCCTTCTGTCCCTCTTTGGGGCCTGTGCATGTGCTCATCTATCTGTCTGTCTGTAGCAGTGGTCTCCTGGCGGTCACGTGATTGGCTCTAGTTCCCGGGTCAGCCTGCATGTCCTCTCTTTTAAGAGGCTGTCCCTGACCACCCTGTCATTAGTCTCAGTCTTAACATCCGGTCTGTCTCCTTTGTAAAACACTGCCATTTGCACTTATTACATTACTGATTTATTACTTTCTTAATAATAATGTCCCTTTACTGAGAGTGCTCTCTGAGGATAGGGTCCTCAGCCTCGTCATTGTTGTGTTCAAGTCACTGCTCTAGGGCCCAGCAGAGTGTCTGCCACCTGGCCGGTACTTGGGTCAGTAGTAGCTGGTGGTATTCTCTTATTAACGGTGGGGGTTTTGGGGGGGGGGGGCGTTATCCGTGCTGTGTTCCCACTACCACATTAGTCCTGACACTTGGCTCACTGTAGAGTCATTTGTGAAGCTCCACTTAAGTTGAGGTTGCCAGTCTGGTCTTCACTCAGTTAACCCTAACTCCAGGCCAGGCTGGAAGGTGTGTTTGGCATGAATTCTGCAAATCAGGGGAAAGAGTAGAACTTTCCAAGAGAGCAGCAAGCCAAGGGGGCAAGTGGATGCCCAAACTGGAGAATGGGCTGTCGGAAATGCTCAAATTTGGACAAATAGGGTGGCTTTTCCCCAGAATCTGAGGCTTGAGAAACTGCCCATAACCCTCTTTGAACTCTTTCAAAGGAAGGCAAGAGGAGACTTGCCCAGATTGGGCTGCTGACAAAGGCTTGGCCTTTACCCTCTGGGGAAGATTCCAGAAGTAAGCATGAAAGAAAGGACAGTCCGAGGCTGCCACTTCTTCTAGTTAGCTCATCTAATCTCCAGTACAATCCTGTGGGAAAGATACCCTTATCTCCATTTTACAGGCTTGAAAATTAAGGTGTGGTGGTAGTGGTGAAAGGGCTGGAATCAAACTGCTAGTGTGTGGTGGAGCTGAGACTTGAAACCAGAGCGCTCTCACTCTGCAGCCTGTGATTTCATCCCCCACTCTTCGCTCCAGACTCTGCAGCACTCCAAGACTGTGCCTTATTCCCTTGGTGTCCTCAGTGTCTACAGCCGCCAACACAGAAGCAGCCATTCAGCTCAAGTTGTGGGATTGCAGCAGAGTCACAACTCTGTAGGCTCTGCTTGTGAAGTCTTTTGTTATCCTTCCAATCGAGGAGTAAAACCTCGTTTTCCATCCACCATGGAAGCACTTCGGCCTCCAGTGGCCTGGTTGGCTCTGTCCACTCTCCTCCATTCCCCCAGAAGGAGGTCCATGGCTCTGTGTGTGAGCAGACTTTCTCAGTGGCTCCACAGTGTGTGCCGTGACCTTTGATTTATCCCCTGCTCTTGGGATTAATCTGCATCTAGGATCGTCTGCATCTAGGTTCCTCTGCATCTAGGTTCCTGTGCCCTGGATGCCTGCAACCCAAAGACTAGCAAGATGATGGACCGCTGGCTGTTAGCAGAGAGCTATCCTGAGATGGCCTTTGTGTGCTTGTGTGTGTGGGCACATGTGAAGCGAGACGAATGCGGGAGACATTCATACCACATAAGTCATACTACACTTCGAGTTAATTTTATCTTTATTCATTCAGCAAAAACTTCTGGGCCATTCTTACATTACAAAGTCGTATTTAGTATTAAATAGCAAAAGCGTACTGCTGAGATGCGATTCTTCCTTTTAATACAGTGGTGACAGATAGCATTGCATTCTCCTCATTTCTCAGGGTGATGAGGAAAAGTATTTTCTTCCGGTCTTCAACATGCTGCTATTACCGCACCATTTAGCTCAGTGCCAATTGCACTTGGCTCCATTCAGTTCTGTTTACCCGAGTAATGCTGTAGTGATTAAATGTCACCGGGTACACCGAGTATACAAAAGTAATTAACCTAAAAGGACATGTTAGAATAAGGGTCAACAACCTCTTCAGCCTGTAGTGCTATGGGGAAGACAGTATTGACAGAGATACCCGTCAGGGGAGGGCTAGGGGGTGGCTGGGAGAAGAAGGAACTGGAGGGAGGAAAGGTCAGCCAGAGCCACAGTGGCACCCTCTAAGCTGTCAGGGGTGACAAGCAGACAGGGCTCTGAGACCTCCGCTGTAGTTGCCTTATAATTTAGCTCTCTGCCCTCTCATCATTTGAGACGCGGGGTACAGGATGGCATTACACTGGGCCCTGACTCCCCTTTTGGCATCTCATCCCCAGTCAGTGGAATGCTGGTTCCTGGTTAGCCTAGAGAATTCTTAGTTTCGTTCATGCTTCTTCTAATGTTTTGCATATTTGGTCAACCCTGCATCTTCAGACTGGTTGTCAAATAAAGGCTGCTGTTTGAAATCATGTCTTTGCACCGATTTAAAATTGTGTCTCTGAGTATCTGTGTCTCATTTGTTTTTATTCCTCAGTATACTGAAGTCACTGTCCTAAACTGATTGATATTAATGTTTTATGTTGCTTTACATGCTAAAAATTTACATAAAACTCTAGGTAGGCATCTTTGACTTAAAAATCAACTGATATAAAACAAGTATGATATCTGCCCTGAATTTGGCCTTTTCTTTCATCACCTGTGTGGGTACTCTAAGAAAGCAACAACAAAAGTGGCAGTACTTAGGAGTTTTTTCCTTGACCACAACCTCCTTGGGAGATAAACATTTCAAGGGGATCCCCAGGGATCACTGTTCTCTAAATGAGTGGCCACAGAAAGAACCGCTGATGCCTGCATTCCTCACATGGTGGGTCTGTCAGGCAGGGTTCATTTAGATCCTGCCTTTTCAGCGGTCAGACTTGAGTAAGATTTGTTTCTCCCTGGCTGCAGACAGCTGATGAGTTCATGATGAGAGACAGGAAGAGGGGAACCAGTTGAAAAATGTCTCCCTTCTGGTGAAGATTAATCTCTTATAGAATAAGAAAAACTGGTAGCCTTGTTACATTTATGCAACAACAAATATTTCTTGCTTGCTTACCCAGAGGTCAAGCCTCATGCTAACCTTGGAGGAAGGGGCCTCTGCCCTTGATTGGCCAGGGAGCAACAGGGAAAAGGCACCACTTTTGACCATATGAGCACGTCAAGTTTTGTATTTCCTCTTACTGTCTTTTTAGCACTGACCTGAGAATCGTCCTGTCAGTGTGTTGCAGAGAGAGGGGACCCCTTCCAGGTCCTGAGACTGGGCTTTTGTGTAACACTTGGGAATGAATTCTCTGAGGAGACACACATGCTGACAGAGCAAGCGACTATGTGGGAAAGGGGTGCCTGGGCAGAGAGCAAGAGGGTAAGGTGACCCAAGAGGACTGCTCTGCCTTTTAGCTCGAAGTCTCGTGTGATGGGGCTCGTTTCCGGGTTGTCTCTAGTCAGCCACTCTGACTCAGGGTCCTTCTGGTGGCATTGCTCAGCCAAGATGGATTTCTGTGAGAAGGATTCTTGAAGCTTGGTAGGACATATGGACTGGCGTTTCCTCTTTGGACCTTTCCCAAATTCATGGGGTTGGTCGTAACTTGTTAGTTCTGTGTTCCTTACCAGGACCTCCTGTTGGACGATAACTCGTGCAGGTGGTTGCCGTCGTGCCTGACAAGGGCAGGAAGTTTCAGTCATTGGTTCCCCTAACACCTACATCATTTTCCGAATTATCATTTCCGGAGGCTACTTATCTCCTTTGGATGTGCCTACTGTGTGTGCTTGAACCAACCACCCCTACCCCCAGCTGTTTTTCTGACCATGACAGTCATTATATTGAGTGCTGAGAATAAATAAAGACTAAGAACACACACCCTTTAAGAATGTATAATTTCTACTCTCAAGATAATAAAAATCATATGAAAACAAGACGTATGCGTGAGTATTAATACATGAAGAGATCAAGTTTTACATTCGTTCATTTGTTCAGCAGCTTTTAATTGAGGCAACAAACCAAGTGTGTGATGCCTGTCTTCATGGAATTTGTAGTCAAGTAGAAAAGACAAGCAAATAATCAAAATAATGGCTGTGAGGCTAACAGAGTTTTGCCAAGAGAACGCACTGGTCATAGCAAACATCCTCTTCCAACAGCATAAGAGAAGACACTGCACAGGACATCACCAGATGGTCAATACCTAAATCAGATTGATTATATCTTTTGCAGCCAAAGATGGAGAACCTCTATACGGTCAGCAAAAATAAGACCAGAAGCTGACTATGTCTCACATCATGAACTCCTTATTGCAAAATTCAGACTTATATTGAAGAAAGTAGGGAAGACCACTAGACCATTCAGGTATGACCTAAATCAAATGCCTTATGATTATACAGTGGAAGTGAGAAATAGATTCAAGAGATTAGATCTGATAGATACAATGCCTGAAGAACTATGGATGGAGGTTCATAACATTGTACAGAAGGCAGTGATCAGGACCATCCCCAAGAAAAAGAAAATGCAAAAAGCCGAAATGGTTGCCTGATGTGGCCTTACAAATAGCCAAGAAAAGAAGAGAAGCAAAAGGCAAAGGAGAAATGGAAAGATAGACCATTTGAATGCAAAGTTCCAAAGAATAGCGAGGAGAGATAAGAAAGCCTTCCTCAGTGACAAATGCAAAGAAATAGGAGAAAACAACAGAATGGGAAAGACTAGAGATCTCTTTAAGAAAATTAGATACACCAAGAGAACATTTAGTGCAAAGATGGGCACAATAAAGGACAGAAATGGTATGGATCTAATAGAAGCAGAAGATATTAAGAAGGGGTGGCAAGAATACACAGAAGAACTATACAAAAAAGATCTTCACGACCCAGATAATCAGAATAGTGTGATCACTCACCTGGAGCCAGACATCCTGGAATGTGAAGTCATGTGAGCCTTAGGAAGCATCACTAGAAACAAAACTAGTGGAGGGAAAGATGATGCTGTGAAAGTGCTGCTCTCAATATGGCAGCAAATTTGGAAAACCTCAGCAATGGCCACAGGACTGGAAAAGGTCAGTTTTCATTCCAATCCCAAAGAAAGGCAATGCCAAAGAATGTTCAAACTACCACACAATTGCACTCATCTCACACGCTAGCAAAGTAATGTTCAAAATCCTCCAGGCTTCAACAGTGCGTGAACCGTGAATTTTCAGATATTCAAGCTGGATTTAGAAAAGGCAAAGGAACCAGAGAGCAAATTGCCAACACCTGTTGGATCATCAAAAAAGTAAGAGAGTTCCAGGAAAACATATGCTTTATTGATTATGCCAAAGCTTTTGTGTAGAGCACAGCAAACTGGAAAATGATTAAGGAGATGGGAATACCAGACCACATGACCTGCCTCCTGAGAAATCTGTATGCAGGTCAAGAAGCAGCAGTTAGAACTGGACATGGAACAACAGACTGGTTCCAAATTGGGAAAGGAGTATGTCAGGGCTGTATATTGTCACCCTGCTTATTTAACTTATATGCAGAGTATATCATGTGAAATGTCAGGCTGGATGAAGCAGAAGCTGGAATCAAGATTGCCGGGAGAAATAACAATAACCTCAGATATGCAGATGACACCTCCTTATGGCAGAAAACAAAGAAGAACTCCAGAGCCTTTTAATGAAAGTGAAAGAGAGTGAAAATGTTGGCTTAAAACTCAACATTCAGAAAACTAAAATCATGGCATCTGGTCCCATCACTTCATGGCAAATAGATGGGGAAACAGTGGAAACAGTGTGAGTGTTTATTTTGGGGGTGCTCCAAAATCACTGCAGATGGTGACTGCAGCCATGGAATTAAAAGACGCTTGCTCCTTGGAAGAAAAGCTGTGACCAACCTAGACAGTGTACTAAAAAGCAAAGACATTACTTTGCCAACAAAGGTCCTTCTACTCAAAGCTATGGTTTTTCAAGTAGTCATGTATGGATGTAAGTTGGACTATAAAAAAAGCTGAGTGCCGAAGAATTGATGCTTTTGAACTGTGGTGTTGGAGAAGACTCTTGAGAGTCCCTTGGACAGCAAAGAGATTCAACTAGTCCACCCTAAAGGAAATCAGTCCTGAATATTCATTGGAAGAACTGATGCTGAAGCTGACACGACTTAGTGACTGACCTGAACTGGATTGATGTATGGATGTGAGAGTTCGACTATAAAGAAGGCTGTGCTGAAGAACTGATGCTTTTAAACTCTGGTGTTGGAGAAGACTCTTGAGAGTCCCTTAGACTGCAAGGAGATCAAAGCAGTCCATCCTAAAGGAAATCAGTCCTGAATATTCATTGGAAGGACTGATACTGAAGCTGCAATACTTTGGCCACCCTGTGTGAAGAACTGACTCATTGGAAAAGACCTTGATGCTGGGCAAGATCGAAGCCAGGAGAAGTGGACGACAGAGGATGCGGTGGTTGGATGGCATCACCGACTTAATGGATATGAGTTTGAGCAAGCTCTGGGAGTTGATGATGGAAAGCTAAGTCTGGCGTGCTACAGTCCATGGGGTCACAAAGAGTTGGACACGACTGAGGAACTGAATTGAACTGAATGGCTGTGATACAGATGTTAGGAAAGAAGGAAACAAGGGACAATGATAGAGATTTCCGGGAGGATCTTGTTGTATAGTGTCACCAGCAAGACCTTTTCTTGAGAAGGTGGCACTCATGCCTAGGAATAAAAAGTGGAAGAGGGAAGGGCGTTCTTGGCAGAAGCCTATACTGAGGAGTAAAAGATTTTCTAATGTCCAGTACTCTGAGAAAGGGACTTTCAACTGGATTGGAGAAGGTAGATAGTGGCCAGATCAGAAATTTGTATTAATTGGGATTAATTCCTATTGTGACTTCAAGAAGTTTTAGACCTGTGTCATAGCCAAACGCCATGTGTGTTTTGAACACCCAAGACCGTGGCCAGTCCAAATTGAGATATGCTGTAAGTATAAAATGCACATCAGATTTTAAAGACTTTAAAAAATTATGTTTCATTAATAAGTTTGATATTGATTATAAGTTGACATATTTTTGATACATTGGGTTTAGTTAATCTGATTAAAATTAATCTTACCTGTTTCTTTTAAATTTCGTAAAACTCTTGGCTACTGGAAAAAAGTTAAATACATATATGTACATGCATGTTAAGTCGTATCTGACTCTTTGAGAGTTCTGTGGACTCTATAGCTGGCCAGGCCTCTCTGTCCATGGCCTTTCCCAGGCAAGCATACTGGAGTAGGTTGCCATTTCCTTCTCCAGGAGATCTTCCTGACTCAGGAATGGTATCCTAGTATCCTGTATTGGCAGGCGAGTTCTTTACCCTTGAGCCATAAGGGAAGTTGGAAATAACATATATCTGTTCAGTTCAGTCACTCAGTTATGTCTGCCTCTTTGCGACCCCATGGACTGTAGCACGCCAGGCTTCCCTCTCCATCACCAACTCCCGGAACTTGCTCAAACTCATGTCCCTTGAGTCAGTAATGCCATCTAACCATCTCATCCTCTGTTTTCCCTTTCTTCTTCTCCCTTAAATCTTTTCCAGTGAGTCATTTTTTTTGCATCAGGTGGCCAGAGTATTGGAGTTTCAGATTTAGCATCAATCTTTCCTATGAATAGTCAGGACTGATTTCCTTTAGGATGGACTAGTTGAATCTCCTTGCAGTCCAGGGGACTCTCAAGAGTGTTCTCCACCAGCACAGTTTAAAAGCATAAATTCTTCGGCTCTCAGCTTTCTTTATAGTCCAGCACTCGCATCCATACCTGACTAATGGAAAAATCATAGCTTTGATTATACGCACCTTTGTTGGCAAAGTAATGTCTCTGCTTTTTAATATGCTGTCTAGGTTGGTCATAGCCTTTCTTCCAAGGAGCATATGGCTAATGTTATGTTTCTCTTAGTTCTGTTGTAGACTACAGTTAATTTTGATGTTTTAATGAAGGACGTTAACCGGATCGGCTAAGTGATCACTGAAACTGTTTTGCCCTTTTGAAGTGGAATGAGAAGACCTAGATTTTGCATTTCTGATTAGCAACCTTGAAACTGTTAAGAAGCCTACCTTTAAATTGATACACTGTTGTTTTTTCTCTGTTCTGGATGAATTGCCCTCTGATATTGTGTGGAGTATATTTGCATACATAATATATGAGAATATATGTGAGGCTCGGTGGAGTTAACACTCTTTGGAGGAAAAAAATGTTTAGCCTTCTAATAGACTAAAACACTTTACTGGGAAAAAATAGCAACATGAAAAGATTTTCTTTTCCAGTAAATTTTAATAGTTACTTAAATGAGGCTTCTGGTCCATTAAGATACAGCTTGCCAAGTCTTAACTCTGAGTCACTTTTTTTTTTCTGAGCACCTACCCTATTTCAGCTTCTTTCCAAGCAGTTGTTAGAAGTATGTTGATATTTTGATTCAAGAACAAGAGCACACAATACAGGAATGGGTCTAAAACCAATTCACCTTCCCAGAAAGTTCAGAAAGAATAATTTTGCCAGCCGCTTCCCCCACATTTGTTTTTAAAGCAATCAGACTCATGTACCTTATCATATTTGTCAATAAGACCTAGTAACATTGATTATAAGGCACTTGGAGAAATGAATGATTTAGGATATATTTTATAGGTACGATGCTGAAAAAAAATGTCAGAAGAAGGTGGCAGTTGAATGTGACTAATTTATATACTGTTTGCATATAAGATGTATAGAATCTACATAAATTGAGGAAAAGCAAATTCTGGGTGGAGGACAGATGCACATAGGAATATTAGGTCTTGCAAGCCTTGAGGCAGTTTATTAAATTTAAAGGGCATGAAGTGATTTTGGGGTGATTGGACAGTTTAAAAGACATTTGTGACTTCCGTGCAATATTTGTGTGTACTTGGTAATTTTTATTATGGTTTCTGGGAGATTGTTCATACTGTGCCATCTCTGGTGATAAATTCATCCTGTGCTTTGGACTGTTTCCATCATTGGTCATGGAGTATACTTGGCCCCTCTCATCTCCACAGTTGCTTCCACATGTGACCTACAGTTTGGACCACATGCAGACAGTGGCTGTCAAGAGAGGAAGCTTAGGTACCTGTACCTTTGGTGTCAAAGCATCATGCCCCAGCAGCTTAGCTGACCAGCTAAAGTAGCTGTCTCTAATGAAATTTCTGGGGTGGAGCCAACAGCTTTATTCCAGGAAGAGGAAATAACAGTCCAGAAACCCCAAGAGGACATCAAGATAATGTTCTAATTTAAAATCGGTTTTATTGATACCTTATAAATTATTATGGCATTTTTTTCCTGACCAAGTAATACATAATGCAGAAACCTTGGAAGCAAAACATGAGTGACTAAGTATTGCTATAGATTCTGCAGCATGAAGGAGAAAATAGTAGGACTTCTGTGTATCCTAAGTATTTTTAACTCATGGAACCATACTAGGGGGCAGGGGAGGTATTTCATTCATCTTTGTATTTTGTACTTAGTGGGTCTTCAGTAAATAACTTGTCAAATGAGTCCGTATGTGAACTAAACAAAGATCGTGTAGTGGTTTCCTCATCACCGAAGAGGTAATAGCTCTTCATGGAGCTGCAGACAGTTCACAACAGGTACTTTCCCGTAATCCTCACAGCCACCTTTGAAGGAGGAGCTCCTGTTATCCTCGTGAGAGGTTCAGTAACTTGTCCAAGGTCACACAGCAAATGGCCTCCAACCCATAGCATCATGGTTACTGCCTCTCTTCGTATTTATTCCTCTGATTTGATGGAATTTTGATTATCTGCAAAAGAATCTTTAATCGAGTTTTTCTTACCAGGAGAGAGGCAGAAAGACAAAGAGGACAGTAGACCATTTTAAAAGAACGTGTTGTTCATAAAATGTTACAGAAGGTAAAGCATTTATTACAAACTGACTCATTACTTTACATGGAGATTATATTAAATCTTGTTTAACGAGGGCAGTCTTCCGAAAGTCCTAGTCATTTTTGAAGGTGAATTTTGATTTATGTTAATTTGGAAAAAAGCAAGTTCCGTAAGGGTTATATACAGATTGTGTTTTTAATGACTTCCTTAATCAGGCAGGTTATTAAAAAAAAAAAGTCTTACTGTAATGAGCAGTAAACTGACAACCAATGACTGGCTTAGAGCCCTACCATATTCAGGCTTTTCACTACCAGGATGCTATAAATTTTAAGCTAGTTTACATAAATTTGCATATATTATGAGTCAGTATGTAAGACATGTGTGTTTTGGTCAAATAGATTTCATCTTAAAGTTTAATACTTAATTTTTCCCATTTGATTATTATTTTCTCTGTCTCTCCTGGTTATTTCTTTATAAATGAGATAAGAAATGTTAAAATGTTGGTTAAAAAGAGCTCTGTGAACAGGAAAAGAAACATTTTGCATAATGCTGTACAGTGAATCCTCAATCAGAAACGTGCTGGGAGATGGTATGGTTAGTTTGGTATAGAAGTTTATTCAGGATTTTCCCTTTGCTTCAGAACTTGCTGCAACTGTTTCACAACCATGAGCTCTGAGGACTAGGAGCCAGCTTAAGTCTGTGTGACCGGGATGATAGGGATCCTCCTGAAGGCCCTTCTGCTTGGAAGGAGGGTTGGGCAGAGCCCCCGCTGATCTCCAGCAGTACTCTGGCCTTTGTGTAGCCAAGAAAATCCCCGGTAATCTGTTTCTGAGACATCAGTCTTCTTCAGAGGAAGTGATGATTGAGGACATTGGTCATGGCATCAGTAAAGAGTTGGCAAGGCTCTTGGCCCTGACTTCTCTGTCCTCCCCATCCCTACTGCCATAAACAAACTTCCCCTGAATTGCCCCCACCTAAACTAATTCCTGTGCTGAAAGAGCTGCAGTTAAGAGTAGCAGTGTATTTATCCTCTAAAGTGGTTTTGAGAGTAAAGAGACCTGGACAGCAGGCGTAAAGTGGGGACAGTCTAGGGCTTGTGGTCACCCTGGCCAGATTTTCATGGTTCCCTCTCCCCTGTCATTATCCTCTTTATGTGTTTGAAAGCGGATTTACCGTTTGGTACCAAGTAGATGGGGTATCTGAAAGTTACAGCTGATGAGCAAACAAACCATAACATGAGTTTTAGAGTTCTTGGTCATGTTTGTCTGCTCAACCTTTGGCGTATTCTTGCCGGTTGGGATTTTGTAAGTTGGCAGGGACATCTGAGTACTGCACCTGTGCCACTGGAAAGCAAAGTTAGCTTGAAATACATTTGAAGTCAAATTAGAAAGTCCAGTGTGGAGGTGGTATTTATAGTTTTGCCTGAAGTATTATACCAAAACCTTATTGTGATTGTTGAAAGGAGATGTGTTTTAGTTAATAGCAGCCCTATCATTATGGGCCATCCACATATCTATGCTAAGAGACAGTGCTGCCCAAATGCTTTTTGTTGTGTGCCTGGGTACTTAGTCCGTCTGACTATTTGTGAGCCCATGGACTGTATCCCACCAGGCTCCTCAGCTCATGTGATTTTCCAGGCAAGAATGCTGCAGCGGGTTCCCAATTCCATACTCCAGAGGATCTTCCCCACCCAAGGATGAAACCCACGTCTCTTGCATCTCCCACAGTTGGCAGGTGGATTCTTCACCACTGCCCCACCTTGGAAGCTCTACCCAAATGCTTAGAATAGTCCTTATGTGAGGCTTCAAATAGAAGATCCACACTAACTCCTCAGTAAATAATGTAGAGGCTCAGTTATTTGCCAGGGACTGTGCCTTATACTTTATGTGGCTTCTTTCACTTATCCTTCAGAGCACCCTGGTTGAGAAAGTGGGTGGGGTGTTGTTGACTACAGACTGAGACTGAACAACATCCCAGAGGCTACAGGGCTGTTAAGTAGATTTTTAACCCAGGCAGTCTGACTCCAGAGAGACGCTCTTGCCTGCGGGTAAAATCTGTGCTACCTGTTATTATAATTAGCTGATTATAACACCACCACCTCTTTGGGGGTGGAGGAGTACTTTATAGAACTCTTTCTCATACTTGGTCATCTTTGATCTTGAGGTGACAGAAGAGTCGTGATGAAGGGGTGGGGCCACCCTTTTCAATTGCTGGAGGGCTTTGGTTGGTTATGGCATCAGTAAAGGGTCTTACCTGGCTTTAAGCCTGTCTTCTCTACCCTCCCCATCCCCACCATCATAGACAAATTCCCCCTGAGTGTCCCTGACCCAAACTAATTCCTGCACTGAATAAACTACAGTTAGAGTGGCAGCTTTGCAACTGACTTGATCAATAACAGCCTTAGTGAAGTCCAGGCTGGATTTCAGACTAGGGTCTAGAATTTTTCTCATTTTGAGCTACTGTGATTTATAATGTTAGGAATAACTGACTTTAAAGCTTCTCTTTTATTACTAAAGCAGTTAGGATTTCCATGTAATGGGATTCATATATTTTATTATTTTTTCTTATTTTCACTTTGTTTCCCTCTTCTTTATCTTTTATTAGACATTACCTTCTTTTTTTCAATATACCAATATGTGTTTACTTTTTAAAATTAAATTTCTATTTTTTAATTCTAGGTAATTAGTTTTATTTTTTTAGAAAATTTTTACTAACCATTCACATTTAAGATACTTTGCCCTCTCCAAATCGGCCACTGTTTTCTCAGTGTGACTCTTTGTTCATAACAAATTTGCTAGTATATTTACATGATCCATCTGTAAGGAAAAAAGGTCCATATTTAATGTTTCGAAGTTTGTAGTTTTATAAAGCATAATAATGCAACTCTGGTAAGTTTCTTATGTAATAAGTTAGGTAAATCCCTAAACTGGCTAAGCTTTGAAAATAACAGTAGAGAAAAATAAGCTTTTGTTGTAAAATCGTGGTTTTTCTTTTTATCAGTGTTCAATTTCTCCTATTCACATGTCTAGAAAGAGTCCAAATGGCCTTCCAGTGGCAGAATTGTGGTAGACTTCCAGTGGTAGACTTGTTAGATTCATGATGAGAGTCTGTGCCAAGTCCAATTTGATTCTAGAGCAATTATGTTATTAGAACATTGCTGATTGCCCCAGTGCCTATTGTTCAGCTTAACCTTTAAATGCTAATGGTAATTAACTACTTTATCATTCTACCAGGAAACTCCAACATGTAGAACTCTGTTCTACAGTAAAATTCACAAATACAGTGCTACCCACAGTTCCTGAAACAGCCAGTTTAAAAAGAAAAAGCTATTTGTAGATGTGTGCCAATAAATAAACATTACCACTTAGTATCAATTTTTAAGAAAATATTTTGTCATTGTTTAAAAATCAGTTTTTCCTTTTTGACAGAGTAGCAGTAGTGTTCAGTGGAGAGTATCAGAATCAAAAGACTCAGTGAATCATACACAAGATGTACTCATTTTTCTTCTTGTTGTAAAACACATTAGTAGGACAAAGGGGTGTAGGAAGTATATGATGGAGTAAGGTGAAGAAGGGGCAGAGCCGCCGCGTTGCCAGACCTAAGGGGTATCATGCCTCAGATCGTACTCTACTGAATGACCTCCTATGGATTTGTTCAGCCAAGGGACCTTCTGGAAAGGCATGTGCCACATGAATTTTGGATTGCAATTGAGGTGTGGAGAGGGGTTGTGCAGTCATTTCTGTTGATAAAAAAATTCTTGGCAGCTCAGTGCCACTCATTGTGCTGGGTGCCCCCATCACCGGGGATCCACAGCCTGGAGTGGGAAGGACCTTTTAAACAAATAGGTATCAGCTGACTGCGAGTGCTCCACTGTTGGGGTGAATAAAACGTTAGGGACACCAAGAGTGATGGATTCTGCCTGTCTGAGGGAGTATCAAACAGTGAAGTTAGAGCCTGTTCTTAAGAATGATGCAGGAGGGTTTCAAAGGGAAGATACTGAGAGAAAGGACATTTTTGAAAGCTGGGGAAAAATAAAAGCTCCCAGTGCAGTGACAATAGGCATGGGATAAGGTGGAGCAGCAACATGTTGAGAGCGCTGAGACCAGGCCTGGGCTGAGAATTGGGGCAGAGAGTGAGGGGCTTTGAAAGACAGCTGGACTCAGAAGTTGGGATTTTTTTTCCCCTGTGGACAGTGGGACACCATTTGTCATTTTTAAGGAAGGGTGAGAATCTCTGGAAAGAGATTTGTTTGAGAATCCCAGAAATGTGGAGGGTAGACTGGAAAGAGGGAAAACTAGATACAGGGGTTGGCATTAGATTGGTAGGTAGTAGCTCACAGATGGTGTTTGTGTGCACGATTTCAATGGCGTAATGGTGGTAAAAGCCTCATTGCTTTTGGTCATGGTAGGAAAGCAAAGCAGAAGCGTTGAAGGAAGCCTTATGGCCCAAGAATGAGGATTGGAACTCAGTGGGCATAGATGAGAGTCAAGAAGCTATCAGTACACATTATGTTTGACTTGTAGTGATTTGCTTTTGTCTTCAGCCTTTAATGGATAATGCCTGCTGTCTTTTCTGCCACCAAACATAAGAGTGGATGTTTGAGTAGCAGTAGTTACCATGCTTGGTTCCTACATTTAGAGTAATCATATAAAACCTTGAGACGGACTGATACAGGAAGGAAGGGTTTAGAGTTATTCATCCCCCATCAATGCGAACCCACTTTCTAGTCCTCAGTCTTCCTCCTCTAAACTCCCACCCTGCATCCCTGCCTCTGGAGCTAGTGGAGTTGCCATCATCACATCTGACCACTAGGGAATGATCTTTTCATAGCTGTACTGACCCAGGGTGGGTGTCCCAGGTGGCACTAGTGGTAAAAAACCCGTCTGTCAATGCAGGTGTAAGAGATGTAAGAGATGCAGGTTCAATCCTTGCATAGTGAAGATCCCCTGGAGGAGGAAATGGCAGCCCACTCCAGTATTCTTGCCTGGAAAATCCTATGGACAGAGGAGCCCAGCAGGCTACAGTCCATGGGGGCACATAGAGTCGGACACGACTGACGTGACTTAGCACACACACACGCATCAACCCAGAGTGGGTGGGGGGAGGCCTGTCTCCTCTTAACAGCTTGGTGAGCATATACTAAGAGCAAAAAGGAAATAAAGTCTCATGTGATTTTTAAAAATAATAGGGTTAAATGGCTGGTCATCTCTCAATTCTGCTTCCCTTTCTAATTCCAGAGCTCTTCGGTATCCCCATCAGCCAGTTTCCGAGGTGCTGAGAAGCACAGAAACTCCACAGACTATTCCTCTGATAGCAAAAAACAGAAAACTGAAGAAAAGGAGATTGCAGCTCGTTATGTAGGTTCACTCACGTTTGCTTTGGGGGAGGCAGTTTATCTTGCTTGTTAATCAGCAGCCTTTTTAACACTCTTAATATCACCAACCAAAACTAGACCACAAGATAGCAACATTCTAGGAGAGAAAAATAGTTAATACAGTTGTAGCTGAGTGTCAGTTGGCTGACTGAAGGCCCGTGTTTGCAGGTGAGTGAGCCAGGAAACAGTGTTTCATCTGGCAACCGGTAGAGGACTTGTATTCCATATTATTTCTGTTAGGTGTATTTACTTTGCTCCATATATTACAAGGTGGTTGAATTTTCTGTGGCCAGCTAGAAATGTTAAGGGAAAATGTAAAATCACAGACAACCTGTTAAAATGTCTGGATGACCTCCTGTGTTGAGGAATGTAGCACGTTCTGATAGAATGTTACTTCCAGAGACATCCAGATGTGTTCCTAGCATGGACCAAAGTTCATTTCCCTTCAGTGACTGCTGTTTCAGATCAGTGAAGGGAGCAAGCAAGATGGGCCTCCCTGGTGTGGAGGTACGCTGACCATGTTCCATTTCTGGTGCTGGTGCTCTGCAAGACTGTAGGCTTAAAAGAAGCCAGAAACTTGAATTTTCATGTGAAACCTCCCAAATTCAAAATTGTGGCTTCTTACCCAGTCTTTGAAAGACACTGACAGAACAATCTTGCCCATCTGTAGGCTGGATTATGTAGCGTGCGCAGGCCACCTGGCACCTGATACTCTAGACTAACAAGCCATAAGCTTTAGACTTTTTTCAACTAAAATGGAATCATCCTATTACCTATCTCATAGCATCATCACAAGGAGTGAAGAACACAGTACATTGTAGAGTGTTTAGCACTGTTTGGTGAAGTTTGTTTTTATAAAATGTGAAGAGTTAATTACTCTGGACTTTACCTAGGGTAGATCTGGCTGCTTTTTTTTTTTGCTGGGGGAGGAGATAATGCTTCTCAATTGTCAATGCAGGACAGCGATGGTGAGAAGAGTGATGACAACTTGGTGGTTGACGTTTCCAATGAGGTATGTTTGTGGCTCATTTGACTTCCTGCTCTTACCCAGTTATAACAATGACTAGTGTTCCAACAATTAGTATTCACAATGTTTTCTTAATTTCTAAAGGGACCTGCAATTTGTTTATCTGAAAAATTTGTGTATTACACATCCTTTTTTATTGTTACTCTTGTCTATGAAGTGCACATATGTTCTGTTACCAACAGGAATGCACACCAGACATCTGTGGTCAGTCTACAGGTCTCCTTGACAAGTTACTTGCAAATTTGTAGAGTTTTTATTTTTTGTTGCCGTTTTAAAATAATTATGATAAATTTTGTAGTATTTTTATTGACCTTGATACTGAATATTTTCTACAGCAATTTGATGAGTCTTACGGTCTGTTCCAGAACATTTTTCGCTCCTAAGCTATTGAAGACTTTGGCTTGAAACGTCCACACCAAGTACTCTGGCATTGTGAATGTGCTGTGCTGTATTTGATACCCTTGACATTCCTTTGTAGGATCCGTCATCACCTCGAGGGAGCCCAGCACATTCCCCGAGAGAGAACGGCCTGGACAAGACACGCCTGCTCAAGAAAGATGCCCCCATCAGTCCAGCTTCAATTGCATCCTCCAGCAGTACTCCTTCCTCCAAATCCAAAGAACTTAGCCTTGTAAGCAGTTGTTCATTTTTCTTGGGGTTTCCCAGAAGGCGCTAGTGGTAAAGAACCTACTTGTCAATGCAGGAGACGTAAGAGACATGGGTTTGATCCCTGGGTCGGGAAGATTCCCAGGAGCAAATGGCAACCCCCTGCAGTATTCTTGCCTGGAGAATCCCATGGACAGAGGAGCCTGGTGGGCTACAGCCTGTGGGGTTGCAAAGACTTGGACATGACCGAGCGACTGACACTTTCCTCACTTTCACTGTCTTTCTTCGCTTTGCCTGTTTCCAGATGATTAGTTTTAATTAATTCTAAAATTTTATTTTTCTTCATTTTTCCATAGGACTTTGATCACTAAGTATATGTATATGTTCAGTATTCAAGTTTAATTGACAAAGGTACTTTGGAACAGAGTGGGCTCACTGACTTGTTGGTGATGGATGTTTGTTTTGTGAGTTTGTTTTGTAAGGATAGGGGAAGGACATGAGGAAATGTAGTGAAACGTGTCTCAGTGAAGATGAAGATATACACATTGGGATTACAGAGATGGTTTTGTCATCTGTGGTTTATGGTAAATTTAGTTTTTGGCTTGGATGTGATTTTGTTGCTAGCCTTGTTTGAATTACCAAGCTATATGACTGCAATAATTTTCCTTTCCTAACTAAAAAGTAATCTGTCATTTATAAAAGTCTGTCTTGAGTAACATCACAAATCACAAATGCAAAAAATGAAACTGCTTGCAAGTCAGGATAATATCCCTGTAGCCCCATCTTTTGTGGCTATGTGGTTAATTGCATTTTTATGTGATGTGTCTTCCTTTTTCCTCACCAGGTATTTCCTTATAGTGTTTTAAAAAATTCAGTTTTCAAATAGCCTTTTGAATTCACAGCTGAAAAAAAAAAAAATTCCTCAGTTTGTTTGCAAATTTGGAGGCTGTGCCTGGTATAGGGCTGGGTTTAGTTTATTTCTGTTGTATTCACTTGGCCTTCCGGCCTGTTAATGGCAGCTCATCTGTGCTGATCTCTGTGATGATTCAGGCTTGGTTCTTTTTTAAGGGGACCTGTTAACCAGGGACGCCTCTTGTGGCGTGAACAATTCATCAGGAACCCAATGAAACCACTCAGTCTTAAAGCAGCCAGCAAGTGGCCAGTCACATCAGGACATCATGAACTGTCAGCCTTTTTCTGACTCAGACCAGTTTCCTGGAAATGGTCTCCTCTGCCCCAAATTCAGCTTTGATTTATGTCCTCCCAAACATTGGTTTTGTGGTCTCAGGGAACACTTTTTGTTTCTTTGTTAGCTCTTCTTAACTAATAAAAAGAAAGGCCCACGCTGAAGAATCTTTTCCATTTCTTTTTCCTCTCCTTCTTGTTTACCTTTTCAAATGTTTAACATAATTGTTAAAATTGTGTTCTAATTACCAGTGTATTCCATTACATCTCTTATTAGAATGAAAAATCTACTACTCCTGTGTCGAAGTCCAATACCCCTACTCCACGAACTGATGCACCCACCCCAGGCAGTAATTCCACTCCCGGATTGAGGCCAGTTCCCGGAAAACCACCAGGAGTCGACCCCTTGGGTTAGTCAGAAAAAAGTTTCTGTACATATTTATGCTTCCTGTGTTTAAAGAAATTACAGCGATTTAAAGAGTGTAATGCATTAAGAGTACAATGATCAGCATGGACTGGCTGTGAGTTTTTTTAGTCCAGATCAAGCACCTGGCACTTACCCTGTCTGACACATAGTAGGTGTTCAGTAAATTAAGGCAAATGTTTGAACCTTGATGAAAGCTTGAGTGACTTTTGCGAACATTAAGATAGGCTTATTTGAATTACGGATCCTATTTCTTAACATATGTAAGAACATGTTACTCCTTGTATTCATTAGACTTCATTATTATTTCCTGTGTGTGCCCTTGGTTTTTCTCCTTCCTGCTGTTTGGGTCTGTAGCTTCAAGCCTAAGGACCCCCATGGCAGTACCTTGTCCATACCCAACCCCGTTTGGGATCGTGCCACACGCAGGGATGAACGGGGAGCTGACCAGCCCTGGAGCTGCCTACGCGGGGCTGCATAACATCTCCCCACAGATGAGCGCGGCTGCTGCGGCTGCTGCCGCGGCTGCTGCCTACGGGAGATCGCCAGTGGTATGTTGTGGACTTTTACAGAATAAAAGTATTTCAGAGCTTGGAAAATGGCCATGCGTATTTTTGCCTAGGGTAGTTTTTATAGCTTGAGGTGTCTATGGAGCAACCTGTGCTTATTTACAAATTAAACTGTATATCATTATATTGTACGATTCATTTTCTTTCATAAGCTAGGGCAGTTTTTGTGTGTTATAGTCCTTTAAAAAAAAAAAGTCAAACCTACAGAAGTAGAGCAGATAATATAATGAATATAGTGACCCCTTCATTTGCATCATGAGCTTCAATAACAATAATGTTTTTTAAATGTTTGTTCCATCCCCAAGTATGTGACCATGAAATCATGTACATCCTCCTATAATTTCATCAATGAATACTTGTATATTTATCTCTAAAATCTCATTTTAAAAGCATCTATTCTCCTAGGATGTGGAAAGGTACTGAGTAGGATGAAATGAGTTAATGTAACTATGTTTATTTCTGCTGCCTTGCTTGGGAACAATTTTAGGTTGGATTTGATCCACACCATCACATGCGTGTGCCGGCGATACCTCCAAACCTGACAGGCATTCCAGGAGGAAAGCCGTGAGTACCAAGCTCTGTGCCTCGTGTTCACTGTGTGTCTGGGCCCTCACTGGCCCTTTAGACTCAGAACTACTGGGCAGTGTTGGCAAGTTCCTTCAGCTTGTAGCGGTTTTTTGTTGTGGGTGTTTTTTTTTTTTCTTAGCGTAAGGCAGAGGTAATGAGGTGGGGTTTTAGATTTTCAATTTAAAATCTCAAGGTTCTGATGTGGAAATGCAAATTGCTGGGGCATCTCTAGTAGTGAGATCTTCTCTGCATCTGTTACTGATTTCAGGGCAATTCTTTTATGGTCTTGGAGGAAAAAGAGTCATCTTATGTGCAAACCTAGATGCTCAAAATTAGAGCATGTTAGGGAAAGACATGCCAAGCTTCAAAGGCTGAAAAAGAAGCTCATTTGTGTTTCTGGAAAAGGTGGCTTGCTCAGTTGGCTTCCTGTCTTGTGAAATGAGTATTTGGAGCCTCTACAGTCGTGGCCCCCTCCAGCCACGAAGGTGAAACACACACAGCAGGCGTTCCAGCCTTCTCTTGTATTTTCTGATCTCTCCCATGTGTCATTCCTTATCCTTTATTTTAATCCACTGCACCTAATTTTTGTTACTGCCTATACACAGTTCTCTGCTCTTTGGTGCTCACAGTTTATGCTTGTTCAACAAATGGTTGAAGACGTGTGCCAGCCTCTCCTTTCACTGACCTCCTGTTGCTTGTTTATTCACTGCTGTACACTCAGGCATTTAGTTGTCACCCTGTTGTTTCCTGCCTGTCTTTTTCCCCCGTGTTGCTGGCCCCACAGCATTAAACATGCTTGACCTTGACCCTTCCTTCTTTGCTTTCCACCTGATGCCTCATGTTCTTGGTTCTTCCTCTGTAATTTCTGTGCAGACTCTACCCTAAACTTCCCTGTTGCATCGTACACAGTACTGGTTCCATAGCCAGGTTCCTTAGTAAATATTTGACTGATTAATAAGCGAGTCAAGGCAAACTAGACTTTGAGTTCCTTGAGAGTTGAAGGTAGAAATATCAATTACCATAAAATTCTGTGTATTTGTGTGTGTTCGGCAAATAGTTGTTGATTGACTGACAAGTCTTGTTGACCAAGAACCCTGGTGTATTTGAAGGTTAAAGTTTGGTCTGTTTCAAGCAGTGACTAAACAACAAGGTCAAGGGATTAATCAAATAACTGAATGCCTACAAGTTTCATATAAACCTGTGGAGATGGAGAGGTTTCTTGAGGGAAGCAGTGTGGTCCGTTTTCAGGTGCTGTGTGGAGTCACGTCACCAGGCAGGTGTACCCAGAGCTATAGTGTAACCACTGCCAGGTGACGTGGTACATCACCCTTTCGGTGGGGGTGGTGGGTAGCAGGATGGCTAAGAGTTTTTTGTTCCTGGAGTTACCAGGTCACACCTAATGCAGTTGGCAAATGACATCAGGAAACCCCAAAGAGAGCATGGTGTGTTCGACAGGGGTTGGGTTCTGGAGTGTGATAGATCCAAGGTTGATTTCTGACTCTGCTGGTTGACACTAGGAAGGAACTGACTTTATGCAGGTTCTCAACTTTGTGAGCCTCAGTTGGCTCATCTTTAAAAACAGGGCTGGCACCTCCCTGATAAGAAGGGCATGAGATGAGATGAGATGATAGAGGTTTAGTACAATGTTTGGTTTACAGTGTCTGTTCAGTCACCTGCTGCATCATTTCCCCTTGAGCTTCGCCCAGGTTATTATCAGTGTTTCAATTGCTTATGCAATAGAACATAGTGGGAGGCAAAGATACCACAAGAAGATTAGACTGAGTATATTAGATTCCCTCTTCCTATCTTTGTGTGTCTTTAACAAGGCACCAAGACATACAAATTAGCACTCATTATGCATACAGAGAGAAATACTTTTATTATAGATTTTTACAGAAGAGATGATGTAATATGGCTTCTAGATCATAGGATGGAGAGTTGTGACACTTGTGCATGTGTTTCAACAGAAAAACTCTCTTGGGCTACAACCTAGAACATAATAATTCACCTAAAGGCCTTCACCACATACACAAAGGAACTGCTTTTCTTGAGAAGGACTGGAAACATTTGTGCATCTCTCTCCTTATGTTTTCTTTTTTTACAGAATAATTGCTAGATATTATCACAAATACAATTAAATACATGTTCCAAACTAATGAATAAAATAGCATTTACTTGCTAATTCACATTGGGTCCTCTTGCTTATTCTGGTGAATTAACAAAAGTTCCTCTCAATAAGTACTGGAATGACAACAGAATTTAATTTTCAACATCAGCCAAAAGTGGACTGTTTTCCTCACATGCTACTTATATGAGGCTTTTATGAATAATATAAAGTATTCAATTAAAACCATTGCACTAATTACATTGTAGGCAATGGCATGTGACTTCAGCCATAACAAAGGTCTCAGGTTTATGGTTTTAAGCTGCTCACAATTCAGAAATTCTTCTCTGCGGTTGCTTTTATTTGTTTCTATAAAGCAAGATTTTTCAAAATAGGAACAGTTCCTGGTACATAGTAAACCTTCAAGTTTTATTTGTTGGCTGGTTAACCTGCTAGTGGGTTCATATGCTCCCAGACCCCAATCTTCTGTCCTACTGAATGCTGCATGGAGTGCAACAGCCAGACCTTTCTTTGTGAATTTAGGGTCTGGTTCAGCCTTACGAGACGTCAGATGCTTGGAGAAAGTGTCATGAGGCTTGCAGGTGATGAGTGTGATGTTACGGAGCTGGGCCTCTCAGGGAGGAGGAGGTGCGGGGGGTGCCCGGAATCTTCTGAGCCGTGCTGGGTGTTCATCCAAATGTGAGGATCCAAATAGCATCCTCAATACACATGTTTTAAACAGGTCGATTTGCAGATGTCTGAACTGTTCGAAGTATGGTTCTGTCAGGAAGTCCAAACTTCCTTTCTCTTGACCATTTCCTTTGAAGACCACTCATAGTAGCTCTTCGTAGCTTCATCTGCTGAGAGGGAGAGAGAGAAAGACGGGTAGAGAGGGTGGGGGGAGAGAGAGTGAGAGAGTGTGTGTGTGTGTGTGTGTGTGTGTGTGTGTGTGTGTGCACGTGTGCATTTCTCTGGCTTCCTGCACCTGTTACTTCCAGCCCTATATTTTCATGATTCGTTGGATATCTCAGCTAGGCATCTTGCGTGTGTATTATTTGCAGTACAACTTTATTATATTCACAAAGTGCTTCCCCAGATTTACCCGGTTTTCAGAGTACTCTGTTCCTTGTTCCCCTGTGCTCAGAAACTGTCATTATTGGCTTCTTCCTCACTTCTCTTCGATTAAGTCCTATAGAATTTTATATCCACTGTTACTTCTAGTGTGTCATCCTTCTCCTTACCTGGTTCAAGTGCCCCATTGCCTCTCATCTAGATTATTGGAATAATTGTCTCTTATTCCTCCTATCTGTTGTACTCCTTGCTACCAAATTTATTCTGAGTGGCTTTGCTCCTCCTGCTATTCAGTAAAATCTATTTGTGAAATTCTCAGGCTGACCTTCTGTACATTGTGTGTGTGTGTGTGTGTATGAGTGAGAAAGATGTATTTTATCAAGCTAGCTCCTTCACCACTTAACTGTGTTCGGTCATTGCTGAATTAGTGAATTCCTGAATTAAAACCAATCCAGGACTTCCCAAAATCATTTCACCTCATCCTTTTAGAGCTGTTTGCCTCCACCTGGAAAGGTTTTTCCATCTTCTTCCCTCTTTGGTGAAGTCCTTCCATTCTCTAAAATCCATCTCCAGTACCATGTCTCTCATGAAACATAAGCTTAATTTTTGCTTTTTGAACCATGATGAAACTTCATTCTTCCATCTTGCACCTGGTATTGTAACCACTTTTATACTTTTCTCATCATACTTCCTAGATTATAAGCCACGTACAAGCAAGGCCAACATCTTACCAGGTTTTGTATCTTGACATGACATCCGTATCAGAATATATGAATAAGGAGTATTGATGCATTTAATTAGATAGAGAAAAAAATAGATTTTCAAGCCTGCACCTCTCTCATTTCTAGAAAGGTTGGCTTTCATTGCACATTCCAGTACTCTTTGCTAGCTACACTACAGAATATGTTGAAATCTGATAATAAGTATGTACTAGAGCTTTCTTTTTTTCTAGTCTTAAGTATCATATATAAGAATTGATGCTTTTGAGCTGTGCTGTTGGAGAAGACTCTTGAGAGTTCCTTGGACTGCAAGGAGATCCAACCAGTCCATCCTAAAGGAGATCAGTCCTGGGTGTTCTTTGGAAGAACTGATGTTGAAGCTGAAACTCCAATACTTTGGCCACCTCATGTGAAGAGTTGACTCTTTGGAAAAGACCCTAATGCTGAGAAGGATTGGGAGCAGGAGGAGAAGGGGATAACAGGGGATGAGATGGCTGGATGGCATCACCGACTCGATGGACTTGGGTTTGGGTGGACTCGGGACTTGGTGATGGACAGGGTAGCCTGGCGTGCTGCAATTCATGGGGTTGCAAAGAGTTGGACATGACTGAGCAATTGAACTGAACTGCTATTTTATATTTTTATATATATATATATATATTTTTTTTTTTTTTTAATAGTAAACAGAGGGCTACATTATACCCTTAATGCAAGTAGACTCTTGAAATTCTTAATTCAGGGAGTTCCAGGAACATAGTAGGGGCTCACAGAGAGGTTGGGGTTGAGTTGAAGAATGTCATGTTGAAAACCTCAAAAGAAATTATGTGCCTGATTTCTTAACTATTTAAATTCTCAAGGCTCTTTAAAAATCATTAGTTATTCTGGAGGAGAGTGAAGGGATATATCTTTTCAAGGAGATTATCGTTAAGAATGTATAATACCATCTCTAATAATCATCCTTCTTTCTTTAAGATTTACTTCATGACTTCTTAATTGCTAAATCCATTAGCCTTTGTCTCCCCTCTGAATTTCACTGCCTTCCCCTCCTTGCCTGAACTGACACGTGGCTCTCTGCTGAGGAGACTCTCCACCTGCAGCGCTCCATGGGCTGCCCTTTCATTTACTTCACGTCAGCCATCCTCGGAGCCAACGGCAGGCTTATAAAGGCTGTGCCGCCCTCCCCACCTTCTGTTCCATTCCAGTGTCTTCCAGAACTAAACTCATTCTGCCTTCACGTGAAAACCCAGCCCATCTCAAATGTGTGCCTGAGTCTCCACCCCCTCTTCTGCCTTGTTGGGAGGTTTGTCAGTTAAGACTTCACACTTGGCTTGGGGTCTTCCTCCACTCAGAGGCTGCCATCATCCTGGGTGTCAGTGGTGTGCAAAATCAGCCCTTCCGTAACCTCATCTCAGCTTTGGACCACATCATCTCTAATGAACTGTCCTCTTTGACATCATTTATCTACTTAATAGACCCCAGGGAAGACCTTGTCATCACTCTCCACTCTGTTACCTCCATGAGCCCCACCTGCCATCTATAACAGTGTTTTCTGCCTCTACGCAGCCACAGAAATCTTTGGAATTGCAAATCAGTTCCCAGTTTTCTTACTGTCTCTCAAGCCTAGGCTACCAGCTTCTCCCCTAAATTGCCACATTAGTCCCCTGACTAGTTTTCCTTCTTCCATTCTACAGTCCATTCTCATCCAATAACTAGAACAATCCTTTGAAAACATGAACTGAATTGCGTCACTCCCTGCCCTACACAGAAGTCTCTAGTGACTTCCTGTTCTGCTCAGAATAACAGCCCACACTCTACAACACAGCCTCTGAGGCCTTTTTAACATGGGTCCTGCCTCTTCCACCAGCCTCTCACTCTCCAGTGAATGCTTGCTGGCCTCACATGGCTCTCCTTCTAGAACTTCAGGTTGGCTGCTCCCATCCTGGCACACTCTCCTCCCCTCTGTATGTGAGATTGGGTCCTGCCTTCAGGCCTCAGCTTGTATACACCATCTCAGACCCCACTGTCCACTTTTGGTCTCTCTTATCTGAAACTGTGTGTGTGTGAGAGGGAGAAAGAGAGAACTGCTGTCTGAGGTTATTTATTTATCTGCTTATATATTATCTCTCTTCCCTTCCAGGATGTAGGCTCTGGAGATAGGGACTTTGTCTATGCTGTTCACCTCTGATTCCCTACCATCTGATGGTATTTGGCACATATTGGGCATTTATTTAGTATCGATTTCCTGACTGAGTAGTGTAAGCGTTTTGCCTCCCTCTGGCCTTCAGTTTACCATCCTCTTCCTCCTCCTACCATCTTCCTTTTTTGGCCAAGGTCATTTAATACCTGTTCTTTATTTTGCAGCCCAATTGCCCCAAATGGGGCAGTTTTCCCCACTTTGTCAAATTCTCCATTGTCCATAGCACTAATCACATGACAGCTCTATTTGTGTGAGGATCTCCCTGATGCACCAGTATATCAAACCCTCTGCCAACTACCCCAGCGCCCAGAGTGTAACTTCAGGAGAACAGGGGATATGTGGGGTTTTTTACTCTTCATTGCATCAAGTGCATCACACACTGGGATACCCGAGAATTCCGTTATTGACTATCTATGCCCCTTTGCATGTTATCACGTCTCCTGATTTTCTTTCTCTCTGACTGCTCTTGCTGGGGTCCCCTAAATGTTGTAAGCATTTTCTGAAGTTCTGTATCTAGTCTGCTCATTGCATAATCTGCCCCAGATTTATCCTTTTCTGCTCCTTTAACTTCAGCTGTCACCACTTTGTGGGTGAGCACGCAGTGATCTTTCTGACCTAACCTCTCTTCTGAATCACAGTGCTCAACTTCTGGTTGAGATGTTTGGTTCCTCACCTGCCCTTAAGTTGAAGAAAACCATATTGTTTACTTCCCCACATGTCTCCCCTTTGGTTATGCCTCCCTGTCACCCTCACTGATGTGTATTGTAGTCTTGCTAGTCACTTGGTTCCAAGTCCTGCTGCTTTGACCAAAGAAATATATTTCTTGGTTTCCCAGCTTCCCACCATTTCTCCCCTCAGCAGTCTGACATACTACTTCTCTTCCATATCCCAGTTCTTGGTGTAGTCTACAGAGCAAGAGAAAGCAAGATTTGGTCCCCAAATCTTCCACACCTTTGTCCTTTTTGGGGACTTTCAAGATGTTGATGATATCCTCTCAGTAATGGGTCGGATTTGGATGCGTATGACTCTTCTGTAGACTTTGCACTAAGAAACTAGAACCTGTTTTGATTCTAAAACTTCCTGATAGATCCAGGCTCCTGTCCTTTGTCTACCCATAAATGCTTTTCCTAAGTATGTCTTTCATAATCTCCTTCCCGTAAACATAGCACATTCTAAAGCTCCATGCCAAGGAACATGACAGGATTTCCAAAATGGGCTGCTACCCGTGACGTTCCCCTAGACAGGCCCTGCTCCCTCTTGCTCACGGCCAGCATCTCCTGCCTCCTGGAACCCAACTTGCATCGTAACAGCCTTACTCTCCTCATCTGTTCCCTGAGTTCAGTGCCTTAAGAGTAACGGGGTCTATTGAGGGAGGTGCTTGAACTTAAGTGAACCAAATGCTTTTACAACCAGAGGGTTTTTCCCTGGAAATGGAGCTGCTGATAGGCACTGACGGGTGGGCCTCTGGGTCAGTCACATAGGAGGCTTTTTTAGGTTCTGATTCCATTGGGAATTATTGGGATTTGTTACTGTCAAGTCTGATGGAACTTTATCCAAAAAAAATGTTTTTATTCTTTTTGGTGGCTGATATGCCATTTCACCATGTAGGCTTAAAGCATTATAATGCCTTAACACTTCATAATTTTAGCTTACTGATTTTCATTAGTAAGTCACTTGATTGGAATGAGGTGATCTATAGGTTAAAATCTTATCACAAGCTTCTGAATCACCTGAATTACAGGGCAGTGCCAGTTGGCAGAGTGACTGGAGGTGTAGATAGTATACTGGGCATTGGTAATCTTATTTAATTCTCTGAGAAGTATAGGTATCATTCACTCCTTTTTAAAGATAGAGACTGCGTCATTACTGATATCATACAGCAGGTAGTGAAGAGCTGACCTGATATCATTAGCTCTATGGCCCTGAAAGTTAAGTTCTTTCCACCATATTCAGTAAATTTGACCTATTTGCAAATCATCAGTAGCACCAAAAATGTTTTATTTCTCATCTCATTACAGTGATCAGTTAAGTAACATTTTTCACATTCTCCTTTTTCCTGTCTTGTCTCCTCCCCACTGTCTTAGGGCATACTCCTTCCACGTTACCGCAGATGGTCAGATGCAGCCCGTCCCCTTCCCCCCGGACGCCCTTATCGGCCCCGGCATTCCCCGACATGCTCGCCAGATCAACACCTTGAACCATGGGGAGGTAGTGTGCGCGGTGACCATCAGCAATCCCACACGACACGTGTACACGGGTGGGAAGGGCTGCGTCAAGGTCTGGGACATCAGCCACCCCGGCAACAAGAGCCCTGTCTCTCAGCTTGACTGTCTGGTGAGTGAACGTGAATGAACATGTTTTAAGCCTTCATTCACAAAATAGGCTGGATGTACCACCAGCACGCAGATTGATCCCAAGTGGATGGCTGTCTTCAGTGGTTTGTGGTTTTTAACTTGGCCGCTGTCTTCTTTCAGTTACTCAAGGTAGATTCATCTAGTTCTTCACATGTGGCATGTACTCCAGTACAGTTTTCATTCACCCTGCCCAGTTCCAGGGAGCAGGCAGTTTACTTGTTTTCCTGTCTGATTAAAAAAGTTTAAGAAAACTAAGACAGGACTTTATTGGAAGTCCAGTGGTTAGGACTCTGCACTAGAGGGATGGGTTCAGTTGATGGTTGGAGAACTAAAATTCCATATGGCACTTGGCGGTAGCCAAAACAAAAACAAAAACTAAGAGCCCATGGTGGTTTCTGTAAGAGAGCACCCAAGTATCAAAATCTGTCACTTTTGAAGACAAGTAACTTAAAACACTAGCTGCTTCCCCCTTATCTGTCTCATGGGTATTCCTCCTTCAGTTATTTAAGAAATTTCAGTTTGATTTTCTTCGGATAAACAGGAGAATTTTTGCAGTAGCACAGAGCTAGATCAGTTTACCGTAGTTACACAAGACTCCCATAACCACATGAGCTGAGGACTTGTGTTTTTCCTGTCACTTAACACACCTTGATCAAGCCTTGCCTCCAGTTGGGTCTTCTTAATCAAGCCCACAATGTCCCTTGGCCACGTAATGCAGGGCCTGGTGATCAGAAGGGACTGCAAGGTGTCTAAGTCCTTGGCACTTTCTTGGCGGCAGAGAAGCAGGGCCTTTCAGCAGCCAGATCACTGTACCCAGTTCCTAGGCCTGGCTGCTCCAGGGTTGTGAAGGCTGCTAAGTCTGTGGGTGCAAATGACTCTGGTGGCTGGTTAACTTGCTGGTGGTGGGAGTGGGTCTAGATCTTTGTATTTTCATGCTAATTAAGATTAAATATCTCAGTACTAAATTTTGTAGATCAAGTTTAAGTACTTCCTTAATTTCATGTAATTTGCTAGCATTAATCCACTTTATCATTGTCATAAGTGAAAATGGCTCATTAAAGCCAGGAGGGAACACAATACTTTTATGGATTTCTGCTCTCATGTTAATGCTGTTTTCCTTTCCTCATGAGTAACCTCTTGATGGGTTTTGTCTCTACAGAACAGGGATAACTACATCCGTTCCTGCCGATTGCTCCCTGATGGTCGTACCCTAATTGTGGGAGGGGAAGCCAGTACCCTGTCCATCTGGGACCTGGCGGCTCCCACCCCACGCATCAAGGCAGAGCTGACATCCTCAGCCCCTGCCTGCTACGCCCTGGCCATCAGCCCCGACTCCAAGGTCTGCTTCTCCTGCTGCAGCGACGGCAACATCGCTGTGTGGGACCTGCATAACCAGACGCTGGTGAGGTGGGTCAGCAGGATTGCACGCCAGGGCCGAGGACTTAACTGTGCTTTGCCAGGGAGCTGTGTGTGTGTCTTTTCAAAAAGATGAAATACAACATATCTTACTCAAAATTGTAAAGAGGAGAGAGCCATTTTAAGATGCCGTAAAATCTTGTTTTCTGCACCATTTGAACTTTATTGGATAAAGGCTTGCTTCTTTTTTCTTTTTTTTGAATTATGCTAAGCACATCCAATTCACATTTTAAAATATGAGGTTGGTTTTACATAATTAATACATGTAAGGCGTCCATGACCTCATGAGCTCATTAGACACCTATATAATTTGCCATCTGTGCTAACAAACCATCCTTGTTGATAGACACGCATTGAGAAAGCTCACCGTGTGTGGCTCTCTCCTTGGTGCCCTGTGTATCTGACACATTCTTTCCTTTTGACAAATAATCATTAAGCTTCTATACTGGGCCCAGGCGTTGTGTCCAGTGTTCCTCACCCTGAAATGGTGCAGATGGTCTGTAGTCCCACCTTTCAGGACGAATAGAGGTAATTGTATTAGCAATGAGGTGATACAGGATTGGCATTGATAGGAAAAGCCCTGAAGCACATATGATCTTCAGGTGTCAACACCTGAGAGAGCAGGAGACAAGAGGTGTGAACCGCTAAAGGGTCTGCAGAGATTGTAATGGAGCCCAGCGACAGGGTGAAGGAGAAGAGAACCCTGCTGTCCATCTGTAGCTTATTTTACAGGATGCAACTCTGTAAATGAGTCCAAAAACAAAGTAGTCATCATTTTTTTCCCTTTAGAATAAGGCCCTTAGGAGGAACTGCTTCTAATCCCCACCCCCAGCATCCATTTCTTAAGACATTTTACGTGATCCTGGGGCAGCCTCCTATGGTTGCATTGTTGCCCGGTGGCAGAATTTGTCCTGCCCCTTCCTATGCACCTCCCCAGAGCTTTCAGAAGGGAAAGCTCTCCTACATCCTCCTACCTTCTCTCCTTGCTTCATATCCCAAGGAGAGAATAGGTCTCAGGTCATATCTTCGATTAATTCATATTCATGTAGCTGTGTTCTCTTGTTTCAGATGGATATCTTTTTCCTATCAGTTATTTCAGTCATGTTTTAGCATATGAGTAATTTGAAGAGTACTTCCTAAGTTTTCATAAATAAAAAGTGCAGGAGATTCAGCATCTCAATTAAACTTTAATCTCTCTACATTTATGTTTTGTTGTTATTTTGAATAATAGAAAACCTAATAAACTGAAAGGAAATATACCAATCAGGCCTGCAGTGAAACTGATGACTGAGGAATTCTAAACTAAGTTCACCTAAAAACTTAAAAAGTTCAAGGACTTTTCTCCATGTTGGCATCTCCAGGCAATTCCAGGGCCACACGGACGGGGCCAGCTGTATTGACATCTCCAACGATGGCACCAAGCTCTGGACAGGCGGCTTGGACAACACGGTCCGGTCCTGGGACCTGCGTGAGGGGCGGCAGCTGCAGCAGCACGACTTCACCTCCCAGGTGCGTGCTCGAGCGCGTGCCATCTTAGAGACGATTGTGTGAGATACGTGAGAGACTTGAGCAGCGATTCATTTACCACGTGACCAAGCGCGCTAGTGGTAAAGAGCCCGCCTGCTGATGCAAGAGACATAAGAGATGCAGGTTCGATCCCTGGTTGGGAAGATCCGCTGGAGGGAGGACATGTATTCTTGCCTGGAAAATCCAATGGACAGAGGAGCCTAGTGGGCTAGGGTCCATAGGGTTGCAAAGAATCGGACATGACTGAAGTGACTTAGCACACACCCTTGACTTTGTGAGAAATGTGAGAGACTTCAATAGCAATTCCTTTACCATGTGACAGTCACTTTTGACACTGAATTAGATAAGAAAAATTTTATTATTTGTTGTCGAAGTACAATGGTATATATTTTATTGACAGATTTTTTAAAATCTCATTTATTGCAAGCTTTTTGCAAACTTTTATTTCAATAACCATTGCTCTGTAGACCTTTGAATCTCTCACAGTTGATTAGTAAATTAGGTTGTGGACATCTGACTCATTACTTGGGGTTACACATTTATCTTTGATTTCTTCCTGCACAGTTCACATGGTCTTGATTTCCTTCATCATTTAAGTAGTATCCTCAGAGGAAGCCGTGCCTCGCCTCCCTCTTAAATGAAGTACATCCTCGGTAGCCACCATCGTTGACACCTGTTTCCATTCTAGATCTTTTCTCTGGGCTACTGCCCAACCGGAGAGTGGCTGGCAGTGGGGATGGAGAACAGCAATGTGGAGGTGCTGCATGTCACCAAGCCCGACAAGTACCAGCTCCACCTGCACGAGAGCTGCGTGCTGTCACTCAAGTTTGCCCACTGTGGTAAGCAAGCCCCCTGTGTCCACCATCTGCCCTTCTGCCTTCTTGCTGCTTCGTTTCAAGTCAGATCTTCAGTTCATTGATGTGTCCCTCCTCAGAATTCTCTTCCTTTCTCACACATGCCTACTTCCCTAACACTATGTCATTTTCTGGTATCTATCTACTTCATCCCTGTCCTAAGTATAAATAACTCATTTGTATAGTGTGAGAGTGGGCTTTATTTTTCCAGTGAAAAGAAACTCTTACTTGTTTCAGATTAGGTAAGTTTTCTGTGTATCATTGATGCTCTGTAACACAAATCTTGGGACTCTGACAAAGTAATAAACACTGCCTTTTTTGAAACCCTATTTCTTTAGGCAAATGGTTTGTAAGCACGGGAAAGGACAACCTTCTGAATGCCTGGAGGACACCTTATGGGGCCAGTATATTCCAGGTAACGCTTCACATGTGTAGCCTTCACTCCCAGTATGCTCGCTGCATGGTTCTCTGTGCTGTGTGGTTCTCTCTGCTGTTTACATGTTAGAATAGAAGTTTCATGTCTTCTCTGAAATTTTACTTTTTGCACAGTGGCTTTTAAAAATTTTATGTAAAATTTGAGCATTTTGCTTGAATACTAATTAGCATGTTATTAATATTTCTGTCCCCTCTACCCCAAAAAGAGTGCTATAGGAAACTGATAAATTTAGACTAATTTTATTAACTTTGATTCTTATTAACTCAATGGTACTTTGTGTAGTTTGTGGAATTATTTGTAGGATAACTGGATTGTTGGCATGATACACACACAAGTCTCATCTCTCTTGCTAGTATGTGAGAATTTCATAAACAAATCAAAGATTTCCTTTTTAACCTTATGTATTTGGGATGCTATTTCCTAGGTGATGTTAGGAATAGCATAATAGATTTGTAGCCTTCTTGACCACGTGGTATTAAGTCGTCATAGAGGAGATTAATTCATTTGAATCTAAAACTGCATATATTGAGTGAAAGTACTGTGCAAGATAATAAGATATTCTTGCTGTCATGAAGTTTATAATGTAATAGAGTGGTTTTTGTGTCATAACTTTTGGACGGTCCCAACCAGCACTTTTTTAAAGAATGTATTTATTTTTGGCTGTGCTGGGTCTTTGTTCCTGTGTGTGGACTTTCTCTAGTTGCAGTGTGCAGGTTTCTCACTGTGGTGGCTTCTTTTGTTGCGAAACATGGGATCTAGGCTCCTGGGCTTGGTAGTTGCAACTTTGGGGCTCTAGAGCATGGACTTAATAGTTGTTGTACACGGGTTTTGTTGCCCTAAAGTATGTAGAATCTTCCTGGACTAGAGATCGAACTCATGTCCCTGCATGAGCAGGCAGATTCTTAACCACTGGACTACGAGGGAAGTCCCCAACCAGCACTTTTTTGAAATATGAAAATATTTTAAGAGTATATCTTTTTGTAATAAGTGTGTTGTATCTTGTATCCGCTGGTTTGGAAAGTAAAATGAATTTAATACAGGTTACGATATGAAAGTTTGAGAAATGCTGGTAGTAGGTTAGCCTCTACATGTGAAACATTTATTTTTTTTAACTAGACAAAGCCCCAGTAAAATCTTGTGGGATTTGTTTATTTAGCACAGTTAAAAGTTTACTGTGAATGCTTTGCAACTGGTGTAGTTGAATACAGTATTGGAACTCTATGAGGGGTACATGTTTCCTCCTAACTATTGAACTCGCTCCCACTTGCACATTTACATTCTGTTTTTACATGAAGGTCAACTAGGATTTATATTAGAAATATTTTTACATTCCCTGTCTCAAAAAATAGTCTTTTCAGTGCAGTTCCCCCTTATTTAACCTCATCTGGACTCTGAGACTACCTTCTGAGGTGGCAGATGGGTAAAACAAGGCCAGACTGGTTAAATGATGTATCTAGTGTTCTGCAGCTCCATCTACACCCAAGCCATCTGAGTAAAACCGAGGGTTTTCATACTGAGAACACTGCCCTTAGCTGGAGACCAGGATTTGAAGTAAAGCCTTCCTTCATCAGCAAGGGGGTTGTACCATGACTTGCCTGGCGCTCAGTGTCCCTGTCTCCCCCTCCCCCCAGTACAAGAGCCTCCAGACCAACAGAGCGAACTGTCGGTGGGCATGCACCTGGCTCAGCTGTTTTAAGAATAGACCTTAAGGGACTACATTTCCTCCTTGGGCTCCTGTTTGTCAAGGGAATATGCTGTGCTGCTTTTTGCTCGCAGTCCTCCAGTCCTGCCTCTCAGTATTCATGGGTTTTCTTTTCAGTGTTGAACATGTTTGTGTGTCTCTTTCCCAGTCCAAAGAATCCTCATCGGTGCTCAGCTGTGACATTTCTGTGGATGACAAATACATTGTCACTGGCTCTGGGGACAAGAAGGCCACGGTTTATGAAGTTATTTATTAAGGACAAATCTTCATGCGGAATGGACTCCTTCTTCTTGTAGCACTTTTTTCTCTCATTCTTCTGTTCCCCCGCATCCAAAACCAAGGATTTCCTGTTACTCATTGCAGTTGTGGAGTCAGCCCCTCCTCCCCCACTTCCTCCCTGCTATTGAATTGTGAATACTCATTAAGAACCTGTGATATCAAAATCTTCAGCTATCTACTTGGAAGATCATGGATAACCCTACTTAACAGTGAAAGGAATCTTTAATTATGTATTATATCTGTAATATATTTATTTTGTTTAAAGAAGGCTTTCTAACAATGACTGACTAAATAAAGCTGTCTGTTCCTGCATTGGTAATGAAGATGCGTTGTACTTGATACCCGTCCCCCCCTTTTTTTGGCAAAGGAGGGGAAAGGAAGGTTTAAAATAACTGATTAAAAATGTCACTAAATGTAGACTAATAACTGTATAGAGATGTGAAATGTATAATTACATATGGAAGCAATATGTCGCTGTGTTGTTAGATTTTTTTGTTTTTGTTTTTACATATTTTAAAAGATGTTCGAAAATTTAAACAATTAGAATGTGACAGACCACATCATATTCGTTTGAGTCTATTCGGACAACTTTAACAAATATATCTATAGCTTTAGATTATATTCGATAAAAGTACTTGGGCTTTTTCTTTTTTTTTCCTTTTTTTGACTTGTTGACAAGTGTCTTTGTAATATGTTTTTAATTCCTTTTTTATTGTATTATAGACAGATGAACAAATTAAATTTGGCCTCAAAGGGAGAACTCAATCCCTTCTGGATGTTTTTGCCACATTGCTTTCAAAGGGAGATGTATGCCTTTGGGCAGTTTTGTCTACAAGAAATGAGGGGCTATTTTTTGGCATGTTCTTTGTGAATGGCGCAGATCCAGGGGAGGAGTCCTCCCACTGTGCAGGTCAGGTCTTTTACAAGACAAGGACAGAGGAGGATTTGCAAGGGCCTCCTCTGAAAACCAGGAAGAATGGACTCTCACCTGGGATGAGGACTTGCTTTCTTTACCTCCGGTTCTTTCCATGTCTTAGTTGGATGTCCCTGAAATGGACACAGGCTGTGCCATTGTGCCGGAAACATTGTTGTTCTCTTTTATGTTGTTGTTGTTGTGTTAAACTATGATATGTGACTCCTTTTTTTAATTATTATTATTTTGTTCGAATGCTTTAAAAAAAATCTTTTAAGTCTGTGGATCTGCTGATGTACAGTGCCTTTGCTGCTATGGATCAAAATCAAGAGAACTGTGTAGATAAACTTTATTGTATAAGTAGAAAATTACTTAATTTCATACTAGAAATGGATGGATGCTGCAAGTTGAAACGGACTGTCCATTGACGTTCCTAATGTGGTAGCAGAAAACAAAATGGTGTCTTAAGTGCTTAGTGTTTGATGTCATTAACAGTTTCGTAAAACTCTACAGTGTAGAAAGATTTTGATACTAAACTGTGCATTGTACATAGTTCTAATGCATTGTATTGACCACCAGTACTTCTATAATGGTAGATTGTTTGTGCATTCAGACTTTTAAGCATTAAACATAAGTAACTTCTAGTATGCTTATTTCTAATTCTTTGTTTTGCTGGCTTTTAGTTTTTTGTGTGTTTTTACTATGCCACTCCTATATATTAAGACTTATTAGTTTTATTCAAGGGAGATTGTTGTTAAAAAGTCATGTGGGCTTTTTATTGTTGCTCTTTTAATTCTGTTTTTGTTTTTACTTGAAAAGAGTAGAAGAGAGAGTGGATAGAAGTTACTGATGACAGGTTGCTACCAAATATTGATTGCCTCTTTAGTTTGTGAAAAAGTTGGCTTGTTACTCAAAAGTCGTGATGTGTGAGAGCTGTACTGTGCTGTGCTGTTCAGTATGGTTACCACTAGTTAGCCATTTGTGGCTGTTTAACTTGATTAAAATTAAAAATCCAATTTGTCAGTCATACTAACTACATTTCACATGTTCAGCTTGCCACATGTGCTTAATGGCTATCATGTTGGACTCCATAAATTTGTAGGACATTTCCATCATCACAGAAAGTTCTGTGAGACCAACGATGCTTTAGAGTTAGCACATGCATACTGTTTCCAGCCTTTGCGAAACATTTCCAACGTGATACACTGAAGTCTTTGAAAGCTTAAGATCCCTTGGGGTGCTCCTGGTTGAGTGTGTGAAGCTTCAGCATAAGAAAGCACTTAAAGAATTCTGAACTTTGGGACTCAAAAACCTATCATTTTATAGATCCACTGGGTAGAAAGAAGGCTGAAGATTGAGAGGCTCACGGTGGTGTGGAGTATCTCGGTGATTTAGCTGTATTGAGTGGTCAGGTGCTAAGAACTCAGCAGTGTTTATCGTGGAAGTAACACTTCAAATGTGAGTGCTGTGAGTGCTGCTATGTCAGACATGATAATGTTTTAAAGTATTCTTAGCTTAATTACGTTTATCCTTATCCAAATTTCTTTAAAAGTAATAGTGATTTTTTTGAGTAAAAGAAAAATCATTTTGGCACAAATAATATGACAATTGCCTACTGCGTTGACACTTGTAGCAGAAAGTGCTTGCCTCAAAGAGTTAGAATTCTTGTTTAGTGCCTGGTGGGACAATCTGATGCTCTCAATTTTTCTCTTTATAGAGAGCCAAAGCACTGGCCCTTATACTGTATTAAAAATTGAGATGAATGCATTATCAATCCTAGCTTTTTAAGATAAATGAGTGTCTTTTTTCTCATTGCTGAGGTTTTATCAGGTTAGATTTTTATGCCCCTGATACCAGTCTCAGGCCTAGGTTGATTGTACGGCAGTCTTGATGTTATTGATTTTTAATCACTTGGTCTTCCATAGTTTTTACTCCACATCTGGTCTTGCAGGGTCTGAAGAACAACAAAGATAGAATCACCCTGAACCAAGGAAAACTTAGTTTCAATGAAAAAAGAGAATGGTGTACAGGTCTGGAAGATTGACTTACATAGAACTACCTAGAAATAAAGAAAATCCCAGTTTGAAGACCTTTCATAAAGTGAAAGGTGCTAGCATCATAAAGTGATAGATGCTAGCATCTTCAAGTTTATGCAGATAAACCCCTCCCTTGGGGGCTGCTACTTTTCTGGCTTTGTAACCAGTGAGCTGCGAAAGATCTCTTGTCTGGGAATGGTGTGCACTGAAACTAACCACAGGCTTGTAACACCTACAAGTGGTTGGTGTCCTGCAGCCATGGGATATCCAGAAACCCATTTTCAAGCTGTCTCATAACCACGAAATCCTGGGACCCCACAGCCGAGAGCAGGAGATGTTGATGGCTCCTTCAGAAGGCAGCATTCTGGACAGAGGCACAGTACACAGCAAGACTTTGAGTAGCTAGACCACCAGCAATGCCCTCTGCTGTCAAGACAGCCAGTTTTGTATCGCCAGTTGTAAGGAAATTTGTACTAGAATTCCTTGCCTAGCAGGGAATTAAGCAGTTTAAAAATTACAAAGATATGGGTACCAAAAGAAATTCTTCTGACGTTCTTGGGTGTACATTTCTATAGCTACCAGCTCCTGGGTAACCTATAGAGTGAAGTCAGCAGTGAGCGCCTAGGGTCCGACCACCCCTCAGTTTCCCACTGGGGCATCAGCAGCAAAAGCAGTCTTGCCAGCATCCGTGTTTTTTGTTTGTTTTGAGCTAATTGCATTTATCTGCGTTGCAGTTCAAGCTTCCATTCAGAGCTGACAGTGGAAATACTGTTATCTTCAACAACCCAAGCACATCAGAGAAAGCCTCTCATGTGTTGGAACGTTGTAACACCAGTGCCGTTCTGGTGGCAGGAACTAACTTTGCTTAAAAGCTTCTGTGAACATTGTGTTTTAGTCTTGTTTGGGTTTCTGGCAGTGAGTGACAGAGTTTTTTGGGTCCCAGTGAGGCACTAGCAGCGGAGCTGGGCTCTCATTTACCTCTCCCCAGGGAAGGAAATTCTCAGCTGGGATCTTAGCTATTTGGCCCACAGGGGAGGAGAGTTCCCACAGGGCTGCCTTAAGTCCAGAGGAAAAGCACGAGCAAGTGTTTTCACCAAAGTTGCTCTGGCTGATGTCACCGCAGGCCTAGACAGGCTGGATGCTGAATTTAAACACAAGGGCACAGAGCTTCAGAGGAGAGAAGTGATTTTCCCAAACTCTGTCTTCCGAACAAGATAAGTCAGTGTGAACTCCGAGGCTCTGGCCTTGCAGCTGGGGCCACGGCCTAGTGGGGCAGGTGGGAAGGGTGGAAAAGGTGTTTTCCAGATGCTCTTACCTTGCTGCTCTTTGTCCCTTTTCACACGAGTTAACCAGCCTGGAGACTTCTGCATCACAGCCCATCTTTAAAACTCCTGGAATCAATCTCATATTGTCCGTTGAGTTCCTGCACGTGAGCAGTCACTGTGTACGTGCGGCAAAGACCCACCGTGGGCTAGTAGATTTACCTATGCCTGACCCCGGTATCTTACTGCCTCAGGCAGGAAGCCCCAACCGCTGCCACTGCCCCCACCCCAGTTAGACTTGACATTGTGGTTTGATGAAAATATTTGGAACTAACAAGTTTTCTGTTCTTTTGACAGAAAACTTAAACTCACATAAAAGGGATGATTTATTTGCATTTGGTGCGGCAAATAAACACATACTAAAGGTACATGTGAGGTGTTTGGGTGTAGAGAATTTAGGCAGTAGTTTTTTTGACTCTGTTTAGATGGAGCCCAAGCTAATTCCCAGATGGTTTCTAGTGACCCATCATTTCTCCCCTGACCTAGTTAGCCATTTCTCAGTTCTTCCACAGCATCTTCTAAAAGAAGCTAACATAGGTGGTACCCTGGCTGTGTTTTGTGTGGTGGAAAGAATGAGCTGAGTTAGATATTTTTGTTCTTCCAGGAGGTTTGGAAGTAGCAGGAGAATGAGTTGGTGGTGGGAATTATGTCAGAGAAAACTGCCAGGGTGAGCATGTGCCCTTCCTCCTTGTGGACCAGTAGCACATAGGCAGGGCAAGACCCTATCAGGAACCACCTTGAGGAATGGAGTGAGATCTCCGACACCATGCATTGAGCACAGAGTCTTCCTTAAAACGACTTCCCATTATTTGAAGAACTTCAGTCAGACACCTCTGTGCCCCTAAAGAGCTCAGCTTCAATACTACTCACCTTGTTTACGGATCAAGGCTTAGCATCATGCATCCAACTCCGAGAAGCCTGGTGCTGCCAAGAACAAAGCACCACCGCCAAAGCCTGTTCACCTTTCGCAGATGACTGAAAACAACATGTACAGAATTTGTTGAAGTCATCTATTAAGTTTAGCTCTTCAGTCTCCTGCAGACCCACACAGCCCAGGTAGACACTCTAATGAAATGTGATTTCAGGTTTTATGGCTGGGCCAGGAAGTTAACAGGTTTCCAGGCTGATGGTCAGTCAACACTACTGCATGCACATGTTTAGGCCTCAAGTTCTCTTTTCAACAAGAACAGCCTCCTGGGCGCAAGGTGGCGGTTGTGAAGGTTGCTCTGAGAGGACAGAGGCCTTGATTCATAGACACCTGTTCCTGAGTGAGTCTTACAAGCAAACCATAAAGTGCCCCTAGTGAGAATTTTAGAGTATTCAAGCTGCCTAAAATGGAAGGATTTATCTCCAGCCCCTGAAGGGCAGTGGGTGTGTGTTCTCATCAAGAGGCTCAGGCCCAGATGATTGCCCTGGACCGACGCCAGCTTTGCAGACTTCCTCGTGCAGGCAGCCTTGAGCCAGGAGCACCAAACGGACTTGAGTTCAACACCTCCAGACTTAGGGCAGACGGCATCTCCACCGCATGGCCTTCTGTGTTTGAATATGTCGTTTTCTAGTGGAAGATTTGTTTTTACATGAGTTACAGCAGCATTATGGTGCCTTTTTCCTAATACATGCTATTAGATGTGTGGAATTCATGCAAACCTGGAACCTAGATCCCAGACCTGCAAGAGTGAATAAGATAAGGCAAGTTGGTGGTGTTCAAGCTTATAAAGGTTTTAGCTTTTTTCTTTTCCTTTATTGAGGTATAATTGACACGTAACATTGTAAGTTGTAAGTGTATAATGTAGTGATTTGATACACATATAATGTTGGAAAATGATTACCACAGTAAGGTTAGTTAACACACCCACCACTTCAATAACTGTGTGTAGTAAGAATATTTAAGATTTACTCTCACAGCAGCTTTCAAGTATACAATTCAGTACCGTTCCATAGAGTCACCATGCTGAATATTAAGAGCCCCAGAATGTACTCTAACTGGAGGTTTGTTTCCTTTGGCTGGTGTATTTTCCCCCAGTCCCTCTTGCCTTATCCCCAGATCCCTGGAGACCCCTATTGTATGTTATTTCTGTGAGTTTGGCTCTATTTAGATTCTGCCTATATGTGTAATCAGAATTTTTGTCTTTTTCTGTCTGACTTATTTCAGTTAGCATCATGCCCTGGGGGTCCATCCATGTTGTAAACATTAGAATTGCTTCCTTTCTCCTAGCTGGGTAATGTTTGTGTGTGTGTCTGTGTATCACATTTTTGTAACCCATGTGTTGATGAACACTTTGGTTGTTTCCATTTCTTGGCTATTGTGAATAATGCTGCAGTGAACATGGCAGTGCAGATACCTCTTCAAGATAATGATTTCATTTTCTTTGAATATATGCCCAGAGGTAGGTTTACTGGATCTATTATATGGTAGTTCTATTTTTAATTGATTGAACAATCTATCTCCATACTGTTTTAGTGGCTGTACCAATTTATATTCCCACCAAAAGTACACGAGGGTTTCATTTTCTCTATATCTTCACCAACATGTATGTGTTCTTTGAAAAAAATACTTAGGTCCTATACTCATTTTTAAATCAAATTATTTTTTGTTATGTTGTATGAGTTTCTTCACTATTTTGGATTTTAACTTTACCTGATGGGTGAATTGCAAATATCTTCTTCAATTTCATGGGTTGCCTCTTCATTTTTTTTTCCTTTTGCTGTGCAGACAGCTTTTTAGTTTGAAGTAGCCCCACTTGTTTATTTTAAATGTTGTTGCTTATATTTTTGGTATACATCAAAAATGCCAAGATCATTGTGAAGGAGATTTTACGCAATATTTTCTTCTAGGAGTTTATAATTTGAGGTCTTGCATTTAAGTCTTTAATCCATTTTGAGTTCATTTTTGTGGGTGGTATAATAAGATAGGGGTCCAGCTTATTACTTTTCATGTGATTATCCAATTTTAACACCATTTGTGGAGAAGACTACTAATGTCTTTTCCCTGTTGTGTATTCTTAGGTCCCTTGTCATGTACTCGTTAGCTGTATAGATATGGATTTATTTCTGGACTCTCAATTCTGTGCCATTGGCTTCTGTTTTTATGCTGGTATTATGCTGTTTTGAATACTCTATCTTTGAGGTATAGTTTGAAATCAGAGAGCATGATACTTCTAGCTTTGTTATTTTTTTCTCAAGATTGTTTTTGTTATTCAGGGTCTTTTGTGTTTCCATACAAATTTCAGCATTGTTTTTTCAATTTCTGTGAAAAATGCCACTGAAATTTTGATAGGGATTATGGTGATTCTGTAGATGACATTGGGTAGTATGGATTTTTTGACAGTGTTCTGATCTACAATCTTTCCATTTATCTGTGTTCTTTTCAATTTCTTTGATTATAATTTTCAATGTAGAGATCTTTCACCTCCTTGGTTAAATTTATTGTTAAGCATTTTATTGATTTTGATTATATTCTACCCAGAGGCACTCTACTAAGCACATAAATATTTCTGGGACAAAACAAATGTTCATACTAAGTGGAGTAAGTGACGACTAAACTTCTACACCTCAGTTCAGGGTAATTTTGCCCCAGATGTATCATAAAAAATGTCTGGTATTCTTTGAATTTTCCATCTTGGAAATGGAAGTGAGGGATTTGTGGACGTGTATTCCTGTATCATTGTGGACAGTGACTGCAGCCATGAAATAAAAGGACACTTGCTCCTTGGAGGGAAAGCTATGACCAACCTAGACAGCGTATTAAAAAGCAGAGACATTACTTTGCTGACAAAGGTCTGGATAGTCAAAGCTGTGGTTTTTCCAGTAGTCATATACAGATAAAAGAGTTGGGCCATAAAGAATGCTGAGTACTGAAGAATTGATTCTTTCAGTTTGTGGTGCTGGATAGGACTTGAGAGTCCCTTGGACAGCATGGAGATCAAACCTGTCAGTCCTAAAGGAAATCAACCCTAAATATTCATTGGAGGGACTGATGCTGAAGCCAAAGCTCCAATACTTTGGCCACGTGATGCAAAGAGCTGACTCATTGGAAAAGACCCTGACACTGGGAAAGACTGAGGGCATGAGAAGAAGTAGGGGGCAGAGGATAAGATGGTTGGATGGCATCATCAACTCAGTGGACTTGAGTTTCGGCAGACTCCAGGAGACGGCGAGGGACAAGGAAGCCTGGCGTGCTGCGAGTCAGACATGACATAACAACAACAATTCCTGTTGTCCCCATTTTATAGATAGAAATCAGATCCCTAGAGGTCAAGTGGCTTGAATGAGAGCAGGTTATTCTGTCTGACCTGAGCTAGTGTCAGCATGTCAGTGACTGGAGCAAGGTTGCCCAGGTATTCTTCTGGCCCCCTCTATTGTACTGCTTTGTCTCACCCCTGTATACCCTTCCAAATCTTCTGCATTTCTTCTAACCAGTTACTGAAAATTACCCATTATGCCTAAGCAAAATACCATGTTTTTCCTTTAAAAAGAAAAAGAGCCTGAACTTTGCTACCAAGTCCTCATCTCTGAGAAGCTTACTTCTTGATTTGGTCCTATTTTTTCTGTGACAGAATCTGACTTTTAGACAAAAGCCATTATTGAAAAAGCAATATACTTTAATGATAACAAAAACATCAAAACATCAGCAAAAAAATATGAAGCATCAAAATACCTTTCAAAGAATTTACTTATTGGAAATGGCCTAATCCATGTTTTGTTTTTCTCTTTTAAACCTCAAATGTTCATAGCTTTTTTTTTTTTAATATTACTCTTTTGATAAAATGGTGTATTTCGTTTTGGCCTTGTTTTTGTTTTGTTTTGCTTTGTTTGAAATGTACTTTGTAGTATGTACACAATAGTCTTGTTGGAAAGATGGGTCACATGGGAAGATTTTCTTTGATTACTAGTGGGTGTTTTGATTCGTGAACTCATAAAAGCCCAACCATGGCGGTTGAAGCAGAATTGTTTACAGTCGTGTTATAACTGTACTGAAATAATAGGAGGCCCTGCTCACGGGATAGATTGAGCTGCAAGGCAAAGGACAGAGATGGCTCGAAATCCTGGGAGCCACTCTTCTGGATCCGCAAAGGCGTTTGATCCAGTGCTCTAATTTGGGGACAGTTTGATCATGTACCCTGCATGCTTGCTCTCAGACACCTGTATGAAACACTTTGATTCTCTCCATCACCAAAAAAGGAACTCTTAGGGAACTCAGAGAGATGAGTTTGTAGTCTTTTAATTAGGGTCTCATCACAGAATTTGGACCAATTAAGTTACTGTCTGAATTGCTTTCCTGTGGAAAAACAAGGGCTGCCTAGAGCCTGTGCAGGTATGCATAGCTATTTAGACAATGTGTAATTGATTCCCTGAGGAGAATTGCACAGCTATGAATGTTTTAAGTGTGTTCTCAGGGTCATCTTTTAGGGATGTTGCAGAGTTGTAATCTTGTTCGTCTGTGTGGTCCCGAAATCTCCAGCCATCCAAGGAGGTATCACTGTGTCCAGTACTGAGCACTGATGCCTTGCATCACCCTCTCTCTGGAGATAAGGATTGTACACAGTGCCGCTGATGGGCGCAGCAGGCAGTAGTGAATGTTCACTCTCCTCTTGAGTAACCCACCCCCCTCACACTGTTAGACCAGGCATTTCCAGTGGCTGTTTGCTCTATTGACTATTACAAGACTAACTTATGTGTACAGAAGTTTCCATGTAAAGTGTGGCAATAATCAAGCAGATTAGCAAGTATGTTGAAAATTTTGTACAACTTTTTACAATGCAGGTGGAGACTTTTCTAAAAGAAGCATTTCTAATCGAATGTTTTCTAAGACCGAATCTTAATGTCTAAGCAAATACCCTATCAGACAGGTGTGGGGCTCCCAATATTAAAGGGATGTTGATGGGAAAGTTAGTCTTTTTTGCCACATATCCTTCTGAGATTTTTTAGCATTTTCCATGTGGCTCAAGTTAAATTCCTTGAAACCTAAAGTTTTCTAATGCTGAGTTGTAAAAATCCTATTGCACATGTGTGTGCCATCATGGTGACTTAGGGAAATAGTTAGGCTTTGTAATTAGGCTGGTAGATGATTGAGAACAAATCTGAGAGGAGTTGAATATCTATTCATTTACTCAATAAGTGCTTATTGCATAGCTTCTGTGTGTTTTAAAGAACTGAGTTAGGCATTGGGGATACAGACAGGCACAGAAGGGAGATGGTCCCTGACCTCATGGACTCTAGCATAGAATAGGCCTGCATGTAGGCAATTAAGTGATTACAGCATGGGTGGGTGCCTAGGACACCCAGAGGAGTTCAAGACACTATAGGACTACATGGAGGGAAACAGGACCCAGACTGGTGTAGGGTCAGGGAGGCTTCTGGAAGAAGTGACATCTAAGCCCAAACCTGAACAATACATAAGGGTTGGTCAGATCTGTAGTTTGTGTATATGGGGGGTGGGGGACAGGATGTGAAATAATGCAAGGGGAAACACATGCAAATGCCCAGAGGTGACAGACAGCGTGGAGACTTCCAAAATCTTAGGAGGCCTTTGGTGTGGCTGGTGATTAGGGTGCAGGGGTGGGGGTTGGAGCTCAATAACCAAAGGCAGCTAGACTCTAAGACCCTCATCAGCCACTTAAGGATCTTCAACTTTCATTAAGGGCAGCAAGGACCTATAGAGGGTTCAAAGCAGAGGAGTAACATTGTGTCAGGTACTTATTTTGAGAGGATCACCCAGATACACATGAAGAATAGAGCAGAAGGAGAATGAGCTGAGCCCAGAAACTACTTAGGAAGCTATAGCAGCCACTCAGGTGAAACAGGAGGCCAGCCTTGAACAAGGATGGTGATGCTGGGAGTATGAACAGGTCCCGGGAACACTGAAGGGGGTAGACTTGACCAGGACTGGGTGATTTACTGAATGCTGAATTACAGTGGTTATTCAGTTATTTTTCTGTTCCATTAGCACTCAACAGAAAGTGACCTTGACTAATGTAAGTGACAAAGGGATTTTCTGGAAGGCAATTGGGATAGGCCACAACAGCCTGGGGTCCAGAAAGCAGAGAACTTCTCTTCAAAGTCTTCCAAAGTCCAAGGGGCCACTTCTTTCCTAGAGTGCTGCCATAAAATGTGTTTGTTCTAATCATTTCTCGCCTCTCAGATATATTCACTCAGAATTCAATCTCAGGGTGCAGCCAGGGTTGGTGTGTTCTGTTACCAGCACAGTGGAAGAAAGAGGGGCAGGGCTATAGGAGTGGACAACCCAGTGGCGTGGAAGGAGTGATAGAGGGAGGTGTCCAGTGTGGGCCTTGATCCATGGCGTGGATGATGGGGGTGATGGTGGTACCTCCTCTGAGAGAGGAAAAGGAGCGGTATAGGGAGTGGCATTTAGTACTGGGCATACACACAAAGAAAGTGAAGATACAAGTCTAGAATCGGAGAAAAATGTCTTGGCTGAGGAGGTAGTCATCAGTATCGCATTGTAATAGAATCCATGGGAATGGAGGAGATGGTGTAAGGATGGTGTAGTATGCAGGGGAGAGAGACTTGGCAGAATCTACAAAATTAAGGTGGGTGAGTCTACAAGGAAAGGGAGGTAAAATAAGTTGAACATGGGCAGTATTCTCCCAGCTCTGCAATGGCTGCCAATGATCCCCACCTCCTGGTTTTCACACCTGTGTGTAGCCTCCCTCCCACACTGCCAGAATCCATCTGTGTAATGGACAGAATGTGCAAGTTATAAGAGGTTATGAAAGACACTGGCTCCTGTTTTGCTACCATGTTGTGAGCACCTTGTAAAGAGGTCTGTTGTGAGCATCTCAGGTCTTCAGCCAAACCCCTGTGTGAATGAGCTTAGAGGTAGGTAGATCCTCTAGCCCAGGTCACACCTTGTTTGTAAAGTCATGAGAGACCCCGAACCCTCACCACCCAGCTCAGCTGCTCCCAGATTTCTGACCCACATAAACTGAGATTATACATTTTTTGCTGCTTTAAAACTACTAACTTTGGAGGCAGTTTTACAGTAATAAATAACAGGCTCTTTGTAGCTTAGATCGTGTTGATTTTTTCCCTCCTCCACTGATTCAGATTCACTCTCCAGTTCTCTTTGCATCACGTTTCATTTCTGATCTCCCTCCACATTACTAATAAAAATCAAAGAACGCTAACATTTTTCACCTGTCAAACTGGAAAATACTTTTTTAACATCCAGTGCTAGAGACACTGTCGTATACTTCAGATGAGAGTTGAACTTAATACAGCTTTTCTGAAATACTTCTGGGAAATGTACTTCAGTCATTTTAATAATGTGTATTAGTTTTGATTCAAAAATACAATTTCTGTGATTTTGCACTAAGAAAATTCCTGAGGACATAAGGTATTTGTTGTTGTTGTTTTGAAATCTGGATACAAATGACAGAAACCCAACCTGAAAAGGCATAAGCAAAAACAGAGTTTATTGGTTAGGGGAATCTGAAGGTTATAAGAACTGAGGGGCAGAAAGGTAGATGCAACCAGATCTCAGGAACAATTGGAATCAGAGCTTGAATGTTTCCATGTCTTGTCCCATCACATTTACCTGCTGCTTTCTGAGTGTTCTTTTATTTTATTTATGTTCTGGCTTTTCCTCATAGTGGGAAGCATTGATCCAATGGATGTTCTTAGCAAAGGAGAGGGTATGACTAATCTCAAACTCTGTGAGTTCTAGTACAAAACAATTCTATGGAAAGACTCTGAAGGCTCATTCTGGATCAGAAGTTCACCCATGAAATAGTCAATTGCATTGGTGGCAATTGGCGTCTGTTGACTTATGTACCCAATTTAGATGGGTTGGTTGTGTCCAAGATAGCAAGAATATGAGAAAACATGGTCACTTCTGTCATAGCTTTGTGATCTTGGAGAAGGAGGAGGGGTGTGGTGACTAGGCAGGCAACCCCGCCAATGGAAACTTTCCCATGTCATAAGCCAGACACTAGATGGAGTATGATGTCCAAACTATGGAAATGGGAGGTGGGAAGATGAGCAAGTGGAGTGCAATCAGATAACCATTGGTGACTTCCAACTGATGGCAGAAGATAGGATGTTTGTAGGTGTATCACTGAATCTCCAAGTTACTTTCTTGAAGTGGACTCTCCTGCATGTGAATGAAAGTGAGGAACTTTTAAAAAGATAGATATATGTTTATTTGACTGTGTTGGGTCTTAGTTGGGACATGCACGATGTTTGTTGTGGGATGTGGAATCTGTAGTTGTGGGATCCAGTTCCCTGACCAGAGATCAATCCCAGGCCCTCTGCATTGGGAGCGTGGAATCTTAGCCACTGGGCTACCAGAGAAGCCTCAGGAAATTTTATCACATGCCTGCAGTGTGCTTAACTCTGGGGAAGTTACCTATAAACCTCACTATCTGAATACATTGCATATATAAATATATAACATTCATATACACACATCATATAGGAAATCTCATTTCTGATTTCAACTCAGTAGGCCCATTTTAATACAAGGACATGGAAGGCTGAGCAAATTTATATAATTTACCCGAAGTTGTATAACTAGCAAGTACTCAAGCCAGTTTTGAAACCCTGACTCGTATGTGCTATCTCCTTATATCATCTAACCTTTCTCAACATTTTTACTCAAAGACATTTTAAAGATATGGTTTGTCTTTCACTTAGTGCTTAATATACCATTCTTTGTGCATTTTATAAAGCTTGAATTTATGAAGTTTGATTTTCTTCAAAACAAAATGTATACCATCATTTCCACTTATTTATAAAAACCGTCAAAATAATTTGTAATGAAACATCCCAAACAATGTAGATTCCATACCTAAATTATCTCAGATGTCCTTAGAGAGTTGACTTTTCTTAGGGAGGGGGAGAGTCTTCTCCAACATTCTAGTTTCTGACCATCCATTCCTCTTAGAGTTGTGATTATTCCCCAAGCAGTAGCTTCCCTACCCACTATTCCTTCTCTGGACAAGTGTCGTTGAACACAGGCTAGGACGTGTTTGGGACTGGTGAGCAAAATGAAGGGTCCTCAAGTGACTTATTTCTGTGCCAAATATCACACCAAATTTCTCCTACTCAATCCCCTACCTGCCAACTGAACGCTGAAACACTGAGAGCTGTGCTTTTGAGTAAACGTGTACAGCAAGTTTCTTCTGATTTGCAGTCATCTGTTGATGAGCATATGGAAGGCAGATTCAAGAGCTTTGTAAAATTCAAGCTCTGTTACATCTTTTTCATCCCTCTGATCTACCAGGCCTGTCACTCTGTTTTAGAAGGAAATTAGATGGTTCTGACAAGACTGTTCTTCACAAAGCAATGTTGATTATTACCTAGTATTCTGTGATCATATGGGTGTTTGCAAATTGATTTTTTGATGATTTGTTCTAGTATTTCCCAGGTATGAAAACTAAATTGACTATGATTTTCAGGGCTGTCCCTTTCTCAGTTTCAAATATAGATCTTATCTCTACTTTTTTACTGTTTAGTGGCCTCACTGATCCTTGTCGAATTTTTTAAGTTGCTTTTGTAAAACATCATTAGACTTCCTTGCTTAAAAGTTACATAAGGGGGAGCAATTAAAGGAAATGATGGCTTAAATATTTACAGGTTTTTTTTTTTCTTAAAGAAAACACAGTAATAAAAAACTAATATCTGGAATTTCTTACAGATGGCAAACCCTTAGAAGATTTACTAGGCCACTACCCACAGCTCTAAGGTTGGCCTTGAACAAAATTTGAAATTTAGAAGGTTACCATTACAGGGGCCAAACGGTAAGTAGTGCTTAGTGAGATAGTAAAGGATGTTTCGGGATACTGATTCAAATATTTCTTCCCCTTGGCAAGTTTGCTTTGTAAAAGATGTAACAGATTATAAGATATTACATGCTTTTGAGATATAAAGAGATTTGTTGATTAGCAGCCATTTGATCTGTCCAAAATGCCCATTGAAACACTTGGCCCATAACAGAAGGTCCTTGAAATTTGTCCCTATCGAAAATATCCATGAGTGTATTTGGCTCATGCCAAATGGTCCTTGATATTTGGTCCTGTCAAAACATCCACACTGAGAACATGTTCCTGGGTCAAATATCCCATAATGTTTATTTATACTTTGGTTTATAAAATAATAATAAAAAATACTATCATGTTTTACGTGTCCAATAATTGTGCTGTGACTGTATTACCAATAATAATGCTTCTTGCCACCACGGTGTAGTGGGTAAGGGCACATAGGCGCGGTAGATGGGTCAGGCTCCAAATCTTACAGAGAAGCAAGGTTTATGTTGACTGTGTAAACCGAGGAGGAGTCATAAGTTAGAGAAATGCACAGAGGGCCAGAAGTCAAGGGTGGATCTCACAGTGAAAGGTATGTTGATGTGTGTGGTCCGTTAATGGTCATTAAGGGCATTGGGTTGAATCTGCGTGGTCTGTTCAGTGAGGGTAAAATTTGAAAGGAGGAGCCTGGTCAAGCCGCTTTGTGAAAGGGGCAGAGAATGTGTTGATATAAACAGTTTGTGGAGCAGAGAACATGTTTGGGAGGAGTTTGAGAGCAAGTGTGGCTTTCCTACCATACAGCTGTTGGGTATAAGAACCCAGTGGGAGGAGGATACTGGGCATCTAATTGACTCCCCTACAGCTATCCCGTTGTCCAGGGTTAATGGGTGATGTTTCCTTGAATCAATGTCCTATACAGGTACAATCTTGATAGACCACAAGGGGTATGACCTCTCTTCGTATAGTTTTGATGGGAGTGACTATACATCAGCATGGACTACTACCACACCCTCAGCTGGTGCCTTCCTACTGGCTGACCCAGTAGGATCAGCCACCTATTGAATCCATAACACATCAGTAAGGTTTCCCCTGCCAATAAACCAGTGACCACTAGTCAGACAGTCACAAAAGAAAACACACACACACATTTCTTCTGTTGTTTGACAAAGTGACATCTGTATTTGAAAATTGTCACTGTAACATGGCATAAATAATATACCCACAAAAAGAAAAGCCAGCATTGCATTATAGTGGGTTTTTTCCATTTCTTTTCCTTTAACAGAGGAGAGTCTGCAACGCCCAATGTACAACTAGTCAGGATTTGGATAGCATTTTCATCCAAGATGAGATGGAAGAACATAAGCACAATATTGCTATTGAAGGGAAAGTAAGAAAAACCCAGAATAGGTTGAAAGGATGTGCAGAAAAGAATGAAATAAAACATCATCAGTTCAGTTGAATTCAGTCGCTCAGTCATGTCTGACTCTCTGCAACGCCATGAATTGCAGCACGCCAGGCCTCCCTGTCCATCACCAACTCCCAGAGTCCACCCAAACGCATGTCCATCGAGTCAGCAATGCCATCCAGCCATCTCATTCTCTGTCGTCCCCTTCTCCTCCTGCCCCCAATCTTTCCCAGCATCAGGGTCTTTACCAATGAGTCAACTCTTCGCATGAGGTGGCCAAAGTATTGGAGTTTCAGCTTCAGCATTAGTCCTTCCAATGAACTGATCTCCTTAGGATGGAATGGTTGGATCTTCTTGCAGTCCAAGGGATTCTCAAGAGTCTTCTCCAACACCACAGTTCAAAAGCATGAATTCTTCATGGCTCAGCTTTCTTCACCGTCCAACTCTCACATCCATACATGACTACTGGGAAAACCATAGCCTTGACTAGATGGACCTTTGTTGACAAAGTAATGTCTCTGCTTTTTAATATGCTGTCTAGGTTGGTCATAACTTTCCTTCCAAGCAGTAAGTGTCTTTTAATTTCATGGCTACAATCACCAACTGCAGTGATTTTGCAGCTCAAAAAAATGAAGTCTGACACTGTTTCCACTGTTTCCCCATCTACTTCCCATGAAGTGATGGGACCAGATGTCATGATCTTAGTTTTCTGAATGTTGAGCTTTAAGCCAACATTTTCACTCTCCTCTTTCACTTTCATCAAGAGGCTTTTTAGTTCCTCTTCACTTTCTGCCATAAGGGTGGTGTCATCTGCATATCTGAGGTTATTGATATTTCTCCCAGCAATCTTGATTCCAGCTTGTGCTTCTTCCAACCCAGTGTCTCTCATGATGTACTCTTATAAGTTAAATAATCAGGGTGACAATATGCAGCCTTGACAAACTCCTTTCCCTATTTGGAACCAGTCTGTTGTTCCATGTCCAGTATTAACTGTTGCTTCCTGACCTGCATTCAGCTTTCTCAAGAGACAAGTCAGATGGTCTGGTATTCCCATCTCTTTAAGAATTTTCCACAGTTTGTTGTGATCCACACAAAGGCTTTGTCATAGTCAATAAAGCAGAAATAGATGTTTTTCTGGAACTCTCTTGCTTCTTCAATGATCCATCGGCTGTTGGCAATTTGATCTCTGGTTCCTCTGCCTTTTCTAAAACTAGCTTGAATATCTGGAAGTTCATGGTTCACGTATTGCTGAAGCCTGGCTTGGAGAATTTTGAGCATTACTTTACTAGCATGTGAGGTGAGTGCAATTGTGCGGTAGTTCAAGCATTGTTTGGCGTTGCCTTTCTTTGTGATTAGAATGAAAACTGACCTTTTCCAGTCCTATGGCCACTGTTGAGTTTTCCATATTTGCTGGCATATTGAGCCCAGCACTGTCACAGCATCATCTTTCAGGATTTGAAATAGCTCAACTGGAATTCCATCCCCTCCACTAGCTTTGTTTGTAGTGATGCTTCCTAAGGCCCACTTGACTTCACATTCCAGGATGTCTGGCTCTAGGTGAGTGATCACACCATCATGATTATCTGGGTCGTAAAGATCTTTTTTGTATAGTTCTTCTGTGTATTCTTGCCATCTCTTCTTAATATCTTCTGCTTCTGTTAGGTCCAGACCATTTCTGTCCTTTATTGAGCCCATCCTTGCATGAAATATTCCCTTGGTATCTCTAATCTTCTTGAAGAGATCTTTAGTCTTTCCCATTCTCTTATTTTCCTCCATTTCTTTGCATTGATCACTGAGGAAGGCTTTCTTATCTCTCCTTGCTATTCTTTGGAACTCTGCATTCAATTGTGTGCATCTTTCCTTTTCTCCTTTGCTTTTCTCTTCTCTTCTTTTCACAGCTATTTGTAAGGCCTCCTCAGGCAGTCATTTTGCTTTTTTGCATTTCTTTTCCATGGCAATGGTCTTAATCCCTGTCTCCTGTACAATGTCACAAACCTCCATCCATAGTTCATCAGGCACTCTGTCTATCAGATTTAGCGCCTTAAATCTATTTCTCACTTCCACTCTATAAGGGATTTGATTTAGGTCATACCTAGATGGTCTAGTGGTTTTCCCTACTTTTTTCAGTTTAAGTCTGAATTTGGCAATAAGGAGTTCATGATCTGAGCCACAGTCAGCTCCCTGTCTTATTTTTGATGACTGTATAGATCTTCTCCATCTTTGGCTGCAAAGAATATAATCAATCTGATTTCAGTATTGACCATCTGGTGATGTCCATGTGTAGAGTCTTGTGTTGTTGGAAGAGGGTGTTTGCTATGACCAGTGAGTTCTCTTGGCAAAACTGTATTAGCCTTTGCCCTGCTTCATTCTGTACTCCAAGGCCAAATTTGCCTGTTACTCCAGGTGTTTCCTGACTTCCTACTTTTACCTTCCTGTCCTCTATAATGGAAAAGACATCTTTTTTGGGTATTTGTTCTAAAATGTCTTGTAGGTCTTCATAGAACCATTCAACGTCAGCTTCTTCAGCATTACTGGTTGGGGCATAGGCTTGGATTACCGTGATATTGAAACATCATCACAGGTATTTTAAAGAGATCTCCATGACATTACCAATTAAGAGGTCTTATTAATGCTACCACAAATGAATTCACTAAAAAGGCACGTAAACAGAATTCAAAGCAGATGTCAATTCCCAAACGCAACTTCATTGCATGAAATTGAAATGTCTGAGGTGCATAAAGTAACCATATGTGAAGAACTATTTCTTATGCACAATTCTGGTGCTCAAGATAACATAAGAATTCTCATTTACACAACTTGGACAATTGTTTTTATTGTTCCTTGTTCAGTTGCTAAGTCATATCTGACTTTTGGGGATCCCATGGACTACAGCATGCCAGGCTTTGCTGTCCTTCATCATCTCTTAGAGTTTGCTCAAACTCATGTCCATTGAGTCGGTGTTGCCATCCAATCATCCCATCCTCTGTTGCCCCCTTCTCCTCTTGCCCTCAGTCTTAGCCAGCATCAGGGTCTTTTCCAAGATTCAGCTCTTTGCATCAGGTGGTCAAAGTATTGGAACTTCAGCTTCAGCATCAGTCTTTCCAATGAATATTCACGGTTGAGATCCTTTAGAATTGACTGGTTTGATCTCCTTGCTGTCCAAGGGACTCTCAAGAGTGTTCCAGCACCACAGTTCAAAAGCATCAACTCTTCGACACTCAGCCTTTTCCATATTTAAAGGCCAGTTCCACATTATTTAGTGATGGCATCTTTAAAACGGCCCTATCACAGTTCAGTTATTTCCTGTGCACCATGTGATATTGGGTTATTTTATGTCATTTATGCACTAACAATGAAAAAGCAAGAAGACACTTCAAGATATATCAACACATATATGAGAAAGTACTTGTTTACATGGATAAGAAATCTTGACCCTAACTCTTTATTGTGCATGATGGATTTTGAGATTGTAAATACAAATGTGATTTGATGACTCTTAACACATGCGCAAGCAAAAAGATGCTTGTTTTCACTTTTCATCATCACTGTGACAGAAATATATCTTCTTTGAATCTGACAAACAAATATAGGAGAATGGAAATTAACACCCAGAAGTGTGTATTTAAGTTGTTTGGACTCTATTTTTACCTTTGGAAGATGTAAATGAAACATTTGAGTGCACTGTGGAGAATGCAGAAGAAAATTTAGATGACCATAGGTTACATTGAGAGAATGTGTGTTCACAGAAGGCATGGAGGAGGTAGATCAAAAACTCCAAGATTTCTGCCAGAAACCTGGAATGTTCATACATCAGTACTGAACCCCGGGGCAAACCATGCACTGGAAGGCTGACATACCTCATTTCAGAAGCTGGTGGTAGTACATCATCTTTCACTTGGAGATTTAATGAGGTGTTAAACTGTGAACGCAAAGCAGTGTACAGTTTATCACCCAGGTTCTTGGTCGTCGCACTCAAATACAGCCACCAACTTCATGACAATACACACACAATCAGATTGATAACAACTGAGAAACAGACAAATGCAAAGCCAGTAATCAGGTAGATACATACTTAAGAGCAGTTGCTCATCATTTAAGAATAACCTTGCTGAACTTTATGAGGAAGAACAAGAATGAATGTGAAATCCAAACTTCATCATTGATTACAGTAAAGATAATATAAATAAAACTTTAACCAATTTAAATGTGGCACTAGTGGTAAAGAATCTGCCTGCCAATGCAGGAGACATAAGAAATGGAGGTTCAATCCCTGAGTTGGGAAGGTCCCCTGGAGGAGGGCATGGCAACCCACTCCAGTATTCTTGCTGGACAGAGGAGCCTGGTGGGCTACAGTCCACAGGATTGTACAGAGTTGGACATGACTTGAACGACTTAGCACGCAGCACACGTGCCTTATGTAATGAGTCATGGGCCAAATGTCTCAATGGACATTTTGGACAGAGCCAAGTCCTTCAAGGGATTTGTTTAGCTCTCAAAAGAACAATCAGTGCTGGAGATAAGTGTGTTCTCCTGGCATTCAGATAAGCTCAATATCATATTGGAAGCACATTGAAATCGTCTAACTAAATTATTGTATTTATTAGACAACAACCAGCTGACTATTACTATGTGGAAATGATATAAAGATGACAGTTATTAGAGGTTGTGCTAAATTCATAGGAAAACCAGAGCCAGCTGTTAAAGTCTCCATTCCCCCACCAAACATTTGGGGGGGGGGTGGGAAATTCAGTGAATATACCTGAGTGTGCTCTGGAAAGGGATTTCCTTCATTCTCTAGTTACTTTCTTGGCACCACCATAGGCTCATTGGTACACTTAGCTTTGGAGTCTCCAAGCAATAGTTCAGTAAAGAGATCTTTGTGACTCTAAGGCAGACAGAACCATTTTTCAATTGCAGAAGCACTTAATTCTTTCTCACTTTAAGTGTGAAAGCCATTTGGGCAATAGCCCAGGCAGGGTATTGCAGACCGGGAGTGAAAAACTCTTGGCCTCTAAGAAGAAAGAGTAGGGGAAAAAATTCAGTTGCCATTTAAGAGACCAAGGAAGAAAAAAAAAAAAATACTGCTTTTAGAGAAAAAAAAAAAAAACTTGGCAACTGTGCTTAAGACTCTCAAATTTGGAAGTTAAACATGGGAAAATGTTATAAACGAGTTGCACCATATTTGTCTATCACTCTCTTTTTGAAGTGGCAATCTGGGTGACTGGAAAGTATGAATACATCTCTATTCTAGTGCAGCTTGCTGAGAACTGCAAGTTATAGACTGAAGCCTGCCTCTTGGGCTGCTGCTTATAAATAGAAGGAATCTAGTACATGCCATAGAGTGGGAGCTTCAGTTTGGTGTTTTGCACATGTGTGAAGGCAGCTAGTGTATATTTGATGGGACAGCTCAGCTGTCGTGAGCTGGCAAGTAGTGACAGAAGGGGAAAAAGGGACCCAGTAAAGAGCCATTCTCTGATGAGTTTGAACATCTGATTCTCTGATGTTCTCCTTGATGAGTCAGGATGTTTCCTGTAGCAGGATTCCTTATGCTGGCCCTTGGATGCTGGGGCCAGCTAGAGTGTCACAGAGGAGGCCAAGGGAGTGCTGGAGGATCATAAGAGTTTCACACACACCTGTAGCTGTTTGGTAACAGCTCATCCTTCAAGATGACAGGCATGTACTTCCTTCTTGTTTTTTGATGCTGGTAGTTATTTTATGAGATGAGGGGTCCATAGACAGTTTGAGAATTATGGGCTGTCCATATTCAGGTAGGAATACATATCCTTAGAAAAGAACAGTATCTACTGAGTAGGTTACTGCCTTTGCAACATTTTATTTAATTCTTACAGTAACACAATTATGTAGGTGGCATAGCCCAACTTAAATGGGTGGAAATGGAAGCTCAGGGAAGTGGAGGGATTGGCTCAGAGTCTAAAACCAGTGAGTGATGTGATCAGTCTACCCAGCCTGACCTTGAATGCCATGATCCACTGCTTCACCTTTTCCCCATTAGGGAAGCACACCTGTGGGCAGCGCTGAGTGCCTGCTTCTCCTAGGAGACCAGTGCACCGTTGTTTGCTTTGGAGCTGGGCTTCGCTTAGGTCGTCACACCTCTACGAGAGGAGAGATGAGAGTTCAGTAGCCTGCACACCCTGGCAGTTCCGTCCAGAGGCCACATAGTTCCACACCAGGCCTGCTTTATAGAGGGGGATTATAAACCATTTGTCAACACTTTGTGAGCCTTTTTCAATTTTCAGGCTGAACAAAAAGTCCTTATTCACTCCTCTGGGACTGTTGTCGTCTGACTGTCATATGGGCCCTTGGAGCACAAAAGTTTGTGCTGTTCACCTGGCCACATTTCTCACAGCGACATCTGTGTTCCTTTCTTTTTCCTTCCCTATCCTCTGGTTCAACTGAGATGAATATACTACTGTTTTCTTATGCTTGGTGTCTACATAAGCCAAAAACATCTTGATTGGTTGATGCAATCATAGGAATGGTTTGAAGCTAATGCAATGACAGTTTTCAATTATTTCTAGACTTCTGTCAGTTTAGTAATAAAATTCCTCACCAACCTACTAACAAACCAAAAAAAATGTGTCTTGCAGAATCAGAGCTCTGTAGTACCCTTCAGCCATAGACCTTACCAGAGCTCCATTGGCTCAACCTGGTTGAACACACCCAGGCACTGGATCCTAAAAGTTGGTCCAAGGACATGGTACTATTTCCAGTGAGGCTTATACCAGACCTTGGCAACAAGTGAATGAGCACAATCAATTAATAAATGAACATAAGTTTAAAAAAATGAATCAATTTAAAGAAATCATCTTTATGTTCTTTATGACTGTGTGCATGTGTATTCAGTTCAGTTCCTCAGTCGTGCCCAACTCTGCGACCCCATGAACTGCAGCACGCCAGGCCTCCCTGTCCATCACCAACTCCCGGAGTCTACCCAAACGCATGTCCATCAAGTCGGTAATGCCATCCAGCCATCTCATCCTCTGTTGTCCCCTTCTCCTCCTGCCCCCAATCCTTCCCAGCATCAGGGTCTTTTCCAATGAGTCAGCTCTTCGCATGAGGTGGCCAAAGTATTGGAGTTTCAGCTTCAACATCAGTCCTTCCAATGAACACCCAGGACTGATCTCCTTTAGGATGGACTGGTTGGATCTCCTTGCAGTCCAAGGGATTCTCAAGAGTCTTCTCCAACACCACAGTTCAAACGCATTAATTCTTCAGCGCTCAGCTTTCTTCACCATCCAACTCTCACATCCATACATGACTACTGGAAAAACCATAGTCTTGACTAGATGGACCTTTGTTGGTAAAGTAATATCTCTGCTCTTCAATATGCTATCTAGGTTGGTCATAACTTTCCTTCCAAGGAGTAAGCATCTTTTAATTTCATGGCTGCAATCACTATCTGCAGTGATTTTGGAGCCCCCAAAATTTAAGTCTGACACTGTTTCCACTGTTTCCCCATCTACTTCCCATGAAGTGATGGGACCAGATGCCATGATCTTAGTTTTCTGAATGTTGAGCTTTAAGCCAACTTTTTCAGTCTCCTCTTTTCCTCTCATCAAGAGGCTTTTTAGTTCTTCTTCACTTTTTGCCATAAGGGTAGTGTCATCTGCATATCTGAGGTTATTGATATTTCTCCTGGTGATTGATGGAAATTATAGATAGTCGATGTTTGTTTTCAATGACCCATTTTACCCTTCCCCTTCGGCAAATGGTCAATACCATATGATTTCCTAAAATTAACACCCCCCTCAAATTTCCTAATGAATTTTCAGGTTCCCTGAAATCCTAAATCTTGGAAACAGTTATGCTAAGTGTTATATCTGTGTCTCTACCATCCTAGACCTGCATCTCCAAACTCCATCAACAGAGAGAGTCTAAGGTTAAAGTAGAAGGAATTGGGAAGAAGAAGAAAATCCCATTTACTATAGAAATATATTTTTATATTATATAGCAAACATATTTTCCTCTTCAAGAAAATATACAGTCCATGGAATTCTCTAGGCCAGAATACTGGAGCGGTTAGCTGTTCCCTTCTCCAGGGGATCTTCTTAACCTAGGGATTGAACCCAGGTGTCTCACATTGCAGGTAGATTCTTTACCAGCTGAGCCACCAGGGAAGCCCATATATTTAAATTACATGTAATGTAATTATCTATTATGTTAATTGGGTGTGTGTGTATGTGTAGTCAGTCATGTCCAATTCTTTGCAAACCTATGAACTGTAACCTACCAGGCTTCTCTGTCCATGGGATTTTCCAGGCAAAAATACTGAAGTGGGTTGCTATTTCCTTCTCCAGGGGATCTTCCCAACCCAGAGATCATCTTGAGCTTAGGGACATTTTTTACTGAGAGTATTAAGGGTAGAAGCTTTAATTTCTTAGGGGTTTGAGAAGTAGCTTTCAGTTCTGTCTCATCTATTTTCTTTTAGTCTCCTTCCCTCTTTTCATTTCCCCCTCTTCTCAGTTCTGAGCTTGTACCTTCCCTGCTCTCATACTTTAGAGAGCCTAACCTATCACAGCCATTAATGAACTCATTGAGGAACACGTGAGCATCTCTGTCAATGGAGACCCAGTGGTCTGTGTTGGGATGGTGTCACCCTAAACGTCTACCCTCAGAATAAACACTGTTTAGTCCCCAGGAAATCACTTCTCATTCCTTGCCCTTTGTTCTTAAAATAAAAAAGAAGACTTCATCCAAATGCCATGAAGTCTTCCAGGCCGTACCACTGCTGCTTACATTGGAGGCAAACAGTGCTTTGGAGTAATGTGGGAAAAGATTTGTATGACAGAGTGCTTAGGTAAGAAAAAAGACAAATTAATTAACTTGTCAAATCATTTTTCTCTGATAACATGAATATGATGGAGTCTTGTGTGATCAAGTAGCCTTTCCTAGAGGTGCTGATCATCCACTTATTTTTCTTTGTGGTTCCAGAGGTATTTACAAATTAGCTCAATGTTAGGAGCACTGGTACATGAAGGCTGAGGAACATTTTCTAAAATTAAATAATCCAAATGACTACAAGTCTGTATGGATGTGGATCTAGGTATAATGTGAAAAGTGTTTTTCTTTATACTATTACATGGCTCTAGATATTGCTTTAAACGATGGTTAAAACCATGATATGCCAATTTATATACTGAAACTAAAATATTCTGTAATTTTTTGTGGCAGCAATAATCTATCATACACATCTAAATACAATGTTTGCTTATCATATATAAAGGAATTTTATTAACAACTCCCATTACTACTGCCCTTACAGAGTGAATGTCCTCTACATAGAAATTAGCAATTAAAAATTTGCCATAGCACTATATTTCAAGAAATGCATCTATTTTACAATTACTGTCAATAGAACGTAAAATATATGGAAACATTGATTATAACATAAAAAAAGCAAATTTTACGGAATATCTTTGTGAGTTAATGACAGTGCTCTTACTTACCAAACATTGCTAGCCCATCAAGGTAACACTCAGACATGCCCAATGTAATTATATCCAGTCATCTATGAGAGTTTGTTGGCTTTCAGTCATATAAAAACCATAGCTTTAAACAACATTTTTCACCCTATTATTGTGAATATGTATTTGTACAGGAAGGGGGTGGACTACATATTATCAAACAGGTTAACTCGTTTTAAGTCTTACAATTATTTATATTTATGCCTGTGGGTTTCCATTTGAATACCTGCCAAGTTTGTCTTTATTCCTTCACTCTTCCTTCTTTTTGTCTCTCCTCCTTTTGATACGTGTCTATTTCTCCTTCTTATTTCTCTCTTCTCTCCTCTTTGGCTTTATCTCAAAGTAAGTCTTATTGTATTATCTCAAATGCTTAATAAACACAGTCTTTTATTTGGGGGAAATCAAAGCAAATCGATCTCCCAGATGGCAAGAAAAGCCCATCTTAGCCAGGGTGGAGAAGGCCATGAAGGTGGAATTATCCTCCTCTTTCTTTAGGGTCCTGTCACAAACCAGGAAGCTTACACAAAAATCAAAAGGCCCTCACATGACAGGACCTGAGGTCGATTACCGACATTTTGTGTCCCAAGCCGAGGGCCTCAATGAAGGTAACCAGTTCTGCAGCTGCCTCACAAAGCTGGGACCCAGTCATCACTGCTCCTGGGAGACTGGTGGTTGGAGTCTAACCTCTTCAATATCCCTCAGTCATTCCCTTACGGGGTCCCACCACCTGCCAAGGTGCAGGAGGGCTGGTGTGCATCATACTCTTTGAGGAGTCTGCCCCAACCCCTTTCCAGTCTGGAGAAAGTATCTCTGCTTCCTCTAGCAACCTTCAAATTCCCCCAGCCTCTTCTTCCAGGATGATTCCTTCAGGAATCGCATGCTTCTGGAAAACATGCCTGAGCATCAAATTATCAAAAGGCAGCTTCCACATTTATGAATTACAAACTCATCTAAAGCAAGGGACTGGACACAAAGACTGGGCTGTCTACTTGGAAAAGGGGAAAAATATATATATAGAAAGTGTTAGTTGCTCAGTCATGTCTGGCTCTTTGCAACCTGGTGGGCTATAGCCTGACAGGCTCCTTTTGCCATGGGATTCTTCAGGCAAGAATGCTGGAGTGGGTTGTCATTTCCTCCTCCAGGGGATCTTCCCAACCCAGGGGTAGAACCTGGGTCTCCTGCATCACAGGCAGATTCTTTACCATCTGAGCCACCAGAGAAGAACAAAACATATTAATGTTTTAAAAAAATATCTTACACATTTGGACTTAGGGCATGAGATGAAGAGGGCAGTGTCTACTTAGTTCTGAAGATCTAAGAAGGACTGGACAATAAAAACAAAGGCCCAGCTAGAATTAGAATTGATTTCAGTTTTTAAGGGAACTTTCAGATTTCTTCTAGGTTATCCATTCAGCTCACTGGAAAAGCGATGGAGACAAGGGCTCAAGATTGTACTGCTGGCCAGAAATGAAGTCAGTGTACTTGGCTGCTGCATTCCTTGGGGTGTGTCTTGGAACTTTGTGATTTTTCTCAAGCTCCTGGTCCTGCATCTCTTTAACATCTGCCTGTTGTCCCATATGTACTAAAATATAGACAAAATTAAACATGCTTAGGGGAAAGTTTTTTACTTCTTTTATTCATTAATTCATTCAAGGAGTATTTGTTGAGAGCCTTCTAATTGCCAGGCATTGTACTAGGTGCTGGATGTGGGTGTGTGTGTATGTGTGCTTATTTTCTCCAACTCTTTGGGGTCCCAAATGTGCTAGGTGTATATTGGTGAATAAAATAGACATGCGCTGCCTTATGGAATTTGTAGTTTAATAGATGAGATATTTCCACTCATCTCACACACTAGCAAAATGATGCTCAAAATTCTCCAAGCCAGGCTTAAACAGTACGTGGACCATGAAGTTCCAGATATTCAAGCTGGATTTAGAAAAGGCAAAGGAACTAGAAATCAAATTGCCAACATCCACTGGATCATCAAAAAAGCAACAGAGGTCCAGAAAAACATTTACTTCTGCTTTATTGACTATGCCAAAGCCTTTGACTGTGTGGATCACAACAAACTGTGGCAAATTCTTAAAGAGATGGGAATATCAGACCACTTGACCTGCCTCTTGAGAAATCTGTATGCAGGTCAAGAAGCAACAGTTAGAACTGTCAATGGAACAACAGACTGGTTCCAAATAGGGAAAGGAGTACATCAAGGCTGTATATTGTCACTCTGCTTATTTAACTTATATGCAGAGTACATCATGTGGAATGCTGGGCTGGAGGAAGCACAAGCTGGAATCAAGATTCCCGGGATAAATATCAATAATCTCAGATATGCAGATGACACCACCTTTAAGGCAGAAAGCAAAGAAGAACTAAAGAACCTCTTGATGAAAGTGAAAGAAGAGAGTGAAAAAGTTGGCTTAAAGCTCAGCATTCAGAAAACTAAGATCATGGCATCTGGTTCAATCACTTCATGGCAAACAGATGGGGAAACAATGGAAACAGTGAGAGACTTTATTTTGGGGGGCTGTAAAATCACTACAGATGGTGACTGCATCCATGAAATGAAAAAATGCTTGCTCCTTGAAATAAAAGCTATGACCGACCTAGCTGCTACTGCTGCTAAGTAGCTTCAGTCATGTCCGAGTCTGTGTGACCCCATAGAAGGCAGCCCACCAGGCTCCCCATCCCTGGGATTCTCCAGGCAAGAACACTGGAGTGGGTTGCTATTTCCTTCTCCAATGCATGAAAGTGAAAAGTGAAAGTGAAGTTGTTCAGTCATATCTGACTTCGCAACACCATGGACTGCAGCCTACCAGGTTCCTCCGTCCATGGGATTTTCCAGGCAAGAGTACTGGAGTGGGGTGCCATTGCCTTTTCCGTGACCAACCTAGAGAGCATATTAAAAAGCAGAGACATTACTTTGCCAACAAAGGTCTGTCTAGTCAAAGCTATGGTTTTTCCAATAGTCATGTGAGGATGTGAGAGTTGGACTATAAAGAAAACTGAGTGCTGAAGAACTGATGCTTTTGAACTGTGGTGTTGGAGAAGACTCTTGAGAGTCCCTTGGGCTGCAAGGAGATCCAACCAGTCCATCCTAAAAGGAAATCAGTCCTTTTGTATTCATTGGAATATATTCATTGGAATATTCATTGGAAGGACTGATGTTGAAGCTGAGACTCCACTACTTTGGCCACCTGATGCAAAGAACTGAGTCACTGGAAAAGACTCTGATGCTGGGAAAGATTGAAGGTGGGAGGAGAAGGGGACGACGGAGGATGAGATGGCTGGATGGCTTCACCGACTCGATGGACATGAGTTTGAGTAAGCTCCAGGAGTTGGTGATGGACAGGAAGACTGGTGTGCTGCAGTCCATGGGGTCACAAGGAGTTGGACATGACTGAGTGACTGAACTGAACTGAGATGAAATAGTAAACAAGAAAACAAATAAATATGAAAGAACCTAAAACAATAGAAGAGTTGAAGGAGTTAGGAAGGTTTGACCTTCTCCATAGAAGGCTCAGAGGAACTTTTTAACTCTGAGAAGAGACATGTTCTATAACTTGATAGAGATTTGGCTTACATAGTCATATGTGTTACCAATTGTCATATGATGATTTACTTAATATTTGTTCATTTCACTATATATATTATATAGAAATATATAAGGCAGGAAGACAAAAAGTCAAAGAGAAAGGAAGAAATAAAAACGACTGCTGAACTTTAATTATAGATGCATGTTGGAATTTTGGGGGTGAATTGTACTGATGTCTATAATTTACTCTGAAGTACATGAGAAAGTAACATGGACTGATGTATGGATATATAGCTGGAAATGCAATAGGGCAAATATAATCAAATGTTAAGAATGTAGAATCTAGGTTGTGAGTATATAGAGATTCACTCTACAATTCTCCAGCTTTTTTTTTTTTTGGTATTTCAGTATATTCTTAATTAAATGTTCAGGAAAAAACAGTCACCATTCATTGATGACTTACTACAATCTGTTAGTTATTGTGCTATGCATATTTGATCTATTACTTGAAATACTGAAGAGAACAGTTAATAGTAGATATTGCATAATCTTTTGTTGTAAATTACTAAGTCTCTAATTGTAAATTAAGAAACTGGGGCTAAGAAAAGTCATACAACTTGCCTAGGGCCATCTAATTCAGTGGCAGGCCTGTCTTCAAAGTCTGCACCTGTGCTAGCCAGTATAGCACCCACTGGTCATACATGGCTCTTGAGCACCGGAATGTAGCCAGTGACTGAAGAAATGAATTTATAATTTTATTTAATTTTAAACTGAAATAAATTAAATTCAGTTCTTAGAAAACTCACTTCAGTTACTGGAAAAGTTTCAAGGATGTTTTAAGGTACTTTTTCAAATGTAGTATTTATGAATTCTAGATTCTTACTAAATATTCCCAATAAAAATTTAGCATTCAAACTGGAATGTACCATGAATGTAACAATAAACATTGTGGGAAAAAAGACATGTGGAAAAAAAGAATGTAGACTATCTCATTTATAATTTTTATATTGGTGAAATGCAGAGATGATGATATATTTTAAAAATATCTAAATATAATTTTTTAATATTTAAATATAAAAATATTTATTTTGGGCTGCCTCTGGTTTTCATTGCAGTATTCAGTCTCTCAAGTTGTGGTGCGAGGGCCTAGTCATGTGGGATCTTAGTTCCCAAAGCAGGGCCTGGATCTGTGTCCCCTGCATTGGTGGATGGATTCTTAACCACTGGACTGCCAGGGAATTCCCTGAAATGACAATATTCTGATGCAATGTGTTCAATTTTAAATATTAAAATTAGCTTTCATTTAAAAAATGATTACATGTGAATAATATTATATTTCTATTGGACAAACTTGGCCTATAGTCTTCCTAGTATATACCAGCATGTAACATATTCATATTTAGGCTAAGGAATACAAGTTACCAGAAGCAGGGGTGGGGTGTGGTGAGTTGGCCATGTACCAGTTCACCAAGATTTTTTGTAACTATGTGATCCTGATCCTGAGAAGTTTTATTTAGTGCTTACTATGTACCAGGGACTATTTTCAACTGTTGACATTTATAAATTCAAGGATATTTAATCATTACCACAACTCTATGAGGTAGGTACTATTATTATTCCCATTTTACAAATGGGGAAACTGAGGCCCAAGAGTACATACATGAATATTTAGTTGCAGCTAAATCCAAGTAAAGGAACCACTGCCACTGAGATACACTCAGAATTTAAAACTTACTCTTTCAGAACTTGTTTACATGGCTTCAATTTAGAGATTTGGTTTCAGTCTCTCAGACTCTTGAGAACATTTCCCTCCAAGGACACTGGCCCTTTTCCCATGCACAAGCAGCTTTTTGAATTGTGCATCCCTTCCCAGAATTCTAAGACATTTATTCAAACAATGTGGATCAAACTAGATAATTGGCCAACAGGAGTACACTGTAGCTGAGCAAATGGGTTATTAGAGGGGTCCCATTTGAGAATTTATCGTTTTCTTTCAGTAGAAAGGGCAGTTTAATCTCTCTAAAAGCCTGCCACATCCTGTGATAATTGACTTAGCAATGGATTTGCCTTGCAGAAAGCTTCTGCATTTCTGTGGCAATGATGCTGATGGAGGTCTTGAAGAGGCCCAGGAACTGCTGGGTTGTTCTTCCTAAATATTCACAGAGGCAGAGAAGGTGACTACTGCATTCGGAGGCAGTTAATTCCCTAAGTGCAAGGCTTTGTTCATTTTGAAGAAAACTTGGATTGGCTGGTGTTCTAGAAAGTGCAACAGAGAAACTCAAGTGAGTTGTCAAAAAGTTACTTGAACAGCTTCGGCAGTAGTCACTGTTGGTTTTCAGTACCAGAGATCAAGTCTTTCCCCTGTTTTATAAGTATGCCTTAACATCTGGGTCAATACCAATGTCAGTTATAATCTATGTCTATTTCCAGAAGGCATTGCCTGCTGTGGTTATGAGACCCAGCGTGTGTAGGCTGTTAGCACACTGGCAAAGATTTCAAACGGTAAAAGAGGAAGCTCTAAAAATTCAGGAGAATGCCACCCTAGTGCCAGTCCTCAAGTGAGTAGAAGGTGATAACCTGGGAAAGTCTTAAAGAGCAGAGCACTCTGAGGATGGCCAGTGGTAACACTCACATTCTTCTAAAAGCGCAGAAGGTGCCAAATATAAATATCCAAAAGGTGTTACCTTCCGAGACCACAAAGTTAAAGTGTTCAGATTTGTTAATCACCAGTGACAGATGGTGGGGAATGTGTTGCATTCCGATGGGTCTACACTATTGCTACTTTTTTTTTTTTCATAATTTTATTTATCTATGGCTGTACTGGGTCTTCATTGCTATGTGGGTTTTTTCCTCCAGTTGTGGTGAGCCAGGGCTTCTTTGTAGTTGTGGTGGTCAAGCTTCTCATTACAATGGCTTCTTTGTTGCAGAGTATCGGTTCTATGTGGGCAGACTTCAGTAGTTGCAGCACCTGGGCTCAATAGTTGCATCCCCCATGCTCTAGAGCACAGGCTCAGTAGTTGTGGCACATGGGTTTAGTTGCCCCTCAGCATGGAGGATCTTCCCAGTGAAGTCAAGTGAAAGTGCTGGAGTGGGTAGCCTTTCCCTTCTTCAGGGGATCTTCCCAACTCAGGTCTCCTGCATTGCAGGCGGATTCTTTACCAGCTGAACCACAAGGGAAGCCCAGAATGTTCCCAGACCAGGGATCAAACGTGTGTCTCCTGCATTGGCAAGTGGATTCTTTACCACTGAACCACCAAGGAAGTCCTAGACCTTTGCTACTTAAAACGTGGTCCTGACCAGCAGCATCAGCATCACCAGGAGGCTTGTTGGAAATTCAAACTCACAGATCTCACCTCACATCTTCGGAGTCAGGATTTCTGGGACTGCTGGTCAAGAATCTGCATTTTAACAATATTGCTATATCAGTACTTCTCAAACCATCTATGATGACAGGTATATTTTGTTTTACTTTGTCATTAACCAGTCCTTTTGTGTTCCTTATGAAAAATGTTTTGCCTCAGGTAAATAGCAGGGAGGGAACACAGTTTCACCCATCAACAGAAAATTAGATTAAAGATTCACTGAGCATGGCCTTGCTCATCAGAACAAGACCCAGTTTCCTCATCAGTTAGTCTCTCCCATCAGGAAGCTTCCATTAGCCTCTTATCCTTCTCCATCAGAGGGCAGACAGACTGAAAATCACAATCACAGAAAACTAACCAATTTAATCACATGGACCACAGCCTTGTCTAACTCAATGGAACTATGAGCCTGCCTTGTAGGGCCACCCAATACAGACGGGTCATGGTAGAGAGTTCTGACAATTTGGGGTCCACTGGAGAAGGGAATGGCAAACCACTTCAATATTCTTGCCTTGAGAACTCCATGAACAGTATGAAAAGGCAAAAAGATAACATACTGAGAGATGAACTCCCCAGGTCAGTAGGTGCCCAATATGCTACTGGAGATCAGTGGAGAAATAACACCAGAAAGAATGAAGAGACAGAGCCAAAGCAAAAACAACACCCAGTTGTGGATGTGACTGATGATGGAAGCAAGATCTGATGCTATAAAGAGCAATATTGCCTAGGATCCTGGAATGTTAGGTTCATGAATCAAGGCAAATTGGAAGTGGTCAAACAGGAGATGGCAAGAGTGACCATCGACATTTTAGGAATCAGTGAACTAAAATGGACTGGAGTGGATGAGTTTAACTCAGATGACCATTATATCTACTACTGTAGGCAGGAATCGCTTAGAAGAAATGGAGTAGCCATCATAGTCAATAAAAGAGTCCGAAATGCAGTACTTGGATGCAATTGCAAAAATGATAGAATGAACTCTTTTCGTTTCCAAGGCACACCATTCAATATCATGGTAATACAAGTCTATGCCCCACCAGTAATGCTGAAGAAGCTGAAGTTGAACAGTTCTATGAACACTGACAAGACCTTCTAGAATGAACACCCAAAAAAGATGTCTTTTTCATTATAGGGGACTGGAATGCAAAAGTAGGAAGTCAGGAAACACCTGGAGTAACAGGCAAATTTGGCCTTGGAGTACAGAATGTAGCAGGACAAAGGCTAAAAGTTTTGCCAAGAGAACACACTGGTCATAGCAAACACCCTCTTCCAACAACACAAGAGAAGACTACAAATGGACATCACAGGTGGTCAACTGAAATCAGATTGATTATATTCTTTGCAGCCAAAGATGGAAAAGTTCTGTACAGTCAGCAAAAACAAGACCAGAAGCTGACTGTGGCTCAGATCTTGAATCCTTATTGCCAAATTCAGAGTTAAATTGAAAAAAAGTAGGGAAAACCACTAGACCATCCAGGTATGACCTAAATCAAATTCCTTATGATTATACACTAGAAGTGAGAAATAGATTTAAGGGACTAGATCTGAAAGACAAGTTCATGACATTGTACAGGAGACAGGGATCAAGACCATCTCCAAGAAAAAGAAATGCAAAAAAGCAAAATGGCTGTCTGAGGAGGCCTTACAAATAGCTGTGAAAAGAAGAGAAGAGAAAAGCGAAGGAGAAAAGGAAAGATGCACACATTTGAATGCAGAGTTCCAAAGAATAGCAAGGAGAGATAAGAAAGGCTTCCTCAGCAATCAGTGCAAAGAAATAGAGGAAAATAACAGAATGGGAAAGACTAGAAATCTTTTCAAGAAAATTAGATATACCAAGGGAACATTTCATGCAAAGATGGGCTCAATAAAGGACAGAAATGGTATGGACCTAACAGAAGCAGAAGATATTAAGAAGAGGGGGCAAGAATACACAGAAGAACTGTACAAAAAAGATCTTCATGACCCAGATAATCACGATGGTGTGATCACTCACCTAGAGTCAGACATCCTGGAATGTGAAATCAAGTAGGCCTTAGAAAGTATCACTATGAAGAAAGCTAGTGGAGTTGATGGAATTCCAGTGGAGCTATTTAAAATCCTACAAGATGATGTTGCAAAAGTGCTGCACTCAATATGCCACCAAATTTGGCAAGCTCAGCAATGGCCCCAGGATTGGAAAAGGTCAGTTTTCATTCCAGTTCCTAAGAAAGGCAATGCCAAAGAATGCTCGAACTACTGCACAATTGCACTCATCTTACATATTAGTAAAATAATGCTCAAAATTCTCCAAGCCAGGCTTTAACAATACGTGAACCATGAAATTCCAGATGTTCAAGCTGGATTTACAAAAGGCAGAGGAACCAGAAATCAAATTGCCAATATCCATTGGATCATTGAAAAGCAAAAGAGTTCCAGAAAAACATCTATTTCTGCTTTATTGACTCTGCCAAAGCTTTGACTGTGTGGATCACAACAAACTGTGGCAAATTCTTAAAGAGATGGGAATACCAGATCACCTCGCCTGCCTCCTTAGAAATCTGTATGCAGGTCAAGAAGCAACAGTTAGAACTGTCAGTGGAACACACTGGTTCCAAATAGGGAAAGGAGTACATCAAGGCTATATATTGTCACCCTGCTTATTTAACTTATATGCAGAGTACATCATGAGAAATGCTGGGCTGGAGGAAGCACAAGGTGGAATCAAGATTCCAGGGATAAATATCAATAATCTCAGATATGCAGATGACACCACCTTTAAGGCAGAAAGCAAAGAAGAACTAAAGAGCCTCTTGATGAAAGTGAAAGAGGAGAGTGAAAAAGTTGGCTTAAAGCTCAGCTTTCAGAAAACTAAGATCATGGCATCTGGTCCCATCACTTCATGGCAAATAGATGGGGAAACAGTGGGTGACTTTATTTTTGGGGGTTCCAAAATCACTGCAGATGGTAACTGCAGCCATGAAATTAAAAGCCATTTACTCTTTGGAAGAAAAGTTATGACCAGCCTAGATAGCATATTAAAAAGCAGAGACATTACTTTGCCAACAAAGGTCTGTCTAGTCAAGGCAATGATTTTTCCAGTAGTCATGTCAGGATGTGAGAGTTGGACTATAAAAAAAGCTGAGCACTGAAGAATTGATGCTTTTGAACTGTGGTGTTGGAGAAGACTCTTGAGAGTCCCTTGGACTGCAAGGAGATCCAACCAGTCCATCCTAAAGGAAATCAATCCTGAATGTGCATTGGAAGGACTTATGTTGAAGCTGAAACTCCAATACTTTGGCCACCTGATGTGAAGAACTGACTCATTGGAAAAGACCTGATGCTGGGAAAGATTGAAGGCAGGAGAAGGGGACAGTAGAGGATGAGGTAGTTGGATGTCATTACTGACTAAATGGACAGGAGTTTGAGTGCACTCCAGGAGTTGGTGATGGACAGGAAGGCCTGGTATGCTGCAGTCCATGGGGTCACAAAGAGATGGGCACGACTGAGAGACTGAACTGAAGTGAATTCTTTTGTAACACATAATAGACATCAAGAAAAATTCAGTAATCATTCCCTGGGCTGTTTCAACAATATCCTTATATATCCTATATAAGTTTTAAACACTTAGTTCCCAATTTGTTCTGTCAACTTTTTTTTTATTGGAGTTGGTAATAGTTGTTCATGGGATGGTGCCAGTCTGTGGACCACACATTGAGTAACACTTGTGTAAGCCATAGCTCTCTAGTACACTGGTATTCCTCAGGCCAGAGTGGTCACTGCTCTTGCCTGGAACTCATGCATCTTTCCTACAGAACAGCAGTGAGCCTCCTAGAGAATAAAGACATAGTTAGGAGAGTTAATCAGGAACCACTCCTTCTATTTAACTTCATCATACAGGTATCAATGCTAAGCACACTTTCAAATAACCCATTTTACTGAACCATCTCAGGCACCGTTTGTTCATGGGTAGATCACCTTCTCATGTTATTACATTAGGATGGTGAGTTACAAAGACTTTTCATATAGTATTACTGTTGTGGTTCATGAAACTCACAGTTGACATGAGCATGTAGATGTTATGAAGTAAAGTATATTTGTTTTTGTATCTCTCTTCCAATAGGGCTGAATTTCTAATTTTCTGCTGAAAGGCTGTGTTGCAGAATTTGGCTAGTCAGATGACATTTGGAGTTCATCGAATTGTAACAGGTGAATAAACACAGGGAGAATGATTCTTTCCTGAACTTGATTTTAGAGTTGTCGTTGACACACACATTGAGGTGTTTAATAAAAAGTTTGCTTTAATCTCTACTCCCATTTGGTCATCCTCATCCCATAGCCACATCTCTTAAAATTTCATTCAAATACATTAGGGCTTATTACATCCCTTGTTTATATTAGAGATTCTGTAACAGAAGGTGTCAATGATGTAAACATTACATAAAAGTAAAGGCTTCAGAAATGAAAGCAGTGCTTAATGGAGCTGCTTTGCTAGTGGGAAATGAATTCAGATATTATCCAGAACCAGTTCTTACTCTGAGACGCTCCCCACTTACAAAGAGTGTCAAAGAACCTTTTAGGAACCTTCAAAAAAATATCTATGGTTGTTTACATGAAAGTGTTTCAAACTCTTCATCTCCTATAAATTGTGTACAGCCAAGTGGGTGCATTAGGATTTATACTGAATCTCTTTATCTGGTAAGATAAAAGAAATGTTTATAATTTCCTTGAAATGTATTTGCTTTCCTCCTGGCTTTAGATAACACCGTTAACCCTCTAAAAGGAGCCATTTATGAAATAGTTGTTTAACCTACAACACAAACAGTAGCATAAGCCCTTTGGTATTCTCTAAGTCCAAAAATGAATAATTGTGCCTTTTTCAATTATTTGACCTCTTCTGTACGAAGGAGCCTGGTTTGTGAAGTTTATCCAGTTGTTAGGAATAACTGTGGGAAATCATTTTCAGTGGTTTCTCACTTTGGTTTCTTGAACTCACATGTGATGAAAATGTACCCTAAAGAAATTGCAAACTAAAACCACAATAAGATCCTATTTTACACCCACCAGAGGGGCAGATGAAGAAAAAGGCTAACAGTGCCAAGTGTCGGTAAGGATGTGAGGCAAACAGAACTCTCCTACAAGCTAGTGGTAAGTGTGAACTGGTACAGCTGCTTTGGAAAACAATTTGATCCTCTGCAGTAAAGCAATTACATGCCAGCCATCTCACCTGGAAGCCAGCCCTCAGAATCTTGTCCCCAGGAGTAAGGCAGAGGCTGGCTCTTCGCTCTCCAGTCCCATTCCTCATCCCAGATACACTGGGAGACTGTATCTCCCAACTTCCTTTGCAGTTAGGATTGGGCCATGGGATCTGGGATCTAGAAACTTTAACATGGTGGACATGACATGATATACAGACTTGACCATAAACCAGTAACACAATATCCACACTTTGTCACTCTCCTTGCTTTGGGCTAAATGCAGAGGAACCACCCTGAAGGGTCAACCAGATGGTAGGAGCCTGGGTCCCCAAATCACCTCATTGAAGGCCAATAAAAACCCAATCAGAAGATGATGTGAGCAAGAAATAAGTCTTTATTTTGTGAAACCAGTGAGATATGGGGACTGTTAGTTTCACTTTACCATAAAATAATATAAGGGATCACAGCCCCTTTCTTCAAAGCAACTGCTGACAAAGGACTCTGCTGGGCTGAACTCAGATAATTATCTGGGACAAGTCTGCTTGGCATAAAAAGAGGGATTTATCATCTTTCCTTACTCCTTCAAAATGGATAGACAAACAGGTTTTGCCCCTGTGCTGGGTGATCACTGAGTTGCTGTTATATATAAATGCTTCAACTGAATTTAAAAAAAAAAATTCATCCCACATAGACTTTCTGATTGTCCGGGACTTTGAACACTGAATTACTTATTCAAATGATATAAGAGCTGGATATTTTTAGCAGAAGGTGTGATATGATTTAAGAGATGATATAATCCTATAAATGTCTGGACAGGCTGCTTTGTATGCTTTAGGGTCAATTAGGAACAATAAGCCCATTGGATGAAGGAGGGTACAAGATCCAAATGCTATTTTATGTATGTGGAATTTGGAGACAGAAATGCCCAGAGGGAAAAGACTAGAGTCCAAAGCAGATGAGCAGACAAAACTGATGGCCAGGAAGGGAGTTTTCCAGTGATTGGTTTGCTTTTTGTTTTTTATTTATTTATTTATTTTTTCTGGTAAGAAAAGAAGATAAAATGCAGACTGTAGTCACAGTGATGGGACCTGTAAGTGACACTTTTGTGCTCATGATGGAGATGCGGTGGCCCAAAGTGGGTTTACTATTCCTTACAGAAGGAAAAGAATAAGCTTGTACTTGGTCTAGGACACACAGTGACATTGGGGCAACTATAATGGCTGGTTAACCTCTCAAGAAGTGACACATCAGCTGAAACATTTGAAGTGGTTGGGTCTTGTCACCTGGGGCCTTGCCTGTTTGCTTTTCAAATGCACGTCCAAGAAACAGCCTGGTCACTGGTCAACGCATAAGTCCAACTTAATGTTGATTCTATCACGTGGTACAGGTGTTGCCCCGAGTAAATTCTATCACTCTCTGGAGCTACAGTGCCCACCCACATCTATAAAATGAGGATTCCATAGAAACTTCATGAGATGCAAAGGATAAAACATGTGAAAACAACTCAAGTGGTGCCTGGTATGCGACCAGCACTCAGTCATATTCACTCCCTTAATTCTTTCCTCTATTTGATAGTAAGTTTCCTGAGGGAAGCATCAGGGGATAGTCATGCTGCATTGCCCCAAGGGCCTGAATACCATCTAGAACGTTGCAGATGCTTGATAAATGTTTATTAAATGTGCAACAGAAAGGGCTGCGGTGAAACTCTGGAGCTAACTCTTGGATCCTAGTAAATTAACATACTGACTTTTTTATGAATTTCCCTTAAGATGAGTGTGTTAGGAACACCTTAGTCTCAGCAGCATTTAACAGAGACCCAAGTGACTGGGGCTGAAAAGATTCAAGTTGACTTCTCTCTCACATAAAAATCATGTAAAAGGCAGAGCAAGGCTGGTGTAGTGACTCCATTGTATGTCCTGGTGGCCTTTGACCTTTGTCCACGGATGGAGCAAAGGGAGTGCGGGGTGGTGCGCGCTGCCACTGCCTTTAATGACACACCCAGGAATCTCTCGTCTCTCACCTCCTGTTACCAGAAGTTCTTGCTACAACAGTGGCTGGGAATGGAATTTTTATCCCAAGCATCCAGGTAGCTTCAGTTACTTGGAAAGGGAGACTAGATACTAGAAAATAGCCTGAAGTTTCTTCCATGGTCTTTCCTATATAATAGTTTTTGAAAAATGGAATGATTGCTGGCCTACTATGCTGGGCCACTTGGATGGCAGCCACTTCCCAGTGATGCAGCAGCGAAAGTCTAGAAGCATCCTGACTCCCAGATAAATGAGGAGCCTCCAGAGAGTCTTCTTGAATTGTCCATTTATGGGTGAGAAATAAATTGCTTTTTTGAAATCCATATTATTTTGGATCTTTAAAATTCACAACTGAATGTACAGTTTAAATAATGCACAGGGCTGGTGTACAGATGGCTCTTTGTAGCTGTGTGTGACATGAAGGGACTTTTGCCTTCCTTCCCACAGAGGAGCAAGCGGTCCCTTTCTCTTCTGACTCGGCAGCTACACTGACTGGCAGGAAACCACTCTTCTCTCCACCCAGCTGTGACTTCAGTCTATGAGCTAAAATTGAAGTCAGGGGTGAGTTAATGTACTGTATTGTACCTCAGTACCTCCAGTTTATCTCTTCTCACTTATTGGGTTTGTACTTGTGTTTTATATCAGCAGTACATATTGTACGATACAAAAAAAAATCAAGCCAATCAGAAGTAATCAGATTATAAAACACAGTCCTCCTCTCTGTAGGAAATCTCAGTATGTGAAAATTCAGATACATTGAAAATGATGCGCTCTTGCTCTTCTAGAAGCTGCCCTTTCAGCATGGCCCCTCTGGCCAGCAGATACCACAGGATGAGAGCCGTGCCCAGGCCAGCACCCACAGCTCAGCCAGGCTGAGCTCCCAGCAGCCAGGTCTAGGTCTGATGGCCATGCCATTGCAGCCAGTGTGGCTGCGGGTTCTGTGTTTGGCCACACTCTAGGTCATGCCATCACTGGGGCTTTGGAGGAAGAGGTTTGCAAGGCCTGCCGTCACTTACCAGGAGCCTCAGGGACTCAGCTGTCAGAGCAGCAGTCGCAGCATGGCCCATGCTTCTTTCCGGTGAAACTCTTTTTGGCACATGTCCAGACCAGGGTGACCTTAAGCTTTGTGAGGGTTTCATCAGGTTTCTGAAACAGTGCAGACTGGCGAACAGATTAGCTTAATCATGAACTTCCAATTGAAGACATGCAAAATCATCTCTCATGACCATGTTGATTTAACATTAAGAATATAGCTGATGGTGAAGACATACAGTAGGAAACCACCTCTTCTCAATTATTAATACCTTTTGTGCTCCAGGATTGAGTGGAAGAAGGTGTTTTCACTCTATAGAAGTTCGTTGAGATGGTATTGAGTTTGGGGCTGGGCAGATGTCTGTGTGGCCTCTTAAACATGTTTTTCTGATGTTATTGGGGAGAATTCATTCGAATAAAGTGATTTTTCTTTAAAAAAATGCATCTCTAAGATGAAGCTCATTACAAAATAATTTGCTGAATTCCTATATACTTTTACATAGTGACATTTTCTTACACATTTACAATACTGTGTCCAAATTACTTCAACTTTTTACCTAATTTGTCTGTTACATAAAATGGATACATGAGCTTAAAGAGCCATTCTGGGTCTGAATAAAAGAGATGCAATTTTATCAATATAACATTGTTTTCCACCTTGACATTAACAAACTGTATGAATAACTGAAAGGAATACTAAAGAAATATTTTCTAAAGAACAATAAAGGAATGAAAATGGTGTTCTAGTTTGCACAAGATCAAGCTATCCTTATTTCTTCCTGCTGTTTTACCATAAGCTTTGACACTTCTTTCCCCTCACATTTTAGAATTCATACCTTGTGTACTTTATAGTTTATACCTTGTATGTTTTTAATGTCATTAAAAAAAAATGTCTAGGCATTTCCCCTTCTTACTCTGTAGCTGTGACAGCACAGAAGGTTGAAACTAAAATAATTATGATCCCTTAAGGCAAGACTTCCAGGTTATGAAGTAGGCCAGGCTTCATCTTAACAGCTTTTTCCTCTAATAACACAGAGAAATAGAAAAAGTGTCTACAAGGAGAAACCAGCCTCTTATCTGAGCTATCTTTTCATTATGAGTTCTTTAAAACACAAAACAAAAAAACAGCAACAAAAAACTGCTTTAATAATCTGTTCCCTTGCTTTTCTTCAGGAAGAACATTTTATGGATTTGAATGTGACATATTTCATGAGCCTCTGAATCTATTTCCTGAGTCTATGCAGAATTCCACTTTTCTGTGAGACATCAACTAAATAACTCATAAGCTTTGCAGCCTTAGTCCCATCTAAAGCTCATGCTGCCACTTCGTGGGGAGGAAAGGCCTTGGCAAACGTCCATGTCCCCACACCAGGCAAGAAAATCAATGTTTGCAAAGAGCATTGAGCACCATCTCTATTGGATTATGCCAGGACAAGGGGACCATTCAGAACCACTATTGGAGCTCAAGTTGAGGTGTATTATCTTCTTTTCCATTACCAGATTAGAAAATCTTTTATCAGTACTCCAGTAAATACAAGTTTATAGAAAGAAATTAAATTAGCAGAGGAAAAGCACACATACAAGTGATATATGAGTATATAAACAACCCTTACACCTGTAGGCACTTTTCTGCTTGGAATATCTGCTCTCCAGCTCATTCTCTTCACTCTCTGCCTCTCGGAAGCAACAAGCTCCCTTTCCAGGGCTGCTTCACCCAAGGCTGGTTTACATTCCCAGCCCTGACCTGCCCAGAGTTCTCTGAGCCTTCTCTAAGACTCCTGTGGACATCCACATCAGAGTTTTTGCTTGCCTGGTTTCTGGGTTCTCCATGTTTGTTGCTGAACCACAGTGCCCTCCAGTTAGAGGAAAGAAGCAGAGAAAATTCCCTCAGATTCACTTCTGAAGTACTGCTTTACTTTGTCTTCTTGCCACTGTGTTGCTGGCCCATCTCCTGCCTCTATCTATCTTCAAGCCAGACAAAGAAAAAAATGAGAAAAATATCAAGCAACTCCTCTCCCTGCTTCAGAAATGACCAGCAGAACTCCACCTAACCACGGACCAGGTGTTTCCGGCTCACATTCTCCTGCCTGACAGACCGCCTGCGCGGGGGCTCTGGTAACCACTTTCTGTTCTGCCTTTTGTTTAGTTTCTGCATGAACCATAGGCACCGCCCCCGCCCCCCGCCCCCACTGTTGAGGACAGTGGAGTGGAATGTCAGCCATTTTAGTCCTCCTGGTTTGCAAGCTTATTGTCTGTGTGATCTCAGATGTCATTTTACCTCCTTGAGCCTCCGTTTCTTCATCTGTAAACTGAATATACACATGCCCACCTGATGAGTCAGAAGGAGCCAACAAACCCTCAGACTTAGTCTCTGTATAGTTTTTAGAAGATTAACCACACGTGTTCTATTAATAGTTAAAAGGCAGACCCACTTAAGAAAGCAGAAATGGAAGTATCAAAATCTAGAGATTTTCTAATGATGTGCTTCTGTGAAGTTTAGCTGCATTAATTAATTTAGCTGGGTGGGGGTGGGTGAGGGCTCCTCCACGTGGTGGCCGCTCCAAGAGGCTGGCCCTCCTCTGCTTTCCCTTAGAACAGTTCTCTGTAGAGCCCAATGGTCATGATGTGACCAATGTCCAGATTCGTGGTGGAAGTCCCGAGGAAATCAGGCAAGGAGGGTGAGAAGTATCCTAGTCCCAGGCAGGACATTTGGAACGTCGGGTTTTTCTTCCTTGAGCAGGCTTGTGGTGTGTGGTCACTTCAAGCAGAAAGGGTAGAGGAGTGACCCTGAGGGTGTGTGACCACTCACACACCACGCGAGACTTCTTGAGACTTCCAGGGCTTCCTCACTGGTAGCGAGCTAGGCGATGGAGCATGCGCGCACAACGTGAGGCTTGGCCGGGTTGTGGTCCTTTGAGATGCTTTCTGACATCACTGTGGTTGACCCTGTAACTGCTCACAGCGGTGGTTGTGGATGCAAGGTGACACAAACTGTTGCTGACGAGGGTCCTCTCTTTAGAAAGCCTTCCCGTTTCTCTCCGTGTGTGGTTTTTGTTGGCAGCAAAGAGGTGGGAATCGAATTGTGCTTGGCCTACACTATCCTGGGTGGCTGAGGCCAGGCAGGGTGCAGGGCGCTGGGTATTCTGCATCTAAGGCTGCTGCGGAGAGATGGCTGACCTTTTATTCTTATATCCTATGTGTACACAGTACTGTGCCCTTATAATGGGCCATGCGTTGTTTTCTAAGCTCTCTGCTTGCCTTAGCTCATTTATTCCTCGCAGGACCGCTGTGAGGTGGGCACCAAAACCCTCTGCACAAAGGAACAAACTGAGGCAGAGGGAGGTGACGCTATCTTCATGCCCTTGTATTACTCTGAATCGTTTGGGTTTTGCAGTTTTTAGCTTGTGGTGGCAGTTTCCAGAGGGGTTTTTTTCCTAAATTATCTGGTCTGAACTATATGCTGACCAAGCATTGAAGTGTTTGTTCCAGATGATGACAAACGAATCAGACAGGGCCAGGGAGAGCCCTGTGACGCAGTATCACTGATACTAGACCCTTGCAAGCCACGGAGCAGGTGGCCTGAGTGAGCCACGTATAGGAAACACCTGTAGGTTTCAGCTCTTTACCAGTCTCTTACCGTAAGTCTGTGCTTCTAGAACACATTCCACCTTTCCTTCCAAAGTAAAGGCATCCCTGCAGCCTGCATCCCTTCTCAGGTAACTCCTTAAAGGGGTTTCCATAACCCATGCAATTTGAGTACATCTGTGGAGCAGTTTCCAAGTTGTATATTGTATCTTCAGTCATGCTTACCTTAAAACGAATAAGGAGAGATGAAGAATGGAATTAAATATCCAAAATCACTCCATTCTCAGATTGAACTGAGAATATTAAACATTTCTAAAACTGCTTTAAGATTTGTGTGATGGATGGAGGCAACAGAAAATGAGTCCTCCCAGGGAGGAGAGACATTTGCAGGTTCAAATGTTTCTACTAAAAGCCAGTCCCAGCCTCTTTCCTTCATAAGCAACCGATGCTTCTCATTTTTTTCCACTGGATGGTCTCTTTGTCCTTGCTTTTTCAGAGATTAAATAGTCTTCTTTGTAGGGGGTGGGGGGCATGCTTTAAAGGTCTCACTAGCATCTCATTTGCTCTTTGGAGAGTTGGGTTTGGCAGCAGAGAGGGGAGGGCCTCTTTGGCTTCCAGGAGGAAATGTTCTCCTCCTCTCTCTTCCCTGTTAGCCTTAGTCCAGAGTACAGAGGCCAGCTCCTCCTTGCGAGAGAAGCTCTGATCTGACCACCAGGCTTGGACCAGCTTGGCCTGAGAAGGTGTTGGGATATTGTAACCAACAAGCTACCTGTAATATCAGCTGGTCAATGAGTAGCCTCCCCAGCCCCAAGGCAAAGCTTGGCATTGCTGTTTTAAAATAATAATCTATAATTGTTTTTGTATATCTTAAGCTTAGGGCCAAATAGTTCAAAAATAAAAGGTGAATAGAGAGATTCTTCTTCTACTACTCTATTCTAGTTTAATTTGGGGGCAAGGGGCATTTGTTTTCAAACCTAGGTGATGTTCTGTATCTATTAGGGCCCCCAACTGAATAAAGTATTAAGACAAGTTTCTAGATCTTGATACTAATTTCCATCTTCTACTTTCTCAGGACAGCCTGACTTTTGGCTGTTGAACAGAATGCTTGTGATATGTAAATCTCATAAAAATACATGGAGATTAAAAATATGAGGGCCTGGACACAGACTTAGTCCTCACCTCCTGACACCTCAGCTAGAACACCTGGATAGGGAAGACAGGAAAGGAGAGGGCTTTGGAAGTGAGTAGTGGGAGTGGGCATATGTCGTTTAGCCCATGTGGTCAATAAAAATTTGGAAGGAAGCATGAAGTGTCCCCTAGTCTGAGTATATTTTAGATCCCAATGTTTTCTTTGATTCCTAACAGTTCTCAACTTCTACAGTCTCTTTCTGGTCACAGCCGGAATCTAGTGACTGAAATCAGAAGAATTTCACCTACTCCTAAGTGTGGGCAAGACCAGAAAAAGTGTATATCAATCATCAAGAGTCAAAAACTCAGCTTCAACAATATGTCGCTGGTGAGTTTAACAAGCTTCACTTTTGACATAAACAAAACACAGCATTGTAGTCTTTCCCCATCATACTTTAAGCTTGATTCAGTGGGATTAATTTTCCTCTGCCCCAGGATGTCAACTCTGGCAGATCTTAAGCTTTTGCCTCCAGTCTTATAAAAAAGATCTTCCAAGGTCACTTTAGGTTGCAAACACAATCTCGGTTCAGTAATTAGAATGTCATGGCAAAGATGTTAATCAAAACTTAGAACGTGACAGCATTCAGTTGTTTGCCTTCCTTCAGCTCTGACTTGCATCAGGCATGGTCCTCCTGTCTTTGCTCCTTCTCCCCTGCCCCTTCCTGTTCACCCCGCCTTCCTCTCTCACTTTTCTGCCTGTTGGTTCCTCGCCAAGGTCAAAGATAGAAGGAGAGAGAAGGGAAATGGTTTCACTAGGCTAGCAGCTTTGTTATTCCTGAGCCTACAGCTGCCTTCCTGAGTTAGTTACTGATGGTTAAATAGACCTTTCCCCCATGGCTGCTTTTCTGTGCTGTTTGAGGTACTCTGCTGAACTCTTCCTCTTGCAGCTTCCGTTAGCTATCTGGATTCTTCTCTATTTTGGCTGGCCATTTCTAACTCCTGCCTCAGCCTGTGGGAATCCAGTGACACCCTTCCAACCTCTTCCACTCAGGTCTGCTCACCTTCTAGGTTACCCAGTTGGGCAGGACCCAAGACAAGATGAGCTGGATCTCTCTGGTGTGGCTTACACCAATTCCCAGGATCTTTTGCCCAGTGAGCCTTAAGGTTGCAGGCTGGTACCACCACAGAGCACAGGACAGTGCTCCTTGACAGAATTAAAATTGGTCGGAAACTATCCTGTGTGAAGACTAAGTACGCATAGATATTAGTTAATTTCTGTTTTTCTCAGTTGTGTGCTGTACTTAGTCACTCAGTCATGTCTGACTCTTTATGACCCCAACTCTAGCCTGCCAGGTTCCTCTGTCCATGAGGATTCTCCAGGCAAGAATATTGGGGTGGGTTGCTATGCCCTCCTCCAAGTGTTCTTCCCAACCCAGGGATTGAACCCAGGTCTCCTGCATTGCAGGTGGATTCTTTACCATCTGAGGCTGTAAACCAATATTTCTCTCTGTTAGAGATAACGACACAAAAATTGTATTTGAGCCATCATATATTTTAGAGTTACAAATTCTCCCAGAGAGATATCATACCAATTCTATCTTAATATGGATTATTCAGACTTTGGTTCCTTGCTTCTGTTAAATGCAGTAATTTCACAGTTTTTTGATATTTAAGTTTTGGTTTTGTGAAAATAAGATTTGAGGGTTTGAAAGAAAGAATTATTATTAGCATGATTTAATTTTTCTTGCTTTTAAAGTAGCAAAAATTCACTGATTTGAGGGTAAATTATTTCTCTGAAAAAAAATGTAGTATACAATGAATGAGGGCTGATAACGTGTTCCCTTGACAAGTCCTTTTAAGAGGACTTTCTAAATACAAAATGCTGAGTTAAATCTTGGGAAGGTGTTGCATTTTCTTTTCTTTTCTATTTTTTTAGTAAGTGAATAAAGATCCATTGCACCCTTTTGTTTCTTTTATACTCTTTAGGAATCCTTTCTGAATCTACTTACAATTTTTTTTTCTGCTTTGAATGTTAATACTTGATGGAACAGCCGCTTTATATATGTTTTAAACTCTTTTTAAAAAATTAATTTATTTTTTTTTTACATTATTGTGTTGGTTTTGCCATACATTGGCATGAATCCTCCATGGGTATACATGTGTTCCCCTTCCAGACCCCCCTCCCACCTCCCTCCCGATTCCATCCCTCTGGGTCATCCCAGTGCACCAGCCCTGAGCACCCTGTATCACGCATCAAACTTGGGCTGGTGATTCATTTCACATATGATAATTTACATGTTTCAATGCCATTTTCCCATATCATCCCAACCCTTGCCCTCTCCCATAGAGTCTTGCCTGGCTCATTAAAATTCATTTTTAAGAGTTCCTATGTAGCTTAGATTTGTTTAAACATTTAAAATCAATAGCATATCAGGTCTGGCATGGTTGATGGAATAAAGAGAATATTGAGTGCAAAGTACTGAAATTTAATAAGCTTTGACAAGAAAGGGTAAGATCTCTATTCTTTAGAAACTAATAGTAGATAATAGTATCTTATAACTTTATAGTTCATTATCTCAGTTGATTCTCAACCTTTATGTGACATAGGCAAATCAGATTGTCATATCCTCATGTTAATGACGAAGAAACTGAAGCTCAGGGAGGTTAAGTGAATTGCCCAGTGTCATCCTCCTGGAATGTTGAAGAACTAGGGTAGATATCCAGATTTGCTGTCTCTAAGTCTTGACTTTTTAGATTATAGCATCATGATTTTCAAGACAAAAGTGATTGGTTACAATTAGCGCATGCAAAGTTGGATGGAATGGTTCCTCTTTCTGAAGGCTAGTTGGGAGGTGGACCTGAAAGACAGACAAGTCATTAAATTCTTGCAATAAAATTTGGTAAGGACAATAATAATAGCTATTGAATGAGGCACTAAGAAGAGGAAGGTCTAATTCAGTCAGGGACGGGAGTGGGAAGGACTTAAAGCTTTTGTTTTTGGCCCATGACATTATTTCTCTGCCACAAGACCTGTATGTAAAAAAGGAAGTCTCTCCCCTCCCCATCCTGGCCCCTGTGGTCAAGAGACTGAGTGAGGAATTAAGTTGTTGGTATCGAATACAGTAACTCCAGCTGAATAAGAAAGTCTGTGGCCATTGAAGAATTCTTGGTCTGGGTGTAAGGGGCCTTCCTGGGGAAAGACAGTAGAATTAAGGCCTATAGAGAAGCTGGCTCCAGACCTTTGACCTCACTTGCTTCAGGAGTCATTGCAGCTCATGGTATTTTCTCGAGATGGCCACAGCAATATCTTCTGTCCCCCACGGTCTTCTACAATAGTAGACCTTCTATCTACTGGTCTACTATCCTATAGACTACTACTACAGTCTACTATTCCTGACCTTCTATCCCCTACCAAGAGATTGAGTCTAATTCTTCTCACTGTGAATCTGGGCGGTCTTGTGTAAATGCTTAAACCAGTGGAGTGTGGGAGAGTTGCCGTGTGATTCCCGAGACCCGTCACAAGGGGCGAGTCCCAGTGTTTGCTGGAACACTCTTGTTTTATTCAGGCTGTGCTGTGCTTAGTCGCTCAGTTGTGTCCAGCTCTTTGCAACCCCATGGACTGTAACCAGCCAGGCTTCTCTGTCCATGGTGATCCTCCAGGCAAGAATACTGCAGTGGGTTGCCATTTCCTACTCCAGGGGATCTTCCCAACCCAGGGATCGAACCCAGGTCTCCTGTATTACAGGTGGGTTCTTTACCAGCAGAACTACAGAGATTCCCTTATTCAGGCTACTTTATACAAAAATGAAATCTATAGTATTAAGAATGTACTTAAGCTGTATGTATCTTCTCTTTCTCTCTCTCATGTGCCTATATTGATCTATCAATTATTGATTTATCGATCTGTGACCATCTATCTAGGCATCTATCTTTCTCAATATAAGAGAAAGTGTTGTATTGCAATTAATTCTGTTCTGCTAATTGTTCTTTTAATATTGGAGTCAAATTATGGATATGTGAATTTGTTTATACAAAGAATCAGAGTGAAAGTTGAAGTTGAAAATAGATGTATTTGCTTACAAAGAAGACTGTTCAAAAGGAAGAGAACTGGTGGAAAAGGGGGAAATGTCTAAACATGCCTTAAATAATCTGACCTTTACTCCTGTATAACCTCATGTTTTCTGAGATTTTTTTTTTCTTTCTCTCCAGGTCTTCTTACTCAAAATTTTTTCTCAACTTACTCCTTGGCTACCTCTTACTTATGTCTACCTCTTACTTTTTGATGATTTCCAGTTACTTCCAAGGCCCACTTTCCCTTCCTTTTTCTTTCCATTTCTTCTTTCCTTTTTCCCTCCCCACACTCTCCCAGGATGATCTTATTCCCTTTTTTTGGCTTAACTACCATTTATTGTAGACCATCATTAACTCCACAAACATTTATTGAGTGCTTTCCATGTGCCAGACATTCATCTAAGAGCTGGGGATATGGTTATAGCTTAACATTTTTAGTGGTTTTATGCTTGTGAATTTTATTTTCAACTGGCAGTGATCACCACAGAAATTCAAATATTACTGTATACATTTACATTAACATATGTGTCCTGAAGATGACGCACATTTAGGATAGAATACGTAACTGGTTAGCAGCCTGAGCCATCAGACTTTTCCTACCTCTTAACTTGGAAACATTATCTATTTATCCTTGGAATTCAGGTAGCATGATTGACAAGAACATACTTTTCTGTTCTGACGAATATTGCACCATTTCAAATACAGTTGGGAAGTCCTGGGTGATGACAGTTACTAATGGCAGAAAGCCTATTTGAAGTGGATGTCAAGAGGGGAAGAACTAGGAAGTGTCGTCTGATTATGGTCTCCTTGGCTCTCATTGAACTGGATCACTGTGAGCCAGGTTTCCAGACTTGTGATGATCTTGATTGCCTTCTCTCTCAGACTAAAGTTATTTGGTAATGGTAACAGGGACTTGCCAGAGAAATAACTAGGGGAAATACCATAAAACCATTTATGGAGTTGAAAGCAGAGGTCTTTGGTGATGTTCCTATTGGGCAAAGACTGTGCCTCATTTTGGATTGTATAGAAGGACATTCTTGGCTTCCAGCAAATTCTAACCCTAATGTAATTTGCAAAATTATTTGGTTTGGAAAGATATAGAAAACTCTATTTGAAATCATCATGTAACTTTTACTTTCAATCTACTGAGGAGCTTAAAAGTCAACATGAAGCTACATTCATCCCACTGGTACTGTTTAAAAAAAAAAACCCAATTCATTTAAAAATAAAAATGAAAAAGGTCCATCTGCATCAAAATGAAAAACTACCATTTCCCCTAAACTTTGTGGGTATTTTTTTATCACCATGCTGTTTAATCCTTTTCCTTTTGAATTCAAAACACTGAAGGGCTTTGTTCTAAAACTACCTTTCACCAAAGCAGCTGGTCTGTTACACATAGAAAGAGTGCTTAACTTTTACAAAGCTTAGCCAAGTTCTCCTGTTCTCTAATGCCAGTCATTCCTAATTATCTTCAACTGTGTCATGCTGTCTCCCGAGGTGCTCTCTGATATTTTAATACCAAAGACCTATAGGCCAATTATTTAATCACACCCTGACCTAGTGATGTGTTTCCTTTTGTTCTGCCTAGGCAAGAAGTTTCCTGTTAAACTGAAGAGAAACACAAGTCCTTTTGTGATAGGTATGGGATAAAACATAGACAGGAGAAATTAATAATATAGTGGAGTACATCTTTGGGTAGTAGCACTGTCAGAACTCATAAAATTTCTCTGAAGCATGGTAACTTCTGAGTATAGCAGAGTAGACTGGGAGGGAGTGAATGCCTATTGAAATACCTACCATGTGTCAGGCTTTGTGCTATGGTTTTCTTATTTAAATCTCACAACAAAAATTAGGAAGTGATTATTCTCCCTAACTCACAGATGAGAAAGCTAAAGTTCAAAGATATAAAACATCAATGCCAAATCATACAGGTAGTAGAGGACACAGCCAGTGTTTGAACCCAAATTTGAATCCAAAAGCTGTTTTTCCCCAGTGCATTATGAAACTATATATGGTCTCCATCAACTATTTTATTGCATGATGCCTCAAGAGAGAGAGAGAGCCAAGACATCCTCACAATTGCTTTAAATGTAATGCTTGACCTCCATAAGTGACAATAATCAGAGGGATGACTGTCACAGACGGTGAGGAAAACAGTTTATGGTCTTCAGACATCAGCTCAAGAAACAGTCTTGACATTCAGATTGACAATCCCCATATATACCATCAGAGATGAAAACCTGAGCCTCTCATTTTCCTGTTATAACCAAAGAAAAAGGGAAGCATTTTGCTGGCTTTTCTCTGTGTTCAAAGGATGGGATCAGGTGCCTGATTGTGAAGATGCTTCATGTTGATGATCCACCCCTTACCTTCCACTAATTGGCTTCTGAGTGCTTTTCCTCCAAGACTTAATTAGAAACATCCTACCTGGTGCTTTAATAATGTGAAGATTTTCTTCACTGTTGTTAAGCCATTCTTTAAAAAAAAAAAAAAGGAGAGAAACTTCTTCAAAGTTTAGTTTCAATATGCTTGAATTTTAATCTCATATTTCTTAGCTGAAGCACATTTTTTCTTTTGGATCAGAAAGCACTCCTGGCTGCTATCAAGAGTAAGAAATACCGTCCTGAGACAGATGTCTGTTTCCTCTGCCAGGCTGGTGTGGAAGCCGACCCGTGTTTCCTCCCCCATCCGAATGCTGGGGAAGCAGCAAGGAGGTATCAAGCATTCTGCCTAAAACATGTTTTCTCACCCCAGTGCTCTTGCCACTTCCAACGTCTTTAAAAATAACAGCAAAATGGCTCTGAAAGTATATGGCATTCATGTGAGGTAAGTCCCTAAGAATCATGCCTATCCTGAGAGTCAGGCAAGGACAAGCTTTGAGTCGGTTCAGACCTGGATTTGAAACTCACCCCTAATGGTTTATCAGCAGCTTTGTCTTGGGATAGTGATGGATCAGGACCTTTCCTGGGATCCTGGAATTTTAATTAAGACTCATAAATGGAAGACAATGGGCTGTAAGTGCCTATAACCTTGTAAAGGAAGCCTAGACATTTCTTTGTAGACCTTATTAGGAAATGGTAAAGCTAGTCTTTGAACTCTTGGTTCTTGGCCCCCATTGTCCAACTCCAATCTACATTACAGAAAGTTAGTTGGTGTGGTAGAGAAAAGGGGGATTCTTTGAAGGGTATGAACAGGATTAGAAAACGCTACGTAGATAGTTCTCCTCTGCTTCCTTCTTGGCCTCAAACCCTAGAAAATGATTGTTAGAGACAGGGCCCATCTGATGGAAAAGAAAATTGACATTTCACAATCTTGCTATTTGCTTGATGACCTAAATCAGAGGTCAGAAGACTTTTTCTATGAAGAGCCAAATAGTAAATACATCAGGCATTGTGGGCTCTTCAGTCCTAGATGCAGCTGTTCGGCTCTGCTGTTGTGGAGTGAAAGGAGTCCTAGGCAGTAGGTCAGTGTGGCTGAATTCCAACAAAACTGTCTCTTCAAAATTCTGCTGGTCAGATGTGGCCTGTGGGTCACAGTTTGCCAACCCCTGACTTAGAGATTTACCTTTAGTTCTTTGGGTTGGATCACAAGTGAATTCCTGGAATAATTTTTGATGAGAAAATAAAGGCTAGGGTCTTCCATGAAGACCTTGTCAATAAAAATGGGGAAGGACTTTGAAATGGGCAAAAAAAAAAAAAAAAAAACCTGGGTATTTTATTTTATTTAAAAAAAAATTTTTTTTTAATTGTTTTTGCCATACATTGTCATGATATCACCATGGGTTTACATATGCTTCCCCTCCGGAACCTCCCTCCCTCCTCCCTCCTCCCCCGGGAAATCTCGCTGCACCAGTCCCGAGCATCAATCCTGGGCTGGCGATTGATTAGACACATGACAATTAACATGCTTCAATGCCCTTCTCCCATATCATCCCACCCTTACCCTCATCCACAAAGTCCACGAGTCTATTCTATACATCTGCGCTCCTTTTGTTGTTTCGCATGTTGGGTTCTCGTTACCGTCTTTCTAAATTCCATATATATGCGTTAATATACTGTATTGTTGTTTTTGCTTCTGGCTTACTTCACTCTGGATAATGGGCTCCAGTTTCGTCCATCTGAGTAGAATTGCTTCAAATGAATTTTTTTTTAATGCTGAGTAATATTCCATTGTGTATACGTACCACAGCTTTCTTATCCATTCGTCAGTTGATGGGCATCTAGGTTGCTTCCATGTCTTGGCTATTGTAAACAATGCGGCGATGAACATTGGGGTACACGTGGCTCTTTCAATTCTGGTTTCCTCGGTGTATATGCCCAACAGTGGGATTGCCGGGTCATATGGCAGGTCTATTTGCAGCTTTTTAAGGAATCTCCACACTGTTCTCCATAGTGGCTGTACTAGTTTGCATTTCCACCAACAGTGTAAGAGGGTTCCCTTTTATCCACATCCTCTCCAGCATTTATTGCTTGGAGACTTTTGGATGGCAGCCATTCTGACTGGTGTAAAGTGGTACCTCATTGTGGTTTTGATTTGCATTTCTCTGATAATGAGTGATGTTGAGCATCTT